>LR738716.1:128056212-128082580 GCA_902687465.1 Secale cereale
CCCGCATCCCCTCGCTTCGACCCTCCTCGTCTCTCTCCCGATCCGCTCCCTCCAGCCTCGAGCCAGGGTCGATGCCGAACCCCTCGCCCGAGCCCCTCGTCACCCTCCATGCCGCCGTCGTCAGCGCCCTTCCTCGTCCAGAGGATCCACCGGCCGCCCCTGTCTACTTCCTCCGCGCGCCAGGACGAGGCCCGAGCGCCTCCTACCAGGAGCAGGCTGCGACGCTGCGCCCTTCCCGCGTTGCCTCGCCCTGCGGCCTCCCTTCACCCGCTAATCGCCTGGAGCCCGGGCGCCATGGCCCCGAGCGTCCAGCACCGCCTCGCCATGGGAGCCGCGTCTCCGGCAACACCAGGACATCCGTGGCCTCTCCAGCGCCGCGGCCAGGCCCCGCCTCGCCGTCGTCCAGCACCGGATCCCGCGGCCCCTGCCTCTGTCGTGTTGTCTCCTTGCTGCTGCTCCAAGACCGTGACCGTGCCGCGCCTCTTTTGCTTGCTGCCGTGATGCCGAGTTCTTCGAACGAGGGACCCCGAGACCGCCAAGTACCCCTTCGTCGCCAAGTCCGGACCGACGCCAAGTACCACGACCAAGTACCCCGACGACAGTGGTCTTCGGAATCGTCAAGTACCCCTCCGATGACAAGTCCAACTACGAACGGGAACGCCTACACTACGATCGGCGATGCGCCAAGTACCTCTTCGGGGACGAGAACGACTACCTTCGGAAGAAACGAGTACCACTACGTTCGACGACCGCGAGTACCACTACCGTCGCCCCGTGAACGACTACCGACGCGACAAGTACCTCTTCGGAAATGGAAAACGCCTACGTGAATGACTACTGTCGCCCCGTGTACGACTACGAACGTGTTCCTCGACTCACGAGAACGTCTACTTCCACTACTTCCTCTCCGATCGCGAGAACGACTTCTTCCTCTACGACCTCGAACCGCCCCGCGAACGTTTTGTTCCGAAGGTATACCCCGAGACGATGACCCGTGGATGAATGCTTGTGTTGTATGAATGTTACCCTTGTGTGCACCATGCCCGTTTCCCCTTTTTGTCATGTTCCTCGGTTGCCTCGTCGCCGACCCGTGGGAACCCGGTGACGGGATCGCCCCACCTTTCTTCTCGTTAGGCTCGCTCACACCACCTTTCCTTTTGCACCGAACTCTCAACAGTTACCGGTACCGATATGATGCTGTTGCATCATTTTCGGATCGTTGCCGTGGCACCTTTTCTTTCCACCACGGTGACAATACTTCATATCTCTTCATGTCAACTTTTAATAAAATTGCATAAACTTGTTCATGTCATCCGCATCATGTTAACAACATTAATATGTGTGAATTGTTGTTGCTTATAATTACTAAACATGCTTATGGGGATTTTTCCGGAATTGTTGTTGTTATTTCCGGCCTCATTTAAATTGTCTAAATAGTGTAGTTTCTTTATGCTTCACCTCTTGCCATGTTAAAAACATTTAATTTTGTCTTGTAAATAAACGAGAGTCAATTAAATAATTAAAATGTGGTGTTTCGTCAATATGCAACTCGTTGCATATTGAGCTCGACTGTTGCTCCGTCTACTTCATGGATCCGTTCTGCTCCCTTGTGGAATCCCAGGCAAGATGATCATACCCTTGGATACCTTTACTACCATTGCCATGCTTAGTTGTCTCGATGCTATCGTTACATGTCGCGCTACCCATCTTTTATGTCAGCCTCTCCTTGTTGCCATGAAACCTCTAACCTTTGACACCTTCCTAGCAAAACCACTGTTTGGCTATGTTACCCGCTTGCTCGGCCCCTCTTATAGCGTTGTTAGTTGCAGGTGAAGATGAAGTTCGTTCCAGGAGGGAACTTGTTGTTGGTATATCAAAATATCTATAATTATTATTAACACACCTATATACTGTTCATGGGTGGAAGGCTTGGCCTTTTGCTCGGTGTTTTGTTCCACTCATGCCACCTTAGGCGCCGATAAACCGGCATTATGTTCCTTGATTTTGCGTTCCTTACACGATGGGTGGATGGGGACCCCTTAACAGTTCGACTTTGAATAAAACTCCTCCAGCAAGGCCCAACATTGGTTTTAATTTGCTCATAATAACAACTTAATTAATTAATTAAATTGCATATGGAGTTAGCGCTACCTGAGGATTCTTTCTACAAAGCAGGGGGGCCAGTGCTGATGGTGTTGGTCCCAAATAGAGTCGTGTGCGGTGCCACCCAGTTATCTGGGGTCTTCGGTTGCTGTACGCTGTGCTCATCCGGTCGTGGCCTGAGACGAGATACGCGCGGCTACTATCAGGGTGTCGGCACGCCGGGAGGTCTTGCTGGACTTGTTTTACCATTGTCGAAATGACTTGTGCTACCGGGATGCCGAGCCTGATCGGATTTCCCTAAGATAAGGGGTGACGATATTATATTTATCACTTCAGCTAATCGTGAGAGCTTGTGATGGGCTAAGTTGGAACACCCCTGCAGGGTTATGATCTTTCGAAAGCCGTGCCCGCGGTTATGTGGCAGATTGGAATTTGTTAATGTCCGGTTGTAGAAAACTTGACAGAGGATCCAAAGTAAAACACACAACTGTGTGAGTAACCATGACTGTCTCTTTTCACTTTGAGAAGAGAACACGGTGGGGTTATGTTTGATTCGTATGTAGTTCAGGATCTTTAGCGATCACTACTTTTGCGACCGTTTGCGTAGCTTCTCATCTTATTCTGGTACTCGTAAGTTAGCCACCATATATTTCTTAGCCGCTGCTGCAACCTTACCACCTTACCTCTTCCTACCCAAAGCTTTGCTAGTCTTGTTACCCATGGTTATCGGATTGCTGAGTCCTCGTGACTCACAGATACTACAACACCAGATGCAGGTTCAGCCGAGTTTGAAGCAGGAGCTGGTTCAAGTTCTTCACCGGGAGTTCGATGAAGAGTTTGGCCGTATGTTTGTGGCGTTTCGACGATCAGTAGTGGTTTCTACTAGGATTCGATCTTGACCTGTGGCTTTATGTTGTTTTGGTATCTTGTCTTTTGGATCTTACCCGTAGTCGGGTTGTGATGTTTTGAATGATGTCTTGCTTATGTAATGTATTGTGTGAAGTGGCGAGTGTAAGACAACTATCTTCTTTTGCAATTTAATCCCTCTTTTACATGAGTCATGCAAAGATACCAAACTTGAGATCATTCTAGGATGGGCTTATATCTTTAAGTCGTGCCTCGACACGTAGGAGATATAGTCCCATCCTGGGCATTACAAGTTGGTATAAGCCCATCCTAGAATGATCTCAAGTTTGGTATCTTTGCACGACTCATTGTAAAAGAGGGATTAAATTGCAAAAGAAGATAGTTGGCTTACACTCGCCACTTCACACAATACATTACATAAGCAAAACATCATTCAAAACATGACAACCCGAGTACGGGTGAAGATCCAAAAGAAAGATACCAAAACCACATAAAGCCACAGGTCAGGATCGAATCCTAGTAGAAACCACTACTGATCGTCGAAAATCGACACAAGCAAACGGCCACGCTCTTCATCGAGCTTCTGGCGAAGTACTGCTCCATCTCCTGCTTCAAACTCGGCTGGACCTGCATCTGGTGTGGTGAAGTAACTGTGAGCCACAGAGGACTCAGCAATCCCGTTCCCGGGTAACACGACTATTTAAGCCTTGGGAGAGGATAAGGCTGAAGAAAAGAATAAGTGTCTGCAGCAGCAACTAGCACTAACTTACGTATACGAGAGCGAGAAGAGAAGGTGCCTCGGTCGAGAGATGATCATGAAGTGATCCTAACTAAAGCCAGGCAAACATAACCCCACCGTGTTCAACTCCCAAATCCCTATTCGGAAATTGACAGTCACGGTACACACGCTGGTAGTGTATTGGAACATTGTGTCAAGTTATCTACAACCGGATATTAACAAGATCCCATCTGCCACATAACCGCGGGCACGGCTTTTGAAAGTTCATAACCCTGCAGGGGTGTTCCAACTTGACCCATTACAAGCCCACGATCCGCGGAGTCGCAACTCCATAGGTGGGAAGACCCGAGTATTCTCGGAATCACGTGCTCAAGATACTCCGAACTAAGGTAAGGCTAATCCAGCAAATCCTCCCGGCGTGTCGACACCCTGATAGGTAGCCGTGCATATCTAGTCTCAGGACACGACCGGATGGGCGATTCTACAGGTTTATATCAATCCTCGAGTTTCCTCGTGGTGACCCCGCAGAACCCCCGGTTTGGACCAACACTCATGAGGAGCACTGGCCCGGGGTTGTTGATTAAGAACTCGGGTTTGCAAGGCCCTATGCAAGTTTTATTAGTTATTAGGCGAATAGTACCAATGTTGGGACTTGCTGGAAAAGACTTAGCACTTAGCGGTTTATCAAGGGGGTCCCATACACCCCAACCGTGTTAGGAACGCATAATCAAGGAACATAACACCGGTTTATACGGTTCCTAACGGCATGAGTGGAACAAAACACCAAGCAAAAGGCTTAGCCTTCCACCCTTGCCAATAATTCTTTTCCGTTGTTTCGAGGTTCCTCCAAAAATTCCAACATTTTTGGACACTTCTGTAGGATCGAAAGTAAGTCTAGAGGGGGGGGTGATTAGACTACTTGACAAAATAAAAATCTGCCTTTAGATCATGCAATGTTTTTGGCAGTTTCACAATTAAGATCAATTCAAGTAACACCCTACACATGCAATTCTAGAGTATATGCAGCGGAAAGTAAATTGCACATGTAAAAGAGAGGTGGAGAAGATCAAACGCAGTTTGGTGACACGGAGATTTTTGTCGTGGTTCCGATAGGTGGTGCTATCGTACATCCACGTTGATGGAGACTTCAACCCACGGAGGGTAACGGCTGCGCGAGTCCACGGAGGGCTCCACCCACGAAGGGTCCACGAAGAAGCAACCTTGTCTATTCCATCACGGCCTACGCCCACGGAGGACTAGCCTTACTCGGGGTAGATCTTCACGAAGTAGGCGATCTCCTTGCCCTTACAAACTTCTTGGTTCAACTCCACATCATCAAGACGGAGGCTCCCAAGCGACACCTAACCAATCTAGGAGGCACCACCCCCCAAAAGGTAATAGACGGTGTTGATGATGATGAACTCCTTGCTCTTGTGCTTCAGATGATAAACTCCCCAACACTCAACTCTCCTCACTGATATGGCTGTGGTGGAAGAAAGATTTGAGTGGAAAGCAACTTGGGAAGGCTAGAGATCAAGTTTCATATGGTAGGAATGGAATGACTTGATCTCAACACAAGGGTAGGTGGTTCACTTCTCAGAAAGTGTATGATAGAAGTGGTAGACTTTCTGATGGCTCTCCTCACGAATGAGGAGGGGGTGGAGGGGTATATATAGCCTCCACACAAAATCCAACCGTTACACACACATTTGACCAATCTCGGTCAGACCGAAGTGAAAACTCGGTTAGACCGAAAGTTCAAATATAGTGAACGTTGGGATTTTCGGTGGGACCGAAAATACCATCTCGGTGAGACCGAAGTGAGTCAAAGGTTAGGGTTTGCCATCTCGGTGAGACCGAAAATATAAACTCGGATATTCCGAATTTATGTCAACTGACCACAGAAGGTTGGCAGCCCTTTTTCGGTGGGACCGAAACTCAGAATCGGTTTGACCGAGAAGCTAGGGGTTGGAGAAACAACTGAAGTGGTTCATCTCGGTGGGACTGAGTTGGAGAAATCGGTGTGACCGAGATGTTAGGGTTTGTAGAAATAACTTCATCTCGGTGGGACTGAGTTGGATTGACCGAGATTACTTATGGGTGTGTGTTAAGTAGTGAATAGTGCTGATAGTTGAGGGAGTTAGATCACCAAGCACTTGAGCAACAAGAACATTAACACAACCTCATCCCCTTTTAATAGTATTGGCTTTTCCTATGGACTCAATGTGATCTTTGATCACTAAACCACAAATATAGTCTTGAGCTTTTGCCAATGCTTGTCTTAGCATTTTGAGGGGTCCACTTCTTCAGACATTTCCATACCCACATCATCGAGCTTTTCTGAAATGATTCTCAAGAGAATATTAGTTCAATGATATATATGTTGTTATTAATTACCAAAACCACCCGGGGATTAGTTGCACTTTCAATCTCCCCCTTTTTGGTAATTGATGACAACATATAGATCAAAGCTTCGACAAAAAATATAATCAATGAATAATATCGTCGCTTTGAGAAGTATGTGATAAACAAGAGCTCCCCCTAAATTTGTGCATTATTTAAAATTTGCGTTTGAATGCAAATGCACAATCAATTAGGATTATGGGTCACTCTTCCATGTCACATACATCTTGGTGGAGCGCACAAAATGATAAGAATGAATAACATGCACTTAATCACCAAGACAAAAGTAAATAGCCATACAATAAGGAATAGCACATGATAAGCAATAAGCACACATTAAAGCATAGTATGACTAAGCACTCATTAAGGTAGCATCAAACGTAGTAGCAAGCACACTTAAAGTATCTGGAACCAAAAGAAACCAAAGTATCTCAAGGAAAACCGGCAAAAGAACGAAAAGACGAAAGAGCACTCTCTCTCTCGAAGCCCTATGATCTATAACAATTTCTCCCCCTTTGGCAACAAGTTACCAAAAAGTTCGAAAAGGTATAGAGCTAAACGTCACTGCGGGCTCGGCTGGCGGCTCCCGTCTGGGTCGATGTCGGTGTAGAGATGGCTGCATCGGCGAAGACTTCTGCTGAAGTCTGCGGTGGAGGAGTGGATGCTGGAGCTGAAGGAACTGCTGGATCTGTAGCTGGTGCTGAAGTGGTAGCCCTGGAGTCTGTCACTGGGATAGCTGCAGACCTGGATCCTCTGGGAACCGGAGCAGTCTGGCGATGAGAGTCCTGGACTAGATCATCCTGCATAAGCTCTGCTCTCTCCTGCCTAGTCTCCTCCATGTCTGCCTCAAGCTTGTTGACAGACACCTGAATCTCAGTCAGCTTCACGTCCAGAGCGTGGATCTTGTCCTCGACAATCCTCTCAAGGCTCTCCTGAGATTGCTCAATGCTGGCCAGGCGTTGTTCAATTCTCCGGGTTGCTTCAAGAATCTGATCTCCGAAGCTCTTTGGCTTAGCTGCTGCTGCTGCTGCCTCTTTGTCAGCTTTGGCTTTCTTCGCAGCTTCAATCTTGGCTTGCCCTTCAACTGAGGTGGGATCCTCTTCATCCATCACAACTACGTTGTCCTCATGCTCTGGCTGCAGTGGCAAGTGCTTCCTATCCAACATGAATTTGCCCGTGCCAAACTTGGCGTTGATAAGCATCTGTATCTGCGGAGCAAACCCACACGACCTCTTCTGGTCAGCTGCAGTCCTCTTGATGGTCTCTACCATCAAGTCCATCACCTTAAAAGGTGCCTTCTCATCGAGAATGTGCAGCATGTTGATAGAATAGCCTCGTATCATCCGGTGGTCACCTGACTTAGGCATCAAAGTATGCCTCAGGATAGTGTTAGTGGTGGTCAAACCTGCCTGGAGATAATACACTGAGCCGAGTTTCCATCCCTCCAAATCAGCAGCTGGGATCTCCTTGTACATATTCTTCATGGAATCATGACTCTTCTTAGGAATCCCATAGACATCAATGTCGTCCTCTCTCTGCACTGGAGCGTTCAGAAGTTCTGCCCATTCTGCAACAGTTGAAGAAAACCTTTGACCTTCAGTCATCCAGGTGATCTTGCCATCAGGATAGAAATGGGCTGTGGCATAGAACTGCATGATCATCTCGTCATTCCAGGCTGTCAGTTCTTGACCCACAAAGTCAGCAACTCCACATGCAGTAAAGCTCTCATGCACATGGGGAAAGAAGTCCCGATGCTCTCTGCTGTCAATATACTTCCAGTCGACATATCTGGTGTCAGCAACAATGGGCTTCTTATCCATTAGCACGGTCTCATAGAAATCCTGCTGCTCTCTGGTGTGGAATCTGGGGTCCACAGCAGTCCTTCTTCTTACGGCATATGGATCAGATTGTCTCCATAGCCTGAGACCTTTGTCCTTTCTTGCCTTCATATCCTCAGCTTGAGGATGAGCATCATTGTGGAGTGGCAACTTGGGACGGAGCTTGAGCAACACATGCTCTTCATCTGACTCAGAAGGTGGCATCTCACCTTTGTTCTTCTCAGAAGCTGGAATGCTTCTGGTTGTTCTCTTGGGCTTGGCTGGAGCTGCCTTAGCTTGAGCAGGCTTCTTGGGCTTGGAGGAGGCTTGAGCCCGAATAGCATCACCCATGAACTTAGCTTTCTGAGGAGGAGGCTGGGGTGCATCTTCTTCTTCTTCTTCTTCAGCAACCTCTTGAGGTTCAGCATATACAACTCTCTTCCTTTTGGAAGTCTTCTTCACCTTGCTTGGAGCTGGCTCTTCCAAGTTGAGCTTCTTAGCAACTGCTGACTGTTTCACTTTGCTTGTGCCTTTCTTTGGCTGCTGCCCTTGGAGCTCTTTGGCAACCACTTGCCTCTTTGGCTTGGAGGTAACTTCCTCAGCAACAAAGTCGGAATCCTCATCATCAGACGTTCTCTTCTTCCTGGTTCTCGTAGCAGCAGGAGGCAGACCACTAGGGGTACTCCTCTCACCATCATCACTAGAGCTGCTAGCCTCAGGACTTGTACCTGCCTCTGGAATCTCAGCAAACGGTGATTCGGACCTGTTCTGGCTGTCACTGACATCTGACATGGCTGAAAGACCTGTGAATAGATAAGGTGTAGGCAGAGTAGAAGAGTTATCACAACTGCAGAAGTTTTTGCAAAAAAAATGAGTTCAAAAACTTAGTTTTGAGTTTTCACAGAATGTATTTCGGTCAAACCGATTTCAAGTTTCGGTGTAACCGAAGTGTTAAACAGAACCTACACACCACTTTCGGTCAGACCGAAATGGGTTTCGGTCCTACCGAAAACTTAGGGTTTCACAGAAACTTTAATTCGGACATTCCGATTTTCACAACTCGGTCAGACCGAACTATGTAGTGCAATGGTCAGAGACCAAATCGGTCAGTCCGAGTTTCAGGAATCGGCTTCACCGAGATGCATTCCGTGGAAACCTAAACCTAAGAATTTTCCTCGAAACTAAACGATCTGAACAATGTATTGGGATCATATCAAACGTGGATTGAATCAGGGCAGTCCTATCATGCAAGAATCAGAAGTGGAGCATGAAAGGGATCGGGACACACCCTAACTTGGTGGTGTCCCTCTACGGCGGCAACGGCGGAGAAGATTACCGTTGACGGCGGCGGAGACCTGCGGCGAGGGCGCACAGGCGACGACGGCGACGATCCTTGGATCAGGGCGACGGCAGCAGGGGTCTTGGAGAGCGAACGTTCGAAAGGAATAGATCGCGCGCAGCCCTCAGTATATATAACCCCGTGCTGTCGGTGGGACCGAGTTGAAAAACTCGGTGTCACCGAGATGCATAATTGCAGTGCAGTTACGCATATCGGTCAGACCGAGATTTTGAACTCGGTTTCACCGAGATGAAACCTAGATCAATCTAAGTGTTTCGGTTGGACCGAGATTGGGAAGCCGGTCAGACCGAAATGGACTTAGAAGGTTTTGGAAGTCAGCCTTAGACGAATCGGTGGTTCCGAGTGCTCCTCACTCGGACTGTCCGAAAAAGACTTGTTCAAAGTTGTGATATAAGCATGAATAGAATTTGAGACAAGATAGCATAGATAGCTAGGGAAGGTGCTTAGGCATTCTTGTCCATCCATTTGGCCAGAAAAAGAAACCAAAACAATCAAAACCACAAATGGATGTCCTTGAATGAATAGAATCATGCATTCAACATGCTCACACAATAAGATAGCAACTGAAATATGTGTCAAACATGCACAACCAAACACTCTAGCTACTAGCACACAATTTGTCGATGACTAGGTCATCTATATATGAGTATATTGACTTAGGAGCCAAATGAGAACATTTGATCATAGGTCATACTCATCGTTTAAGCACAAGTGGGGTTACCACTTTTACATAAAGCATTTATGTGTTCACATCATTTGAAGATGCTTTAGCTCAATTTTTAGAGCAAAGCTCCCCCTAGATGTGAGAACCCCTTTTAAAGGGTCAAACTAACCTTGGGTTGTCGTAGAAGACTTCATGTAGATGTTGAAGATGTGGATGCTCAATGTTGATGTAGATCATCAAAAGTTGGGAGCAATCCTTTGGATTAGGGCACTTTCAATACCTACATGGGTTAGTCCCACAAGGAACAAACAAGAATATCCATAGACATAGAGTGAAGTACACAAAAGATAATGTCCATGAAAGCAATGATTACCTTGTCCCTTGACTTACCAACAAGAGGGTTTGTGACTCCATGAACAAGTGCATGATGTGGAAGTTGATTGCACAAGTTCTTGCCAAAATGAATATGAGTGAAGTTTGTTGGCGGAGTCACCCTCAAGAACCTACTAGTTCTTCTTCTTTGGGATCCACATCATCTTGATGGGAATCCTGTTGGGTAACGTTGCATGGGAAACAAAATTTTCCTACCGTTCACCAAGATCAATCTAGTAGATGCAACTACGAGGGGAGAGTGTGATCTACGTACCCTTGTAGATCGCTAAGCGGAAGCGTTATGAACGCGGATGATGGAGTCGTACTCGTCGCGATTCAGATCGCCGAAGACCTAGCACCGAAGCAACGGTGCCTCCGCGTTCTTCACACGTACGGCTCGGGGACGTCTCCTCCTTCTTGATCCAGCAAGGGGTGGAGGAGAGGTTGATGGAGAACCGGCAGCACGACGGCGTGGTGGTGATGGTGGAGAAGAACTCCAGCAGGGCTTCGCCTAAGCACCGCGGGAGAAGAAGATATGACGGGAGAGGGAGGGCAGCACCGAGGCACAAACTGTGTTGGCTGCCCTCCCTTTGCCCCACTATATATAGGGGGGGTGGAGAGGTTAGGGCGCCCTAGGGTTTCCCCCTAGGGGCCGGCGGCCAGGGCAAGGGGAGGGGGCGGCGGCCAGGGCAAGGGGGGCCGGCCAGGCCCTAGGGTTTCCCCCCTTAGGTGCCTTGCCCCCCAAGGCCAAGGGGTGCGGCCAGCCCTAGGGGGTCCCACCCCCTTAGCCGCATGGGGAGAGGGCCCAGGGGGGGCGCACAGCCCCCTGAGGGCTGTGGTGTCCCCCTTTGTGGCCCAATAGGCCCAGAACAACTTCCGGACCCCCCGAAATCCCTTCCGGTATTCCGCCGATTTCCCGATGCTCCCCGGAACACTTCCGGTACTCCGAAACCTTTCATCCTATATATCAATCTTCGTCTCCGGACCATTCCGGAGACCCTCGTCATGTCCGGGATCTCATCCGGGACTCCGAACAACCTTCGGTAACCATGCACTTTTCTCACTAACAACCCTAGCGTCACCGAACGTTAAGTGTGTAGACCCTGCGGGTTCGGAAACCATGTAGACATGACCGAGACACTCTCAGGTCAATAACCAATAGCGGGATCTGGATACCCATATTGGTTCCTACATGTTTCTCGATGATCTCATCGGATGAACCACGATGTCAAGGATTCATGCAATCCCGTATACAGTTCCCTTTGTCTCGTCGGTATGTTACTTGCCCGAGATTCGATCGTCGGTATCTCTATACCTAGTTCAATCTCGTTACCGGCAAGTCTCTTTACTCGTTACCGTAATACACAATCCCGTGACCAACTACTTAGTCACTTTGAGCTCATTGAGATAACGTATTACCGAGTGGGCCCGGAGATACCTCTCCGTCATACGGAGTGACAAATCCCAGTCTCGATCCATGTCAACTCAACAGACACCCTCGGAGATACCTGTAGAGTACCTTTATAGTCACCCAGTTACGTTGTGACGTTTGGCACACACAAAGCACTCCTACGGTGTCAGTGAGTTACATGATCTCATGGTCATAGGAACTTATACTTGACATGCAGAAAACTATAGCGATAACTGACACGATCAAAAGCTATGTTAACGTTTGGGTCTCGTCCATCACATCATTCTCCTAATGATGTGATCCCGTTATCAAATGACAACTCATGTCTATGACCTGGAAACCGTGGTCATCTTTGATCAACGAGCTAGTCCTGTAGAGGCTCACTAGGGACACAAAGTCTGTCTATTCATCCACACGTGTATTTGAGTTTCCAATCAATACAGTTATAGCATGGATAATAAACGATTATCATGAACAAGGAAATATAATAATAACTCTTTTATTATTGCCTCTAGGGCATATTTCCAACACTATTATCTTCGAACAGTACGAATGTAATGTAGAAGAGCTGGTATGCACAGTTTTGTCCAAGACCAACACATGCGCATGGACAAAAATGTGGGTGGTAGCGGTATGGGTGATAAACCATGCAAAACGGCAAGTTTTTGGGTGTTCGGTGCACCGAAGAGGCTTCTCCTTCCATCCAGACTAGCATGTAGGGCTTGTTGGTGCAGAAATAGAGTCATGTAACATTGTTCTGCACGTCATTGTCGCAGTATCTGTCCGTGGGTGAGCTCACGGTAGGGTGGTAGACGCTAGAAGAGTGCACGCCAACCACTAAATCATCCGAAACTCAATTCTGCAAGCCGTTTTCGGCCTCCGAAATTATTCCGAAACAGACGAAGTTTGCGACAGAAGGATACAAATTTTCGCTGCGGTCGTTTTGGCAGGTCATGGAGCCCAAACGGAGTTCGTATGGCCAGGGTACGGTCGTTCTACGGATACACCTCAAATGGATTTCAGCAACGAGGGATATCGTGAATCCGGCTTCCAGGGTAACTTGCTCGCGCCCACGAGCCATTTTGCGCCACTCGAAATGGCCTATTATTTTCGAACAGTACGAATGTAATGTAGAAGAGCTGGTATGCACAGTTTTGTCCAAGAACAACACATGTGCATGGACAAAAATGTGGGTGGTAGCGGTATGGGTGATAAACCATGCAAAACGGCAAGTTTTTGGGTGTTCGGTGCACCGAAGAGGCTTCTCCTTCCATCCAGACTAGCATGTAGGGCTTGCTGGTGCAGAAATAGAGTCATGTAACATTGTTCTGCACGTCATTGTCGCAGTATCTGTCCGTGGGTGACCTCATGGTAAGGTGGTAGACGCTAGAAGAGTGCACGCCAACCACTAAATCATCCGAAACTCAATTCTGCAAGCCGTTTTCGGCCTCCGAAATTATTCCGAAACAGACAAAGTTTGTGACAAAAGGATACGAATTTTCGCTGCGGTCGTTTTGGCAGGTCATGGAGCCCAAACGGAGTTCGTATGGCCAGGGTACGGTCGTTCTACGGATACACCTCAAATGGATTTCAGCAACGAGGGATATCGTGAATCCGGCTTCCAGGGTAACTTGCTCGCGCCCACGAGTCATTTTGCGCCACTCGAAATGGCCTATTATTTTCGAACAGTACGAATGTAATGTAGAAGAGCTGGTATGCAAAGTTTTGTCCAAGAACAACACATGTGCATGGACAAAAATGTGGGTGGTAGCGGTATGGGTGATAAACCATGCAAAACGGCAAGTTTTTGGGTGTTCGGTGCACCGAAGAGGCTTCTCCTTCCATCCAGACTAGCATGTAGGGCTTGCTGGTGCAGAAATAGAGTCATGTAACATTGTTCTGCACGTCATTGACGCAGTATCTGTCCGTGGGTGACCTCATGGTAAGGTGGTAGACGCTAGAAGAGTGCACGCCAACCACTAAATCATCCGAAACTCAATTCCGCAAGCCGTTTTCGGCCTCCGAAATTATTCCGAAACAGACGAAGTGTGTGACAGAAGGATACGAATTTTCGCTGCGGTCGTTTTGGCAGGTCATGGAGCCCAAACGGAGTTCGTATGGCCAGGGTACGGTCGTTCTACGGATACACCTCAAATGGATTTCAGCAACGAGGGATATCGTGAATCCGGCTTCCAGGGTAACTTGCTCGCGCCCACGAGCCATTTTGCGCCACTCGAAATGGCCTATTATTTCCGAACAGTACGAATGTAATGTAGAATAGCTGGTATGCACAGTTTTGTCCAAGAACAACACATGTGCATGGACAAAAATGTGGGTGGTAGCGGTATGGGTGATAAACCATGCAAAACGGCAAGTTTTTGGGTGTTCGGTGCACCGAAGAGGCTTCTCCTTCCATCCAGACTAGCATGTAGGGCTTGCTGGTGCAGAAATAGAGTCATGTAACATTGTTCTGCACGTCATTGTCGCAGTATCTGTCCGTGGGTGAGCTCACGGTAGGGTGGTAGACGCTAGAAGAGTGCACGCCAACCACTAAATCATCCGAAACTCAATTCTGCAAGCCGTTTTCGGCCCCCGAAATTATTCCGAATCAGACGAAGTTTGTGACAGAAGTATACGAATTTTCGCTGCGGTCGTTTTGGCAGGTCATGGAGCCCAAACGGAGTTCGTATGGCCAGGGTACGGTCGTTCTACGGATACACCTCAAATGGATTTCAGCAACGAGGGATATCGTGAATCCGGCTTCCAGGGTAACTTGCTCGCGCCCACGAGCCATTTTGCGCCACTCGAAATGGCCTATTATTTTCGAACAGTACGAATGTAATGTAGAAGAGCTGGTATGCACAGTTTTGTCCAAGAACAACACATGTGCATGGACAAAAATGTGGGTGGTAGCGGTATGGGTGATAAACCATGCAAAACGTCAAGTTTTTGGGTGTTCGGTGCACCGAAGAGGCTTCCCCTTCCATCCAGACTAGCATGTAGGGCTTGCTGGTTCAGAAATAGAGTCATGTAACATTGTTCTGCACGTCATTGTCGCAGTATCTGTCCGTGGGTGAGCTCACGGTAGGGTGGTAGACGCTAGAAGTGTGCATGCCAACCACTAAATCATTCGAAACTCAATTCTGCAAGCCATTTTCGGCCTCCGAAATTATTCCGAAACAGACAAAGTTTGTTACAGAAGGATACGAATTTTCGCTGCGGTCGTTTTGGCAGGTCATGGAGCCCAAACGGAGTTCGTATGGCCAGGGTACGGTCGTTCTACGGATACGCCTCAAATGGATTTCAGCAACGAGGGATATCGTGAATCCGGCTTCCAGGGTAACTTG
The DNA here is from genome assembly GCA_902687465.1 of Secale cereale. NCBI lineage: Eukaryota > Viridiplantae > Streptophyta > Magnoliopsida > Poales > Poaceae > Secale > Secale cereale. The sequence goes on from LR738716.1 coordinate 128,071,296, forward strand.
CTCGCGCCCACGAGCCATTTTGCGCCACTCGAAATGGCCTATTATTTTCGAACAGTACGAATGTAATGTAGAAGAGCTGGTATGCACAGTTTTGTCCAAGAACAACACATGTGCATGGACAAAAATGTGGGTGGTAGCGATATGGGTGATAAACCATGCAAAACGGCAAGTTTTTGGGTGTTCGGTGCACCGAAGAGGCTTCTCCTTCCATCCAGACTAGCATGTAGGGCTTCCTGGTTCAGAAATAGAGTCATGTAACATTGTTCTGCACGTCATTGTCGCAGTATCTGTCCGTGGGTGAGCTCACGGTAGGGTGGTAGACGCTAGAAGTGTGCACGCCAACCACTAAATCATCCGAAACTCAATTCTGCAAGCCGTTTTCGGCCTCTGAAATTATTCCGAAACAGACGAAGTGTATGACAGAAGGATACAAATTTTCGCTGCGGTCATTTTGGCAGGTCATGGAGCCCAAACGGAGTTCGTATGGCCAGGGTACGGTCGTTCTACGGATACGCCTCAAATGGATTTCAGCAACGAGGGATATCGTGAATCCGGCTTCCAGGGTAACTTCCTCGTGCCCACGAGCCATTTTGCGCCACTCGAAATGGCCTATTATTTTCGAACAGTACGAATGTAATGTAGAAGAGCTGGTATGCATAGTTTTGTCCAAGAACAACACATGTGCATGGACAAAAATGTGGGTGGTAGCGGTATGGGCGATAAACCATGCAAAACGGCAAGTTTTTGGGTGTTCGGTGCACCGAAGAGGCTTCTCCTTCCATCCAGACTAGCATGTAGGGCTTGCTGGTTCAGAAATAGAGTCATGTAACATTGTTCTGCACGTCATTGTCGCAGTATCTGTCCGTGGGTGAGCTCACGGTAGGGTGGTAGACGCTAGAAGAGTGCACGCCAACCACTAAATCATCCGAAACTCAATTCTGCAAGCCGTTGTCGGCCTCCAAAATTATTGCGAAACAGACGAAGTTTGTGACAGAAGGATGCGAATTTTCGCTGCGGTCGTTTTGGCATGTCATGGAGCCCAAACGGAGTTGTATTGCCAGGGTACGGCCGTTCTACGGATACACCTCAAATGGATTTCAGCAACTAGGGATATCGTGAACCCGGCTTCCAGGGTAACTTGCTCGCGCCCACGAGCCATTTTGCGCCACTCGAAATGGCCTATTATTTTCGAACAGTACGAATGTAATGTAGAAGAGCTGGTATGCACAGTTTTGTCCAAGAACAACACATGTGCATGGACAAAAATGTGGGTGGTAGCGGTATTGTAGGATCGAAAGTAAGTCTAGAGGGGGGGTGATTAGACTACTTGACAATATAAAAATCTGCCTTTTAGATCATGCAAAGTTTTAGGCAGTTTCACAATTAAGATCACAACAAGTATCACCCTACACATGCAATTCTAGAGTGTATGCAGCGGAAAGTAAATTGCACATGTAAAATAGAGGTGGAGAAGATCAAACGCAGTATGGTGACACGGAGATTTTTGTCGTGGTTCCGATAGGTGGTGCTATCGTACATCCACGTTGATGGAGACTTCAACCCACGGAGGGTAACGGCTGCGCGAGTCCACGGAGGGCTCCACCCACGAAGGGTCCACGAAGAAGCAACCTTGTCTATTCCATCATGGCCTACGCCCACGGAGGACTAGCCTTACTCGGGGTAGATCTTCACGAAGTAGGCGATCTCCTTGCCCTTACAAACTTCTTGGTTCAACTCCACATCATCAAGACGGAGGCTCCCAAGCGACACCTAACCAATCTAGGAGGCACCACCCCCCAAAAGGTAATAGACGGTGTTGATGATGATGAACTCCTTGCTCTTGTGCTTCAAGTGATAATCTCCCCAACACTCAACTCTCCTCACTGATATGGCTGTGGTGGAAGAAAGATTTGAGTGGAAAGCAACTTGGGAAGGCTAGAGATCAAGTTTCATATGGTAGGAATGGAATGGCTTGATCTCAACACAAGGGTAGGTGGTTCACTTCTCAGAAAGTGTGTGGTAGAAGTGGTGGTACTTTCTGATGGCTCTCCTCACGAATGAGGAGGGGGTGGAGGGGTATATATAGCCTCCACACAAAATCCAACCGTTACACACACATTTGACCAATCTCGGTCAGACCAAAGTGAAAACTCGGTTAGACCGAAAGTTCAAATATAGTGAACGTTGGGATTTTCGGTGGGACCGAAAATACCATCTCGGTGAGACCGAAGTGAGTCAAAGGTTAGGGTTTGCCATCTCGGTGAGACCGAAAATATAAACTCGGATATTCCGAATTTATGTCAACTGACCACAGAAGGTTGGCAGCCCTTTTTCGGTGGGACCGAAACTCAGAATCGGTTTGACCGAGAAGCTAGGGTTTGGAGAAACAATTGAAGTGGTTCATCTCGGTGGGACTGAGTTGGAGAAATCGGTGTGACCGAGATGTTAGGGTTTGTAGAAATAACTTCATCTCGGTGGGACTGAGTTGGATTGACCGAGATTACTTATGGGTGTGTGTTAAGTAGTGAATAGTGCTGATAGTTGAGGGAGTTAGATCACCAAGCACTTGAGCAACAAGAACATTAACACAACCTCATCCCCTTTTAATAGTATTGGCTTTTCCTATGGACTCAATGTGATCTTTGATCACTAAACCACAAATAGAGTCTTGAGCTTTTGCCAATGCTTGTCTTAGCATTTTGAGGGGTCCACTTCTTCAGACATTTCCATACCCACATCATCGAACTTTTCTGAAATGATTCTCAAGAGAATATTAGTTCAATGATATATATGTTGTTATTAATTACCAAAACCACCCGGGGATTAGTTGCACTTTCAACTTCTTTAATCAAGTCTTAGTTCAAACCCATTTGAATTAAATTCAAATATGTTTGAATTATTTTTTCGTTCATGCCTTTTCTATTTTTCTCGAACCTTGCTCATTTTATGATGCCCGAGAAAAATAGTCCCTTGTGCTAATATTGCCCTAACCCCCCTCCGCTTTCTTTATTCTCTTCTTTGTGTTTTTTTAAAATAAAGAGATAGACCGGCTGGGCCGACCTCCCAGCAGCCGGCCGCACCTCACTCCACTTGTAACGCCCCGGACACACCCGCCGGTGGTCGTTACTCCTGGCGGGATCTAGACTGGCCTCACATATCAATACTAGTCTTTTCTGCGTACTTTGTCCTCACTCGTGCGCACCCGTGAGCAACGTCCCGGTCGGTCACCCATCCTGAAACTACTCCAAGCTGAGCACGCTTAACTTTGGAGTTCTATCCGAATGGGCTCCCGGAAAAGAAGGAATTCCTTATTGATATGAGTAATCTATCATCCCTAATAAGCCAGGCCATCACATACACCCTCACTCAGAGGAACCGACGTCCTCGTCCGGCCACAGGAACGTTCCCTCTTGGCACAACCGTCTATGCTTTCAGGACAGCACATGTGCCATGCCGTTAGGACACTGCCACAACCCCTAATGACAGGAGGCATCGAGAACAATGTTCTCGTCACAAAGACATCGGAACAATCCAAACAATACTCGCGAGATCCTAAAAAAATTAGGTGCATTTTTGAAAGTAGAAGAGGCAAGAGTAATCGTCAGGAGTCCTCACCAGAGTGAAAAGAGATGAGGAGCAAAATAAATCCTACTCTCCGATATATATATATAGGACTCAAAACATTTTCAAGTGTGTGCCTAGACTCAACCGTCAAAGATTCGATCAATCAGTGGGGGCTTCTAGGTCGGAGAAGGCTCTGATACCATCTTGTAATGCCTAGGATGGGACTATACCTTCTACGTGTCGAGGCACGACTTAAAGGTATAAGCCCATCCTAGAATGATCTCAAGTTTGGTATCTTTGCACGACTCATGTAAAAGAGGGATTAAATTGCAAAAGAAGATAGTTGGCTTACACTCGCCACTTCACACAATACATTACATAAGCAGAACATCATTCAAAACATCACAGCCCATCTAAGGGTAAGATCCAAAAGACAAGATACCAAAACAACATAAAGCCACAGGTCAGGATCGAATCCTAGTAGAAACCACTACTGATCGTCGAAAACGTCACAAGCAAACGGCCACAATCTTCATTGAGCTCCCAGTGAAGCACTTGAACCAGCTTCTGCATCAAACTCGGCGGAACCTGCATCTGGTGTTGTAGTATCTGTGAGCCACGAGGACTCAGCAATCCCATAACCATGGGTATTAAGACTAGCAAAGCTTTATGGGTAGGAAGAGGTAAAGTGGTGAGGTTGCAGCAGCGGCTAAGCAAAAATATGGTGGCTAACTTACGAGTACCAGAATAAGATGAGCATCTACGCAAACGGTCGCAAAAGTGGTGATCGCTAAAGATCCTGAACTACATACGAATCAAACATAACCCCACCGTGTTCTCTTCTCAAAGTGAAAAGAGACAGTCACGGTTACTCACACAGTTGTATGTTTTACTTCGGATCCTCTGTCAAGTTTTCTACAACCGGACATTAACAAATTCCAATCTTCCACATAACCGCGGGCACGGCTTTCGAAAGATCATAACCCTGCAGGGGTGTTCCAACTTAGCCCATCACAAGCTCTCACGATTAGCTGAAGTGATAAATATAATATCATCACTCCTTATCTTAGGGAAATCCGATCAGGCTCGGCATCCCGGTAGCACAAGTCATTTCGACAATGGTAAAACAAGTCCATCAAGACCTCCCGGTGTGTCGACACCCTGATAGTAGCCGCGCGTATCTAGTCTCAGGACACGACCGGATGGGCGATTATACGGGAGCCAATCCTCGAGTTTCCCCGTGGTGGCCCCGCATAACCCCCGTTTGGGACCAACACCATCAGCACTGGCCCCCCTGCTATGTAGAAAGAATCCTCGGGTAGCGCTAACTCCCTATGCAATTTATTTAATTAATTAGGTTGTTAATATGAGGAAATTAAAACCAATGTTGGGCCTTGCTGGAGGAGTTTTATTCAAAGTCGTACTGTCAAGGGGTCCCCATCCACCCATCGTGTAAGGAACGCAAAATCAAGGAACATAATGCCGGTTTATCGGCGCCTAAGGTGGCATGAGTGGAACAAAACACCGAGCAAAAGGCCAAGCCTTCCACCCATGCCCAGTATATAGTTGTGTTAATAATAATTATAGATATTGTGATATAACAACAACAAGTTCCCTCCTGGAACAAACTTCATCTTCACCTGCAACTAGCAACGCTATAAGAGGGGCTGAGCAAGCGAGTAACATAGCCAAACAGTGGTTTCGCTAGGAAGGTTTCAACAGTTAGAGGTTTCATGGCAACAAGGAGAGGCTGACATAAAAGATGGGTAGCGCGACATGTAACGATAGCATCGAGACACTAAGCATGGCAATGGTAGTAAAGGTATCCAAGGGTATGATCATCTTGCCTGGAATTCCGCAAGGGAGAAGAACGAATCCATGAAGTAGACGGAGCAACACAGTCGAGCGAATCCTCACAACTCCGGAACGAAACCGAAGCTAACAAGAGAAGCAACCGGAAAGAAGCAAAACAACACGGTAAACACACAAGCATAAACATGGCATACGATGCACATTCAAGTATGATGCATGACAGGTTTAAATATGCATGGCAATGGCAAAGTGCACAAACAATACTACAAGTTAAGTGGAGCTCAATATGCAACGAGTTGCATATTGACGAAACACCACATTTATTTATTTAATTGACTTGTTTATTTACAAGACAAGATTAAATGTTTGTTAACATGGCAAGAGGTGAAGCATAATAAAACTACATTATTAAGACATTTTAAATGAGGCCGGAAGAACAACAATAATTCCGGAAAATCCCCATGAGCATGTTTAGTAATTATAAGCAACAACAATTCACTCATTTTAATGTTGTTAACATGATGCGGATGATATGATCAAGTTTTATGCAAGTTTTATTAAAAGTTGACAAGAAGAAGATATGAAGTATTGTCACCGTGGTGGAAGAAAAGGGTGCCACGGCAACAATCCGAAAATGATGCCACGGCAACATATCGGTTCCGGTAACTCGTTGAGAGTCCGGTGCAAAAGGAAAGATGGCGTGAGCGAGTCACACGAGATGAAAGGTGGGGCGATCCCGTCACCGGGTTCCCACGAGTCGGCGACGAGGCAACCGAGGAGCACGACAAAAGATGAAACGGGCACGGAGCACACAAGAGAAACATCTCATACAACCATAACAAGCATCCACAGGTCATCCACGGGGTCGTCTCGTTATACCTTTGAAGCGTGCGTTTCGGGGCGGTTCGAGACGTAGAGGAAGAAGGCGTTCACGTTCGGAGAGGAAGTAGCCGTTCCGTTGGCGGTAGTGGAAGTAGTTGTACACGGTCATCGAGGAAGTAGTGGTACATGGCGTTCGTCGTGTAGGTGTACTCGGTCGTAGAGGTACTTGAGGGTCTCGGCGACGGTAGTCGTTCGAGCGTCGAGTTCGTAGATGTACTTGGCGCATCCATCGATCGTAGTGGTACTTGTCGGGTCGCCGTGTACTCGTTCATGTAGTCGTTCTCGAGGTCGTCGACGTCGTGGTACTTGGTGTCTTCGGACTCGCCCGCCTCAATACTTGCGACGGTACCGGAACACTTGTCGTCGGACTTGGCGAATCCAAGAGGTACTTGAGGGTCTCGGGGTCCCTCGTTCGAAGCTCTTGGCGTCCACGGTTCTAGCGGCTGCGGCCTACACAACAACAGAGAAGAAAAACGGCAGCAAGGAACGGCATGGGACGACGAAGAGGAGGCGCTGCGGGCTGCTGCCTTGGGGCGCGGACGCCGGACGAGGAGAACGGAGGAGGCGTCGGCGGAGCAGCCACGGAGGCGAGGCGGAGGGAGATGGAGCAGAGGCGCTGCAAGGGCCTCTTGGTGCTGGCTGGACGAGGCCATCGCGCGGCGAGGACGGGACGCGGGCGCGCGTGCTGGAGAGGTCTGCTCGAGGCCGCGGCGACTTGAGGACGAGGCAGGGCTCCATGGCGCAGCGGCGGCCGGTGGTGGAGCACGGAGGGAGGCGCTCCTGGTGCTGCGAGTAAGGCGGAGGAGGGAGGCCGTGGGCCTGGCCGGTCGTTGCTGGATGCGGCGGAGAGAGGAGGCCGCGGGCCTGGCTGCTCGCGGGCGAGGCGGAGAGCAAGGGCGACGGGGAGCTGGAACGGAGGGAGCCACAGGCTCGTCGCTCGGGGACGCGGTCCTGGCGACGGAGGCCGGTGCGAGACGCGGTGGCTCGGGCGATGCAGGGCGACGGAGAAGGGAACGGTCGGTAGGAGAGGTGAGATCGAGAAGGCGCGGTCGAAGGGGAATCGAGGGAAAAGGGGGGCGCTGCGCGAGCGAGGAAAACGAGGGTGGCGGCGGACGAGGGATCGATGGGAGCCTGGGTGAGGGCTGCGAGCGGCCTAGGGTTCGGAGGGAGACTTGGGCTGGTGGGGAATTGGGCTGGCTGCTGGGCCGAAAGGGCGCTAGGAGGCGCTTGAAGGCTGGAAGGAGGTTTGGGCCTCTCTCTCTTTTAAAACTGCTGCTGATAATTACCAAGCGGTTTTCCAAATAAAACAGAAAAAAACACAAGAGGAAAAGAAAGAAAAGAGGAGTTAGGAAAAGGCTTAGGACATAGGGTAAAATTCCCTGGACTCACAAAAATGTCAGGAATTAAATAAAATTGTTGGAGGGGTTCTAGGAAGGACCTCGAAAAAGGGGAAAAGAAAAATAGGGAAGGTTTGAGGCAAGGAAAGCGAAAGAGAAGGCATGGGGAAATTATGCAAGTGTGTTGCGATGATTCCGAAGCAATGGAATATTTATTATATAGCTCCCTAGCTATTGAGAGGCTTTTATATGTTATAAAGAGAAGTCACCTCCCTCGATTTAAATGGACCGAAGGTCCACACAATTTATTTGGTTGAGATGCAAAAGAAAAGGCATGATGGCATGATGACATGATGCAATACAAAAAATAAATAACACAAGCACAAAAGAAACACACGGGAGACACCCGGAACATCTGAAATCTCTGGAATCTTCTGGAATCTTCTGGGACGTCGGTCTTCGGGCGTCACAACTCTCCCACACTAACAGAGGATCTCGACCCGAGATCCTAGAGATGGCACTGGGTAAAAACGGAAGAGGAAGAGGTAAAACAAAGTTGCTTCTTAGACAGACGAGTGAAACCAAAGAACCTTGAGAGGTTAAACAAGTTGAAAGAACAAAAGCACAAAGATGAACGAAGATGAAAGCACTCCGTTAGAAAAGAGGAACAAGGAACATTAAGAGAACCTTGTAGGATAAAAGCCATGAATAAAGAGCTCACGGACCAAAAGAATATGAAACCACAACGGTATAGCCAAGGAATAAGAATGACAGAATTTGGACAACACTCCGTCTGAAAATGGAAGGGATTGAACATGAACTTGAGGAGATGGAGTGATACTTGATGAAAACAACAACATATTGCCTCCGAAACAATTAAAAGAATGGCACAAGGGGTAAGAAAGAATTCAGATAGCACTCCGGTTAAAAGACAGGCAAAACTTGATAAGATGAGAGAACTAGAATGGAGGACACAATACTCCGGTTAAATAGATAAACAAGGAAAGAACCTGATCTTGACAAAACGAGATGATGGTCACGAGAGAGCAACATCACAATGCCTCCGGAATGAAAGAATAGCATATAAACCAATGAAAGAAATGAATGGAGAAGAAAAATGACAACTTCTCCCACAAATGAATTAGGAAATCCTCCTTACAAAGAAGGGTTGAACGTAGTTGTTGGAAAAATCAACAACGAAAACGAATAAGCTTGATGTGGGCTTATGGAAAACATCTCAAAATTATGAGGTGACAACCAGCCACTGACGGAAACATTTAATTGGATTGAGATCAACAAGGAGACGATAAACTTATATCACCGGAAGGATAAATGAAGAACTTGGGTCATTTATAAGCACCATAATAGCCACAATCCTTAGGGGAAGGCTTTAGGTGAAATATAACCCAAATCACTCCAACATAGAGATTGAAGGTTTGAAAAGATCTCTTGAACGGAGAGAAAATGATGGGTTTACATGTCTCATTCTTGATAACTTGTGAATCATGAAACATGAAGGAATTGTCAAGAATGACATAACACCATCTGAAAAGATAAGGTAGAAAGGATTGCAATTGGAAAGCATGATGAAGAATGCTTGAGCTCCGACAAGAATCTTGATGAAAACTTCGAGGATGAATTAAAACATGATGAACCACCATGAGATCTCCGGTAATGAAAGCATGAGAAGTGAAAGATGAAAGAATAAGATTCAAGGCCTGCGGTGAATTAGATTGAGCTTTGAAATGATATAATTTAAATAACTTGGAGCTTCGGAAAACAAGATGAACAACTTAGAACCGAGAATATGATATGATGAACAAGCTCCGGAAAACAGAGATTAAATCACCTTGAAGAATAAGAATAAGAATTATGTCATGCATCTCCTTCACCAATTTAAATTGATGACAACCAAAGGATTTGGCATACTACTTATTCTCTTTGGAAAGAATTAAAGAGAGATCTAGCACAAGCTTGGGTAAATCTTCAACGAACCACCGGTAGGATTATGAAAAGAACAAATGAATTAAAATGATAACAACGGAAGGTAATCTTGAATGAACCACCGTAAGAATATAGAGATGAACGAAGAGACATCAATGAAGAATATTTGGAGGACGAAGTTGAAAACTGAGAACGAAGAAATATTCTGAAATGATGGCCTTCGGAGGATCATAATGGAAAGAATTCATAAAATGCTTCGGATGGTATAAAAAATAATTCCTCACAATCTGAACAATAATGAGGATGGAAAGAAGCTAGAACCACAACTCATCAAAAGAACGGGACAAAATTTAAGAGAAACTCTTCTCCGGTCTCCAAATGTTGAGAATGAAGACGAGAAATGCCATAAGAATTGTTGAGCACTCCGGAATGAAGAATTAAAAGGTTGAACCAATGATGAAAAAGAATTTGAAAGCGATCTTGGAGAAGGCATGTGACTGATGGAAATCATTCTTACGTCACACTTTCAAAAGAATTTGAGTATAACTCCAGAAAAATAGAAGAGTCAGGTAAGATCCTGGGAAAAGACCTGTGGGTTAGGGCCCACTAAAGAAATCACCGTTGGAAAAGATTGCTTAAGAGATATTGCACCGGTTGAATTAAATGGCTTGAATAAGATAACAATCATCAAAATAATTTGAATGGATTAAGAATGGAAACACGAATCTTTACCACTCCGGATATGAATAGCAAGAGGAGAATGATTAACTGGTGCACCGGAATAAGAAAGCATTGTGAAAAAAGGAAAATGATAAGATCAACACCGAAATCTTGAATTACATCCACTGGCAGAATAAACGAGAACGAAGAATGATGAACTGAAACTCGTGAGCATCATCCTGAGAAATCACCGGATATTAACATTGAAGGAAAAGAATGAAGAAACATCACATGAATAAAATGGATACTTCATTTGAGAATTCTTGCTCTGAGAAGAAGAAGGGTGGGAGGGTGGGGAAAACAAAGACAACTTGGGATGAATGAAACAGACAATCGTCAGATTTCTCAACGACATCCGTATGGAATAGCTTGAAGAGAAGGCACACCGGTTGAAAAAAAGGATTAACATGAAGATCTCGATGGTCAAGAAGAATTAGCACTCCCATTAAAATATGAGAACACCGATTAGGAAGGGTATGGAATCAACATTTGACATCGAAGCAACTCGAATACCAGAATCAAATCTAAACCAAGGAGTAGATGTGTTTATGAAGAAGATTATGTTGCAACATATCTATCCGAACAGAGAATTGAACGAATGAATTCCGCAGGTACATCAACTTGTCGAGAAGCCACTAGGGAGAAAAAAAGATAAATAAAAAGGAACAAGGATCAGATAGAACAAATACAAGATAGAAGCTTCGTTCGACCTCTTCGTGCTGAAAGCTCATGGAACGTGTTACAAAAGGGTTTTGCAATCCCCGGATCAGCATAGCCAAGGACCCTTTAAGATGCAACTCCCGATCGGAACAAGCCCATAAAACCACTTCACTCAATGTAGAACCCCGAACTTCATATCATGCATCCGTTGGAAGAATGCCTAGAACTACTAGATGAACCCACCTATTAATTTCCGAAAGTTTCCAGTTATGCAATCAGGTGTTGGGGATACAGGGGAAGCACCGCGCAATCAACTCTAAACCTACATCCAGCTGTATCCATCCTTCAACACATAACCAGTCTTTC
>LR738716.1:128101571-128122485 GCA_902687465.1 Secale cereale
CGAGCCCCTTCCTTCGTTGCCGAACCCCAGCTCTGGCCCGATCCCCCTGCGGGCCTCCTCTTCGCACAGCTCTCACCCCCTCGTTCCCCCATCGATCTCGCCTCCGCGCTAGGAGCCGAGCTCCCGCACCCGACTCCATCTCCCCCCGTCTCCCTCGCGTGGACGCCCCGTCCTCCAGCTCGCCGCCCTGCGCGCCTTCCCCTCCGGCCTCCTCGACCGCTTCTCCAGCGCGGCCAGGCGCCCCGGGCGTCCATCCTCGTCGCCAAGGCCTCCTGCGCCAGGGAGCTCCGCCGTTCCGCGGCCCGGCCAGAAGCCGCGCCAGGAGACCAGCGTCCCTGCCTCGTCTCCTCCGTCTCCAGGAGCAGCAGGCCAGGCCATGGCCTCCCTCCATCTCCAGGGCCGCGCCCGCATCACCAGGGATCCGCAGTTCGCTCGCCGGGAACTGTCCCGTGCTGCGCCGTGGCCTCTTTCTCGCCAAGACCATGCTGCCGCTTTTGTTTCTTTTGTGTTGCCTGTGCTGTAATTTTGCGAGTACCACGACGGGCCTCGAAGAGTTCTGTTTTGGCAAGACCGACGAGCTCCTACTTCAACTACGACTCGAGACCGAAGATACAAGTACCACGACGACCGCGAGTACCCCTACCGACGCCCGTGAACGTCTACCGTAGACCCTCGAGGACCCCGTGGAGGACGGACATCAAGTACCTCGATGCCCGAAGCCATCGGAATCGTCAAGTACCCCGACATCGATGACATGAACAACTACGAACGAGAACGACTTCATAGACAAGTACCACTACCGTCGCCGAGACCGCAAGTACCTCTACCGACGACTTGAACGACTACGAACGAGAACAACTACTCCCCTCTACGGCATGTACCACTACCGTCGCCCCGTGTACGACTACTTCCTCTACGGCCGTGTACGACTTCTTCCTCTACGATCTCCAGCCGCTCCGAAAACGAATGTTCCGAAGGTATAACCCCGAGACGATGACCCGTGTGATGCTTATGTTGTATGAAATGTTTCCCTTGTGTGCACCGTGCCGCCTCATCTTTTGTCGTGCTCCTCGGTTGCCTCGTCGCCGACTCGTGGGAACCCGGTGACGGGATCGCCCCATCTTTCATCTCGTTTGACTCGCTCATGCCATCTTTCTTTTGCACCGGACTCTCAACGAGTTACCGGAACCGATATGTTGTGTTGCATCATGTACGAATCGTTGCCGTGGCACCTTTTCTTTCCACCATGGTGACAATACTTCATATCTCTTCATGTCAACTTTTAATAAAATTGCATAAACTTGTTCATGTCATCCGCATCATGTTAACAACATTAATATGTGTGAATTGTTGTTGCTTATAATTACTAAACATGCTTATGGGGATTTTTCCGGAATTGTTGTTGTTATTTCCGACCTCATTTAAATTGTCTAAATAGTGTAGTTTCTTTATGCTTCACCTCTTGTCATGTTAAAAACATTTAATTTTGTCTTGTAAATAAATGAGAGTCAATTAAATAATTAAAATGTTGTGTTTCGTCAATATGCAACTCGTTGCATATTGAGCTCCACTTAACTTGTAGTCTTGTTTGTGCACTTGCCATGCCATGCATATTTAAACCGGACATGCATCATACTTGGATGTGCATCGTATGACATGTTTATGATATGTGTGTTTACCATGTTGTTTGCTTCTTTCCGGTTGCTTCTCTTGTTAGCTTCGGTTTCGTTCCGGAGTTGTGAGGATTCGCTCGTCTATGTTGCTCCATCTACTTCATGGATCCGTTCTTCTTCCTTGCGGAATCCCAGGCAAGATGATCATACCCTTGGATACCTTTACTACCATTGCCATGCTTAGTTGTCTCGATGCTATCGTTACATGTCGCGCTACCCATCTTTTATGTCAGCCTTTCCTTGTTGCCATGAAACCTCTAACCTTTGACACCTTCCTAGCAAAACCACTGTTTGGCTATGTTACCTGCTTGCTCAGCCCCTCTTATAGCATTGTTAGTTGCAAGTGAAGATGAAGTTCGTTCCAGGAGGGAACTTGTTGTTGGAATATCACAATATCTATAATTATTATTAACACACCTATATACTGGGCATGGGTGGAAGGCTTGGCCTTTTGCTCGGTGATTTGTTCCACTCATGCCACCTTAGGTGCCGATAAACCGACATTATGTTCCTTGATTTTGCGTTCCTTACACGATGGGTGGATGGGGACCCCTTGACAGTTCGACTTTGAATAAAACTCCTCCAGCAAGGCCCAACTTTGGTTTTAATTTGCTCATAATAACAACTTAATTAATTAATTAAATTTGCATAGGGGGTCGCACCCTCGGGTTCTTAATTCTACATTACAGGGGGGCCAGTGCTGATGGTGTTGGTCCCAAACGGGCGGACTGCGGGAACCACCACGGAGAAACCTGAGGATTGGGTCCTGTAGGATGTCCCATCCGGACGTGGCCTGAGACGAGATATGCGCGGCTACTATCAGGGTGTCGGCACGCCGGGAGGTCTTGCTGGACTTGTTTTACCATTGTCGGAATATCTTGTGCTATCGGGATGCCGAGCCTGATCGGATTTTCCCTAGGATAAGGGGTGATGATATTATATTTATCACTTCAGCTAATTGTGAGAGCTTGTGATGGGCTAAGTTGGAACACCCCTGCAGGGTTATGATCTTTCGAAAGCCGTGCCCGCGGTTATGTGGCAGATTGGAATTTGTTAATGTCCGGTTGTAGAAAACTTGACAGAGGATCCGAAGTAAAACACACAACTGTGTGAGTAACCGTGACTGTCTCTTTTCACTTTGAGAAGAGAACACGGTGGGGTTATGTTTGACTCGTATGTATCTCAGGATCTTTAGCGATCACTACTTTTGCGACCGTTTGCGTAGATGCTCATCTTATTCTTGTAGACGTAAGTTAGCCACCATATTATGCATAGCCGCTGCTGCAACCTCACCACCTTACCTCTTCCTACACATAAAGCTTTGCTAGTCTTGATACCCATGGTTATGGGATTGCTGAGTCCTCGTGGCTCACAGATACTACAACACCAGATGCAGGTTCAGCCGAGTTCGATGCAGGAGCTGGTTCAAGTACTTCGCTGAGAGCACGATGAAGATCGTGGCTGTTTGCTTGTGACGTTTTCGACGATCAGTAGTGGTTTCTACTAGGATTCGATCTTGACCTGTGGCTTTATGTTGTTTTGGTATCTTTCTTTTGGATCTTCACCCGTAGTCGGGTTGTGATGTTTTGAATGATGTTTTGCTTATGTAATGTATTGTGTGAAGTGGCGAGTGTAAGCCAACTATCTCCTTTTGCAATTTAATCCCTCTTTTACATGAGATGTGCAAAGATACCAAACTTGAGATCATTCTAGGATGGGCTTATACCTTTAAGTCGTGCCTCGACACGTAGGAGGTATAGTCCCATCCTGGGCATTACAAGTTGGTATCAGAGCCTTCTCCGACCTAGAAGCCCCCACTGATTAATCGAATCGTTGACGGTTGAGTCTAGGCAGACACTTGAAAATGTTTTGAGTCCTATATTTATATCGGAGAGTAGGATTTCTTTTGCTCCTCATCTCTTTTCATTCTGGTGAGGACTCCTGACGATAACTCTTACCTCTTCTACTTTCAAAAATTGCACAATTTTTTTTAGGATCTCGCGAGTATTGTTTGGATTGTTCCGATGTCTTTGTGACGAGAACATTGTTCTCGATGCCTCCTGACATTAGGGGTTGTGGCAGTGTCCCGGGGAGTTGAGCTCCGAGGTGTTGTCGTCACAAATCCATCGCGGCAGTACTAGAATACTTAAGACGGCCGACATCGAAAACTCTCCTATGCGGTTAGTGGCAAGATAACCCCGACATCACCCAGTACTGGGGAGGTAGTTCGAGAGTATTGCCATAGCTTGTATAGTAGATGCGTTTCGAAGGTCCGAGGTAAACGGTTTCCGAGAACAACTGGTTATGTGTTGAAGGATGGATACAGCTGGATGTAGGATTAAAGTTGAGTGCGCGGTGCTTCCCCTGTATCCCCAACACCTGATTGCATAACTGGAAACTTTCGGAAATTAATAGGTGGGTACATCTAGTAGTTCTAGGCATTCTTCCAACGAGTGCATGATATGAAGTTCGGGGTTCTACATTGAGTGTAGTGGTTTTATGGACTTGTTCAGATCGGGAGTTGCATCTTAAAGGGTCCTTGGCTATGCTGATCCGGGGATTGCAAAACCCTTTTGTAACACGTTCCATGAGCTTTCAGCACGAATTTGTCGAACGAAGCTTCTATCTTGTATTTGTTCTATCTGATCCTTGTTCCTTTTTATTTACCTTTTCTTCTCCCAAGTGGCTTCTCGTCAAGTTGATGTACCTGCGTAATTCATTCGTTCAATTCTCTGTTCGGATAGATATGTTGCAACATAATCTTCTTCATAAACATATCTATCCTTTGTTTTGTTTTGATTCTGGTATTCGAGTTGCTTCGATGTCAAATGTTGATTCCATACCTTTCCTAATCGATAGTCTCATATTTCTATGGGAGTGCTAATTCTTCTTGACCATCAAGATCTTCATGTTATTCTTTTCCAACCGGTGTGCATTCTCTTCAAGTTATTTCCATACAGACGTTGTTGAGGAATCTGACGATTTGTCTGTTTCATTCATCCCAAGTTTTCTTTGTTTTTCCCCACCCTCCCACCCTTCTTCTTCTTGGAGCAAGAAATTATCAAATGAAATATCCATTTTATTCATGTGATATTTCTTCATTCTTTCCTTCAATGTTCTTATCCGGTGATTTATCGTGAAGATGCTCAAGAGCTTCAAGTTCATCATTCTTTTGTTCTCAAATTCTGCCGGTGGATGTAATTCAAGATTTCGTTGTTGATCTTATCCTTTTCCTCTTTTCACAATGCTTTCTTATTCCGGTGCTTCAACTAATCATTCTCCTCTTGATATTTATATCCGGAGTGCTGAAGATTCATAATTCCATTCTTAATCCGTTCAAGCTATTTTGAGAATTGTCATCTTATTCAAGCCATTTAATTCAACCGGTTCAATATCTCTTAAGCAATCTTTTCCAACGGTGATTTCTTTAGTGGGCCCTAACCCAAAGGTCTTTTCCAGGATCTTACCCGACTCTTCTAATTATTCCGGAGTTATTCTCAAATTCTTTCAAAGTGTGACGTAAGAATGATTTCCATCAGTCATATACCTTCTCCAAGGTCGCTTTCAATTCTTTTTCATCATTGGTTCAACCTTTTTAATTCTTCATTCCGGAGTGCTCAACAATTCTTATGGCATTTCTCGTCTTCATTCTCAACATTTGGAGGCCGGAGAAGTGTTTCTCTTAAATCTTGGCCCGTCTTCTTGAAGATTTGTGATTCTAGCTTCATGCCATCCTCATTATTGTTCAAATTGTGAGGAATCCTTTTATACCATCTGAAGCATTTCATGAATTCTTTCTTTGTGATCCTCCGAAGGCCATCATTTCAGAAGATTTCTTCATTCTCAGTTTTCAACTTCGTCCTCCAACTATTCTTCATTGATGCCTCTTCGTTCGTCTCCATATTCTTACCAGTGGTTCTTTCAAGATTACCCTTCCGTTGTTATCGTTTTAATTCATTTGTTCTTTTCGTAATCCTACCGGTGCTTTGTTAAAGATTTATCCAAGCTTGTGCGAGATCTCTCTTAATTCTTTCCAATGAGAATAAGTAGTATGCCAAATCCATTGCTTGTCGTCAATTTATTTGATGAAGGATAAGCATACAGTAAATCTTATTCTTATTCCTTCAAGGTGATTTAATTCTTTTGTCTGGAGCTTGTTCATCATATCATATTCTCGGTTCTAAGTTGCTTATCTTGTTTTCCGGAGCTCCAAGTTATTTCTATTACATCATTTCAAAGCTCCATCTAATTCATCACAGGCCTTGAATCTTATTCTTTGCATTTTTCACTTCTCATGCTTTCATTACCGGAGTTCTTCATGGTGGTTCATCAAGATTTAATTCATCCTCGAAGTCTTCATCAAGATTCTTGTTGGAGCTCAAGCATTCTTCATCATGCTTTCCAATTGCAATCCTTTCTACCTTATCTTTTCAGATGGTGTTATGTCATTCTTGACAATTCCTTCATGTTTCATGATTCACAAGTTGTCAAGAATGAAATATTTAAACCCATCATTTTCTTTGTTCAGAACATCTTTTCAACCCTTCAATTATTCGTTGGAGTTTTCTTGGGTTATAATTCACCTAAAAGCTTTCCTTGACAATTGTTGCTATTATGGTGCTTATAAATGACCCAAGTTCTTCATTTATCATTCCGGTGAAATAAGTTTTTCGTCTCCTTGTTGATCTCTACCCAATCAAATGTTTCCGTTAGTGGTTGGTTGTCACCTCTTAATTTTGAGATGTTTTCCATAAGTCCATAGTGAGCTTATTCTTTTCGTTGTTGATTTTCCCAACAACTCTGTTCAACCCTTCTTCGTAAGGATGCTCTTTCAAATTTAATTTTGGGAGAAGTTGTCATTTTCTTCTCCGTTCTTTCTTCCCAACGATCTTGCATCTATTCTTTTATTCCGGAGGCATTGTAATATTGCTCTCTTCGTCCCATCATCTCGTTTTATCGAGATCATGTTCTTTTCTTTTCTAGTCCATTTAACCGGAGTGTTGTATTCTTCATTCAAGTTCCGTCATCTATCTAGTTGTGCCTCTCTTTTCAACCGGAGTGCTGTCTGAATCCTTCTTACCCCTTGTGCCATTCTTTAAATTGTTTCAGAGGCTGTGTGTTGTTGATTTCATCAAGTATCACTCCATCTCCTCAAGTTCTTGTTAATTCCTTCTAGTTTCAGATGGAGTGCTGTCCAAATTCTGTCATTCTTTTTCCTTGGCTATACCATTGCGGTTTCTTATTCTTTTGGTTCGTAAGCTCTTGTTTCATGTCTTTCAACCTCCAAGGTTCTCATAATACTCCTTGTTACTCATTTTACCGGAGTGCTCTTAACTTCGATCATCTCTGTTGTATTCTTTATTCAATTTGTTTAACCTCTCAGGTTCTTTGGTTTCACTCGTCTGTCAAAGAAGCAACTTTGTTTTACCTCTTCTTTTTCGTTTCTACCCGATGCTATCTCTAGGATCTCGGGTCGAGATCCTTTGTTAGTGTGGGAGAGTTGTGACGCCCGAAGACCGATGTCCCAGAAGATTCCAGAGATTCCAGATGTTCCGGGTTCCCCCGTGTGTTTCTTTTGCGCTTGTGTTATTTCTTTTGCATTGCATCATGTCATCATGCCATCATGTCATATTTTCTTTTGCATCTCAACTTAAATAAATCGTGTGGACCTTCGGTCCATTTAAATCGAGGGAAGGATGACTTCTGTTTATCACATATCCTCTTGGTATTATGGAGCTATTATAAATAATTATTCCATTTGTTTGGAATTAACCGCAACACACTTGCATATATTCTCCATGCCTCTTAATTCAAGTTCCACCGTCAGACCTCCCTATATTTCTTTTTCCGTTGTATCGAGGCTCCTCCTAAAGTCTAGACTCCTTTCAAACTCCTTAAGGCAAGCTAATTATTTTAGTTTGCACTTCCCTATTTTTTGTTGGAACTATTTTGTTGGGTTGCTAATATTCCATAAAGCCTTACAAAAATGTTCCATCTTTTATTTTTCTGTTCATGACCTTCCTTGCTTTTTTTTCTTTTGGACTCTCTCTATTTAATTTTTCTGCTAATAATAAATAGAGGGAGTTGGTCATCCAGCCGGCCCAACCGCCACTCCTCCAGGCCTCTCCTCCCAGCCGGCCTTCCACCTGGCCCAAGGCCCAGCCAGCCTCCTGGCCCAACTCCACCGAACCCTAGCCGACCGCACCGCATCACAGCTCCTCCCATCGCTCTCCCGCCCCGCCGCTAGCTTCGCTTGCTCGACCGCACCGCACTCCCCCTTCGTCCTAATCCCAGGCGCCCTCTCCATCGCTCTCCCTGTTCAGCGCCCCGAGCCCGACCCCATCTCTCCTCCCCCGTTTTCCCCTCAGTCACCGCCGCCACCACTCGTGCCCAGCATCGCTCCCAGTCCTCCCGCACCATCGCCCGAGCCCCTTCCTTCGTTGCCGAACCCCAGGTCTGGCCCGATCCCCCTGCGGGCCTCCTCTTCCCGCAGCTCTCACCCCCCTCGTTCCCCCATCGATCTCGCCTCCGCACCAGGAGCCGAGCTCCCGCACCCGACTCCATCTCCCCCCGTCTCCCTCGCGTGGACGCCCCGTCCTCCAGCTCGCCGCCCTGCGCGCCTTCCCCTCCGGCCTCCTCGACCGCTTCTCCAGCGCGGCCAGGCGCCCCGGGCATCCATCCTCGTCGCCAAGGCCTCCTGCGCCAGGGAGCTCCGCCGTTCCGCGGCCCGGCCAGAAGCCGCGCCAGGAGACCAGCGTCCCTGCCTCGTCTCCTCCGTCTCCAGGAGCAGCAGGCCAGGCCGTGGCCTCCCTGCATCTCCAGTGCCGCGCCCGCATCGCCAGGGATCCGCAGTTCGCTCGCCAGGAACTGTCCTGTGCTGCGCCGTGACCTCTTTCTCGCCAAGACCGTGCTGCCGCTTTTGTTTGTTTTGTGTTGCCTATGCTGTAATTTTTCCAGTACCATGACGGGCCTCGAAGAGTTCGGTTTTGGCAAGACCGACGAGCTCCTACTTCAACTACGACTCGAGACCGAAGATACAAGTACCACGACGACCGCGAGTACCCCTACCGACGCCCGTGAACGTCTACCGTAGACCCTCGAGGACCCCGTGGAGGACGGACATCAAGTACCTCGATGCCCGGAGCCATCGGAATCGTCAAGTACCCCGACATCGATGACATGAACAACTACGAACGAGAATGACTTCATAGACAAGTACCACTACCGTCGACGAGACCGCAAGTACCTCTACCGACGACTTGAACGACTACGAACAAGAAAAAGTACTCCCCTCTACGGCATGTACCACTACCGTCGCCCCGTGTACGACTACTTCCTCTACGGTCGTGTACGACTTCTTCCTCTACGATCTCGAGCCGCTCCGAAAACGAATGTTCCGAAGGTATAACCCCGAGACGATGACCCGTGTGATGCTTATGTTGTATGAAATGTTTCCCTTGTGTGCACCGTGCCGCCTCATCTTTTGTCGTGCTCCTCGGTTGCCTCATCGCCGACTCGTGGGAACCCGGTGACGGGATCGCCCCACCTTTCATCTCGTTTGACTCGCTCACGCCATCTTTCTTTTGCACCGGACTCTCAACGAGTTACCGGAACCGATATGTTGCGTTGCATCATGTTCGGATCGTTGCCGTGGCACCTTTTCTTTCCACCACGGTGACAATACTTCATATCTCTTCATGTCAACTTTTAATAAAATTGCATAAACTTGTTCATGTCATCCGCATCATGTTAACAACATTAATATGTGTGAATTGTTGTTGCTTATAATTACTAAACATGCTTATGGGGATTTTTCCGGAATTGTTGTTGTTATTTCCGACCTCATTTAAATTGTCTAAATAGTGTAGTTTCTTTATGCTTCACCTCTTGCCATGTTAAAAACATTTAATTTTGTCTTGTAAATAAACGAGAGTCAATTAAATAATTAAAATGTGGTGTTTCGTCAATATGCAACTCGTTGCATATTGAGCTCCACTTAACTTGTAGTCTTGTTTGTGCACTTGCCATGCCATGCATATTTAAACCGGACATGCATCATACTTGGATGTGCATCGTATGACATGTTTATGATATGTGTGTTTACCATGTTGTTTGCTTCTTTCCGGTTGCTTCTCTTGTTAGCTTCGGTTTCGTTCTGGAGTTGTGAGGATTCACTCGTCTATGTTGCTCCGTCTACTTCATGGATCCGTTCTTCTTCCTTGCGGAATCCCAGGCAAGATGATCATACCCTTGGATACCTTTACTACCATTGCCATGCTTAGTTGTCTCGATGCTATCGTTACATGTCGCGCTACCCATCTTTTATGTCAGCCTCTCCTTGTTTCCATGAAACCTCTAACCTTTGACACCTTCCTAGCAAAACCACTGTTTGGCTATGTTACCCGCTTGCTCAGCCCCTCTTATAGCGTTGTTAGTTGCAGGTGAAGATGAAGTTCGTTCTAGGAGGGAACTTGTTGTTGGAATATCACAATATCTATAATTATTATTAATACACCTATATACTGGGCATGGGTGGAAGGCTTGGCCTTTTGCTCGGTGTTTTGTTCCACTCATGCCACCTTAGGCGCCGA
Source organism: Secale cereale (assembly GCA_902687465.1). Taxonomy (NCBI): domain Eukaryota; kingdom Viridiplantae; phylum Streptophyta; class Magnoliopsida; order Poales; family Poaceae; genus Secale; species Secale cereale. Next base: position 128,111,836 of record LR738716.1, read on the forward strand.
TAAACCGGCATTATGTTCCTTGATTTTGCGTTCCTTACACGATGGGTGGATGGGGACCCCTTGACAGTTCGACTTTGAATAAAACTCCTCCAGCAAGGCCCAACTTTGGTTTTAATTTGCTCATAATAACAACTTAATTAATTAATTAAATTTGCATACGGGGTCGCACCCTCGGGTTCTTAATTCTACATTACAGGGGGGCCAGTGCTGATGGTGTTGGTCCCAAACGGGCGGACTGCGGGAACCACCATGGGGAAACCTGAGGATTGGGTCCTGTAGGATGTCCCATCCGGACGTGGCCTGAGACGAGATACGCGCGGCTACTATCAGGGTGTCGGCACGTCGGGAGGTCTTGCTGGACTTGTTTTACCATTGTCGAAATGTCTTGTGCTACCGGGATGCCGAGCCTGATCGGATTTTCCCTAAGATAAGGGGTGATGATATTATATTTATCACTTCAGCTAATCGTGAGAGCTTGTGATGGGCTAAGTTGGAACACCCCTGCAGGGTTATGATCTTTCGAAAGCCGTGCCCGCGGTTATGTGGCAGATTGGAATTTGTTAATATCCAGTTGTAGAAAACTTGACAGAGGATCCGAAGTAAAACACACAACTGTGTGAGTAACCGTGATTGTCTCTTTTCACTTTGAGAAGAGAACACGGTGGGGTTATGTTTGACTCGTATGTAGTTCAGGATCTTTAGCGATCACTACTTTTGCGACCGTTTGCGTAGATGCTCATCTTATTCTTGTAGACGTAAGTTAGCCACCATATTATGCTTAGCCGCTGCTGCAACCTCACCACCTTACCTCTTCCTACCCATAAAGCTTTGCTAGTCTTGATACCCATGGTTATGGGATTGCTGAGTCCTCGTGGCTCACAGATACTACAACACCAGATGCAGGTTCAGCCGAGTTTGATGCAGGAGCTGGTTCAAGTACTTCGCTGAGAGCTTGATGAAGATCGTGGCTGTTTGCTTGTGACGTTTTCGACGATCAGTAGTGGTTTCTACTAGGATTCGATCTTGACCTGTGGCTTTATGTTGTTTTGGTATCTTTCTTTTGGATCTTCACCCGTAGTCGGGTTGTGATGTTTTGAATGATGTTTTGCTTATGTAATGTATTGTGTGAAGTGGCGAGTGTAAGCCAACTATCTCCTTTTGCAATTTAATCCCTCTTTTACATGAGATGTGCAAAGATACCAAACTTGAGATCATTCTAGGATGGGCTTATACCTTTAAGTCGTGCCTCGACACGTAGGAGGTATAGTCCCATCCTGGGCATTACATACGCACCACTCATGCTCCAGGGATCGGCCCGAATGTGGCTGAATAGTCTATAGGTTGGCAGCATCAACACGTGGGTTGATTTCAAGGAGGCCTTCATGCGCAACTTCATCGGACCTACCGGCGACCCGGCCATCCCAGCCAGGTCGCCATGTGCGTGCAGGGGCCACCGAAACCGGCCGGAAGTACCTAGTACGCTGGACGGAGCTCCAGAACAGCCGCGAGGGCATCCATGAGGTCCAGGCAATCCAGTACTTTGTCAACGGATGCTGGGACGGTGCCCTCCTCAAGCACAAGATGCTACGCTCCGAGCCAACCACCATGTCCGCGCTCATAGGGACGGTGGACAAGTACGCAAACGCCGACTCCGCCATGAAGATCCAGGTGGCCCTAGACGAAGCCGGCAAGACTAAGCCGGTTCCCCCTTTGAAGCCGGCTGGCGAAGGAAGCCGGCAGCATGGACTAGACCAGCCTGAACAAAGCCTGCCCCAAGGATCCGTTCGCTCTCCCACGGATCGACCAAGTCATCGACTCCACCACCGGGAGCGAGCTCCTGTCCTTCCTGGACGCTTACTCTGGCTACCATCAGATCAAGATGGACCTGGCCGACGCCCTGAAGACGTCCTTCATGATGCCCTTTGGGGCGTATTGCTACATCACCATGTCGTTCGGCCTGAAGAACGCCGGAGCCACTTTCCAGCGGTGCATGCAGAAATGCTTGCTACCGCAGGTCGGCCGCAATATCCACGTCTTCGTGGACAACATCGTGGTGAAGACCAAGCATCACCTCACGCTCCTCGACGATTTGAAGGAAACCTTGGCCAACCTACGCGAATACAAGGTCAAGCTCAACCCAGAGAAATGCGTTTTCGGCGTCCCAGCCGGAAAGCTACTCGGTTTCCTCGTCTCGGAGCGCGGCATTGAGGCAAACCCAGTGAAAATCAAGGCCATCGAGCACATGCGCAAGCCGGCTCGGCTGCGTGATGTCCAGAAGTTTACCGGCTGCTTGGCCTCGGTCAGCCGGTTCCTCAGCCGGCTGGGCGAGAGGGCCTTGCCCCTATACCAGCTGATGAAGAAGACGACGTCATTCGGATGGAACGACCAAGCGGACGAAGCTTTTCGGGACCTCAAGCGCATGCTCTTCACCGCGCCATTCCTGGCCGCCACAGCTGAGAAGGAGCCACTATTGCTCTACATAGCCGCAACCTCGCGCTCGGTTAGCACGGTGCTCGTGGTCGAGCGACCAGAGAAGGGCAAGATCCAAGCCGTCCAGCATCCCGTCTACTACCTGAGTGAGGTGCTCTCCGCCTCCAAGCAGAACTACCCGCACTACCAGAAGATGTGCTACGGCGTGTACTTCACTACCAAGAAGCTGAATTAGTACTTCCAAGAGCACGGGATCATCGTGGGTAGCACGGCCCCCCTCGGAGAGATCATCGGGTGCCGAGACGCCTCTGGCCGGGTCGCCAAGTGGGCGCTTGAGCTAGCTGGCTACACCAACCTCTACGAGCCTCGTACCATGATCAAGTCCCAAGCTCTGGCCGACTTCCTCGTCGACTGGACAGAGACCCAGTACTTGCCGCCGCCTCTAGACTCGACGCACTGGCGCATACACTTTGATGGCACGAAAATGCGTCTCGGCCTGGGGGCCGGCATAGTGCTGTCATCCCCAAAGGGCGACCGACTCAAGTACGCACTCTAGATCTACTTCGCCGGCTCCAACAACGTCGCCGAGTATGAAGTCCTTGTGCATGACCTCCGGCTAGCCAAGGAACTCGACATCCGACGAATCCTGTGCTATGGCGACTCGGACCTGGTGGTGCAGCATTGCTCCGGCGAGTGGGACCAGCGCGACCCCAACATGGCAAGCTACCGCTTCCTCTTGCAGAAGCTATCCGGCTTCTTCAGAGGCTGCGAGTTCGTCCATGTACCGCGAGCAGAGAACGAGGCGGCCGATGCGCTCGCCAAGATCGCCTCGTCCTGTGACACCCCAAGACCAACGCTCGAGAAGACTTCCAACTGTTCCGGGTTTTGCCGTGTGTTTCTTTTTGCTTGCTCTATTTATTTTTTACATTGCATCATGCCATTATGTCAAAATCTTTTGCATCTCATCTAAATAAATTGTGTGGATCTTCGATCCATTTAAATCGAGGGAAGAGTGACTTCTCTTTATAACATATCGTCCTAATATTTAGGGAGCTATTATAAAATTATTCCATTTCTTTGGAATCACCATATCCCACTTGCAATTTAATTCCATGAATCTTCTGCTTCAAGTTTTTGACAAATATCAAATTCCCAAGGCAAAGTTCTTTCCTTCTTTTTTCTATTCCAAATTCAAGTTGCATTTTTCTACTTCAGAAAAATGTTCACTATTTTTATAAAATCCCTAATCCATGACAAGACCCCATCCTCATATGTTTATACCTTTTAGACATGTTCTGGTTGGACTTTCAATTTATTCAAATTTGAAAGTGTTTCAAATTTATACAAATTTGAAAGTGTTTCAAATTTATTCAAATTTGAAAGTGTTTCAAATTCGGCTAAATTTACAGTCTCTAAAAAATTGCCAGAGCAATGTATTCAAATAGTGCGCAATCTAGGAGTTCATAGATTTGTTTTTTTCTCTTATTCCTTCCCAAAACTCTGACCTTTTACTCTTAAAATCTGTTTATGTGAATAAACAGAAGGTAAAAGGATTTGAGAGGCAGCCTAGCCTGCTCCATGCGGCCAGGCCGGCCCAACCTCCCCCTCCCCCCATGGCCCACCTAACCTACCTCAACCTAGGCCCGACCGAGCCTCTCCCTCCCCATCGATCCTTTCCTCCCTCCTTTGCGCCGTCAGAGAGAGCACTGCTGCTCCTCGTCCCCGATCCCCATCTTCCTCCCGAGCACGTCACGTACAGGGAGAGGGCGGTGCAAACCCCGCGCCCGACCTCCACCCCGATGGCGGGCCCAGGTCGCCGCCGTCTTCGACACCCCGACGCGCCCATCCTCCTTCCTCCGCACCCGCGCCCGCGCGTGTCTGCTTTGTCGTCTCGCCGCGTCGTTAGGGCCGCCGGGCACCGCAGCTCGCCACCGAGCGCCGCCCTCACCTCTCCTTCCCCCGCACCATGGCGCCCGTCCCTGCTGCCTCGCCGAGCCGCTCAAGCCCCGCCGGTCGCCCTCGTCCCCGCCTCTGTTTTTGGCTACTGCCAGCGAGCAGCTCCGCCATGGCCATGGAGTCCCAAGCCCTTGCCTCCTCCTCCCTCCATTTGACCTCGACCACAGCAAGTCGCCGCCGCCAAGTTCTCTTCCCGGTGCCTCCTCCTTGCCATGTCCGCGCCTCCCATGTTGCTCTGCCGCTGTCGAGCTCCACCAGGACTCCGTCCCCGCGCCAACACCCGCACCGTCACTCCGGCCATCTCCAACCCGGATCATGGAGGATCCGGCTGTTGTTGACCGCCAAGTCGACCTTGTGGTGTTTCGGTTGGTTCTTACCAAGTCTGGCAAGGCTGGAAGCCTGTTGTGATGCTCCATTTTGGATCGCTAAGTACCCCGACGCCGAAGCCTAGAACCACAAGTACCACTCCGACCCATGTACGACTACAGACCGGATCGCCAAGTCTGTGTCCGTGTTTGCGTCAAGTTCCACGACTGTCTACACGTCAAGTACCTCTACCGCCGTCTTCGGAATCGCCAAGACGCCAAGTACCTCGACAACCGATGCCGAACGACTACCGTCGCGTGACATGAACATCTACGGAAATGTACCACTACCATCGCCGAAGACCCGTGCAATGGGAGCATCAAGTTCCACTACATTCCGTGTACCACTACCACCGCGAGTACCACTACTACCGTCGCGAGAACGACAACCTCCACTACTTCCCTCTTGATACGTCCAAAACGTATCTATAATTTATGCTTGCTCCATGCTTCTTTTGTGCGATATTGCTATGATATTGATGCACTTCCATACACTTTTGATCATATTTCGACTAACCTATTAACTCAGTGCACCACAGTGCCAGTTCCTATTTTCTGCTGTTTTTCTATTTCAGGTTTCCCCCATATTAAAAGTGCTCCAAAAATTCCAGGAAAAATACAGGAAAAATCAGCGTACAGGAAGCTTCGCGAAGAACCAAAGATGGGCCAGAGGGGAGCCAGGGGAGGCCCAGGCGGCCACCTGGCGCGGCCCCACCCCTGGCCGCGCCAGGGGGGCGCCTGGGGCCCCTGCTTCGCCTCTGGCTGCCCCCCTTCGCCTATATATCCCTCTCGTCCCGAAACCATCGAGGATAGAACCCTTTTTCGCGATCTCGCCTCTGTTCCGCCGCCGCAGCGCTTCCAAGATCGGGAGCATTAGGAGAACTCTTCCTGGCACCCTACCGGAGGGGAGAACCACCACCGGGAGCTTCTCCACCACCATGGATGCTTCCCGGATGAGTCGTGAGTAGTCCACCTTGGACCATGGGTCCATGATCAGTAGCTATGTGATGTTCTCCTCCCCTCTTTGCTCTTCATGGTTTAGACCTCGTGAGCTGCCCTACATGATCGAGGCACATATGTAATCTTTCTGCTGTTGCTTTGCTGAGTTTGCTGGGATCTGATGGATTATGAGACTATGTTCAGATTGTGTTTGAGTAATATATTTGATTCACCTCTTTTATATCTTTGTTCTTGAGTAATTCTTGCATGTTCTCCGCTGCTGTTTATTGCTTTGGCCAAGTAGTAGGTAGTAACTCCAAGAGGGAGCGTTATGCTTGATTGTGGGTTCATGCCCCCTGATGACTAGCTTGAGTGACAGAAACATGAGTCTAGGGGATGTGCTGTTGCCACAAGGGAGAAAACAACGGTGCTTGTACTTGCGGGTGCAAGGATTGTTTACTTTACGCAAAGTTCTTTTAATGCAGTTGTCTGTTGCTTTGAGTTTACACTTTGGGTGGGATTCGCAACTTAATACCAGCGAGATGTTCTGGATAGATATCTCAAGGTGGATGATTAGTAGTAGATGCAGATGGATTTCGGTCTACTTGCCTTGGCGTACCGCCCATGCTTTTGAGCCTCTACCTTTCTTTGCAGCATAGTTAGCATTGGTTTGCGCACATAATCCTGTTAATTGCCCAGCTGTAATTTGTTTACCTCCCTTTGCTGTTTTATCGTCTTTTGGGAGAGGGACATCACTAGTGAACATCATGGGACCCCGGTCCATATTACCACCGCTGATCACACCTTCAATTTACTTCCTGTTTTTATTTCCTAGTTTCAATCATAGCTATCATTATTATCTCTTGTGTTTGATCCTTTTTAAACAACAAGGCCGGAGGGATTGACAACCTCTCTGTACTCGTTGGGAGCAAAGTTATCTGTATCTGTGTGCAGGTCCCGTCAACCGCTAAGTTTCTGGCGCCGTTGACACCTACTTGTCGACCCTCGGAGTCTCACGGGATTCGATCCTTGGTATCTTTGCCAAGGGAAATTTGCCCGTACGCTACATCTCAACCTTCCACTTGGGGTAACCAACGAGGGGCGAGAAGCCATCATCGGTCGAACCGCATAACAACATAGCTCATTCCCTTTGTCATCGGTGTGTTACTTGCCCGAGATTCGATCATCGGTATCATCATACCTAGTTCAATCTCGTTACCGACAAGTCTCTTTACTCGTTCTGTAATGCACAATCCCGCAACTGGCTCATTAGTAAAATTGCTTGCAAGGCTTATAGTGATGTGCATTACCGAGAGGGCCCAGAGATACCTCTCCGATACACTGAGTGACAAATCCTAATCTACATCTATGCCAACTCAACAAACACCTTCGGAGACACCTGTAGAGCATCTTTATAATCACCCAGTTACGTTGTGATGTTTGATAGCACACAAGGTGTTCCTCCGGTATTCGGAAGTTGCATAATCACTATAATCATAGGAACATGTATAAGTCTTGAGGAAAGCAATAGCAACAAAACTAAACGATCATTATGCTAATCTAACAGATGGGTCGTGTCCATCACATCATTCTCTCATGATGGGATCTCGTTCATTAAATGACAACACATGTCTATGGGTAGGAAACACAACCATCTTTGATTAACGAGCTAGTCTAGTAGAGGCTTACTAGGGACACTGTGTTTTGTCTATGTATCCAGACATATCTCAAGTCTCCCGTTAATACAATTCTAGGATGAATGAAAGACCTTTATCATGATATATAAGGAAATATATATAACAAGTTTATTACTGCCTCTAGGGCATATTTCCTTCAGTCTCCCACTTGCACTAGAGTCAATAATGTAGATTACATAGTAATGAATCTAACACCCTTGGAGTCTTGGTGCTGATCTTGTTTTTCTCGTGGAAGAGGCTTAGTCAACGGGTCTGCAACATTCAGATCCGTATGTATTTTGCCAATCTCTATGTCTGCCTCCTTGACTTGATTGCATATAGAGTTGAAGCATCTCTTGATGTGCTTGATTCTCTTGTGAAACCTGGATTCCTTCGTCGTGGCTATTGCTCCAGTGTTGTCACAAAAGATTTTCATTGGACCCGATGCACTAGGTATTACTGCTAGATCGGATATGAACTCCTTCATCCAGACTCCTTCAATTGCTGCTTCCAAAGCATCTATGCACTCCGCTTCACACATAGATCCCGCCATGATGCTCTCCTTGGAACTGCACCAACTGACAGCTCCACCATTCAATAAAAATACGTATCCGGTTTGTGACTTTAAGTCATCCGGATTAGTGTCAAAGCTTGCATCGACGTAACCGTTTACGACGAGCTCTTTGTCACCTCCATAAACGAGAAACATATGCTACATCCTTTTCAGGTATTTCAGGATGTTCTTGACCGTTGTCCAGTGATCCACTCCTGGATTACTTTGGTACCTCCCTACTAGACTTATAGCAAGGCACACATCAGGTCTGGTACACAGTATTGCATACATGATAGAACCTATGGCTGAAGCATAGGGAATGACTTTCATTTTCTCTCTATCTTCTGCAGTGGTTGAGAATTGAGTTTGAGTCAACTTCACACCTTGCAACACACGCAAGAACCCTTTCTTTGACTGATCCATTTTGAACTTCTTCAAAACTTTGTCAAGGTATGTGCTTTGTGAAAGTCCAATTAAGCGTCTTGATATATCTCTATAGATCTTGATGTGTCGGTGTACTAAAGTAGGGGTACCTTAGTATCCTGACTTGTGCACGGGCAGTAGCAGCGTCCCGTGGTCGGGCTCGCCACGCGCCCGCCAAGGCCCGCTCTGGATCCTTTGGAACCATTCAAGAACAAAGTATTTAAGTTAAAGAAACAAGGCCCCGGCAAGAGGAGCTTGCCGGGAAGGCCGTACCAGGCTCAAGACCATACCTTTAGCACAAGACCCTGGCAAGAGGAGCTTGCCAGGAAGGACAGAGCATGGCATTTCAGAAGACTCGCCGTGGCGCATTGCGCGCCCCGGCAAGGCCCGGAGAGCGACAAGCCTCCGGGCGCGGCAAGGTAGCGGCCGCGGCAAGGTGCTTGCCGCGGCAAGCTTTCACTGTGTGCCTGCGCTCCAGCTCATCTGGCCACGCGTCACCTTGGGGCCCTTCCAGGGGCACGTGGCGGATGGCCATGCAGCCTGGGGTACACGGTGGCAAGCCACGATGACGAGGCTACCGTCGTGGCGAACGGAGACGCCCGGACGGACGCTTTTTGCACTGTTTGGGGCAACGGCGATGGGCATTCAATGACCTTGTCCCCCACCGTCAGGGTTAGGTACAAAACACTGTACCTCCACTGTTACAACTACCACCACTTTTACGTTTTTGCCCTCACCTACGTTGCCACCTGTCGGTGACCCCTTTGACCTATAAAAGGAGGCCCATGCACAACGTAGAGGAGGTTCCGAACTCTCGATCACTCCCACGCTCGGTGTAGCTAGCTTCAAGCACTGTAGATCTTCTTGCTCCCGAGCCAAGAACTCAATAACAAACCAAGGCAGGAGTAGGGTTTTACGCATCCGTGCGGCCCGAACCTGGGTAAACTGCTCGCGTGTGCGCCTCGATCCGCTCTTTGTGCTCCCTCCGCTCCCTTGCCGTACCGAAAAGGGGCTCCGGTCCCATAGGTGTTCGTGGGCGATCAGTTTCGCCGACATCTTTGGCGCGCCAGGTAGGGGGCGTCGAGGTTGTGCGAACCTGATACGGCGTTCACGTGGGCGCAATCTTCAGCAACTTCATCAACTTCGTAAACTTCATCGACATGCCGCCGAAGAAGAAAGCTTCGGAGGTAGGAGGCCCGTCCGCGTCGATCCCGCCGCCACCAGAACCAACGGTTGGTGGGGTAGACGCTGGCGGAAGGACGGACGCCGGCGAGGAAACTCATGGCGCCGCCAAGTCCAAGGACAAGATGGACGATCGAACCCACTCCAAGACTTCGGCGTCCGTGCACGCACCGCGCCCCTCTCAGGAGGTGCTGGAACGGCAGCGGCGAGGTACGCAGGGTACCATCCGCTTGCTGGGACAAGGCCAAGTTGGCGGGACGCGGGACGCTCAAGGCCAACGCGCTGGCACGAGCAAGGCGCGGTCGCCGGGGCGAGAACCTGCTCCTTCTAACGCGGTTAGAAGTCCGAGCATATCTCGCTCCTCGCACCGCTCGCCACCGCTCCCCTCCACTCCAGCAGAGGCTCTAGCTAGAGCTCAGCTGCTCCTCGACTTCCCTCCAGCGGCAGACAAGGCAGAAGACTGGAGGGCTACCATCCAAAGCCTCATCGCCTTCGCCAACAACGACACACCGCAGCAGCCGGCGACGTCACGGCCATGGCAAGTCAGCCAGGCGCGGGCTGATGGAGACAAGACCGCCGGGGGTGCAACTACCGTGCACTCCCCGCCGCGGAAGCAGAAATCGCCGACTCGTCGGATCAACATCGATGACGACTCCATGGCGTCATCGGATCCACAAGCTCGCCGCGATCAACGCCAAGTCCTCGACGACAGGCGACAAGAAGACGCTCGAACTCGCATCGAGCGTCGAAGAGAAACACGACGACAGTCCGACCAGCGCGCTCGGATCGCTGTCGACATGCACGCGCCCGGCGAACCAGGTGACTTGCCGTACGCGGCAGGTTGCCCTGCGTTCACCCGTGAGCTGCGGCAAGTCCAGTGGCCCAGCATGAAGAACTTCAAGCCCGATGTACCCGAGAAGTACGACGGCAAGACACATCCCTCGGAGTTCCTCAGCATCTACACCATTGCGGTGCAGGCTGCCGGGGGACGCGACGAGAGGATACTAGCAAACTACTTCCCGCTCGTGCTTAAGCCAAACGTTAGATCTTGGCTTATGCACTTGCCGGAAAACTCCATCTCTTCTTGGGCCGACCTGTGCCACCAGTTTGTCGGCGCCTTCACGGG
>LR738716.1:128127735-128152287 GCA_902687465.1 Secale cereale
TATGGACCAAGTGCCGTTCGAGAAAGCCTCGCCTTGCCGGGAAGCAAATAACACAAAAGCTAAGTTACGAAATTGCCAAAGTTTGAGTATTCAATTTTTTTTTAAAAATTAAAGTTATCTTCCTTGACCGACCACACTCTGTATGGAAAACCTGTGCGCGGAGGAACCTACCCATGGCTAGCCGGGCCCTTACTTTGTTTCGAGCACGCTCAACGGCTTAAGTGAGCTGCGACAAGTGTCGCGCCCTTACTTCGTTTTCGAGTTCGCTCAACAACCTAAGTGCGCTGCGACTAGCTGCGGCAAGGTTTCTTGCCGGTAGAGGCATTGCCAGCAGGCTGCTGAAGTCCCGCACTCAGCGCTCGCGGCAAGGGTCTTTTTGCCGTCAAGTTCCCTAAAAGCGTAGGGTAAAAGCATACAAAGTAAAGGAGTCAAACCAAGGAAATAACACTGCACTAACTACCCAAAATAAAGTTATATTACAAGATGACTTGTCGCTGTTCTAATAAACTACTGTCCATAACTTGATTAACAGCGACAAGGGAAGCAGAAAGAAGACAGCCTAGTCTACACGGTCGCCGTCGACTCTCCTGATCTTGCCCACTTTGGCCACGATGTGGGCGACACGAGCCTTCAGCGCTTCCTGGTCAGCGTCGGGCGGCAAGGTCCGGAGGACGTTGTCAAGATTGATCCCGGGGTTGCGGTAGACTATCTTCGTCAGCACTCGCTCCACAGTACCCGTGCAAAGCCTGCGTGCCTCGTCCGCCAGCTGCGTTGGATTCCTTTCCCGGAGCTGCTCGAGGGCCGGCGCTATTCCCCTGAAGAATAAGCTCAGCTTGGCGCTGTGAGGGAGGTTTGCGTCGGGGGAGTACCCGAGGTGCTCTGTCCCTAGCGCCGCCATCTCCTTGTCGATGTCAGCGGTGGTGGCGACGAGCCCCTCTGTCCACTGCTCCACCGTCTGCCTGAAGTTATTCTGCGTGAGGGCGGCGCTGTCCAACAGTGCCCTCTCTGCCTAGAGATCTTCCTTCAGTTTCATCTCCCTGTTCCTGGCGCCGTCAAGTGACTCGGTGAGGGTGGACAGCTTCAGCTCCAAGTCTGCAATAGAATCCTTGGCGTCGTTGAGTTCCTTGCCTTTGTCGGAGAGACGGACCTGCAGCTCCGAGTGGCTGTGGGCGTCTTTCTCCCTCTCCAACTTGAGCGCGGCGACTTTCTCCTCGCTCGTCTTCAAGTTGAGCTCCAACTGTGCCACCCTCGCCTCCAAGTCCCTCTTGGCGGCCTCTGCAGCTGCAGCGGCGTCCCTCGCTTCCTGCAGAGCCCCGCCGAGGGACTGCTCGCGCGCGGTAAGGTCGTCCTCATGACTATCGAGGTCGACCTTCCGCTGCCTCAGCTCTCCTTCCCGCCGAGACAGATCTTCGGCGGCAAGCCTTTGCTGCTCCTCTGCCTCGGCCTTTTCGAGGATGAAAGCCTGGTGCGCCTCGGCAAGCTCCTCCCGCTCCTCCGCCAAAGACCGGAGGGCCGCCTGGTTGGCGGCACGGAGCTCCTCGGCGCGCTTCTCCAGATCGACGCCGGCCTTGGAAGCCAGGGCCTCCCGGGACTCCAGCTTGGCCTGCCTGGCATGGTATAGAGCCAGGAGCTTTCCGCAGGAGCTGCTCCTCTTCGGTCTCGCTGCTGCTGCCGGGCGCGTCGACAAGCCTCAGCCCGGCGGATGCCAGGACTTCCCCATCGAAGACCTCTCCCTCCGCGGGCGCCCTCGACGTAGAAGCCCACGGGACTTGGATGAAGACCCCGTTGGCGGCCTCCAGATAGATGCCCGGCTCAGTCGCGGCAGCAGGAGGGTCGGCGGCCGGCGCAGCGTCCGGCGCTCCTGCGGCCTCAGGGCCGTCAGTGCGGTCGCCGGTCCCCTCCCCAGCTGCCGCGTCAGTGGCCGCGGCGGTCTCGTCGATGGTGGCCTCCGTCTCCATCGGTTCCGGGGCGGATGAGTCTGAAGGCAAGAAAAGAAGAAAGAAAGAAGAATTGTCAAGCAAATATCCAAAAAGGAAAAGTCAAGAGAAGAAACGCACAGGGGTTACCTGCGCGAGCTTCTTCTTCGACGGGGTTCCTCGCCGGGGGATCCTCCCTCGGCGGCGTGGTGGTAGCCCCCGCCGGCGGAGGGCCGCGGGCGCCTTCCCTTGGCGGGGTACTCGCCCTTGGCGGGGTACTCGCCCTTGGCGAAGGGCTCGGCCTTGGCGGAGTATTCTCCCTCGCCGGGGAGCTCCTCCTTGGCGGGGAGGCTGAGACGAGCGGCTCTTCGGGAGCAGTCTCTTGACGCTCCTGAGGCTGCGGCTCTGCTTCTGCACAAATCAGCAAACAAACAAGACATTAGCAAGGAAAAGAAGCCCACGCGCGCCCGACAAGTGAAGAAGTAAAAAGAAGACTCACGCTGGGGGCTGCGCTGGGGGCTGCTCTGCGGAGCAGCAGGCTGGTCCGGCAAGCTTGTCGCTGGCGCATCCCCTGCCGCTGCGTCAGGCTCGTCCTTGAGATCGACCACCGGGATTTTGGCCCTCTTCGCCATCCTCTGGGCCAAGGTCCTGGAAGATAAACAAGATCAAAGTCAGGCAAAGAAAATCCAAGACAAGAGCAACAAAAATCAAAAGAAATAAGAGTTGCAAGTGCTTACTCTTCCTCCTCCTCGTCGGAACTGAGGACGGAGAAGCCGAAGTCCGCCGCGTGCGTCCTGGTGCGAGGAGCTGGAGGAGTAGGCTCCCTCGGGCGCTTGGCGGGCTCCGGAGCCGTGGTCTGAGAAGACCCCGCTCCGGTCGTCGCCGAAGCCCGAGGGGCGGAAGGAACGCCAGAACCAGTTCGGGAAGATCCTCCTCCGCCTGCCGCTGAGGCGCGAGGCGCCCCCATGATGGCCTTGCTCGTCGTGGTGGCGCGCGTCGAGCGACGCTGCGGCTGCTGCTGGACCACCGGCCGCCTCGCCGTGTCAGTAGCCTTGCGGAGGCGTTTCTTTGGCTGAGGCGGAGGACTTGGTGGTGGCGGAGAACTCCTCGAGGATGAAGAGGAGCCGTCGAGGCCCAAAGAGCCGCCTGAGTCTTCTGAAGGGTCGCCCGATTCGGCGTCCTCCTCGGCGGGCTCACTTGACTCTGTGCCCTGCCCGGCAGCCTCGCTCGTCCCTGCAGGCTGCCCGGCAGGCCTCAGCAGTTTGAGGATCTCTTCCTCCTCGGCCCGACTCACCGCATCCGCTACATCCGCCTCGTCCAAGGAGTACCCAAACTCGCCCGCGGCCTCAGCTACGGCTGCCTCCTCCATCCTGGTGGCGATATACGCCAAATCCTGGTCGGTGGTGTCGCAGGTGAGACCCTTCTTCTCATCGAGATTGATCGGCAGCTCAACCAAGCTGTCGAAGAAGGTTTGTGCAGTTTCATCTGAAGGCGCCAGCCAAGTGGGGTCAACCCCATGGGAGTCGCACAGCGGCATCGCCGCGCGGATAGCACTAAGTGACGAATTGTTACATAGTGGAACTACCCCCCGCGACGGGGCAAACCACTCCAGGTGCTTGGCGTCGTGCTTGAACAGCTCACGGAGCATCCCCTTTAGCTCCAGGACAGTAAAGTTGTAGTTAAGGCCGGGGCGCAGCCTCATACAGTCTGCCGCGTTGCCAAAATCCCAAGCAGCCCTCTTCCTCTCCTGCAAGGGGGCAATGCGGCGGCGAAGGAAATCTGCCCCGACCTCACCTACAGTAAGGTTGGCTTGCCGGAGGCGAAGAATCCTAGTGAGAGCTATCTTCAGCTTCTCGTCCTCCGGGGCTAGATCACTCCAATCCTGGCCGCGCACTATTGCAGCTCGGCGCGGGGAAGTAAACTGCTGGGGTCCATCCTCCATGATCCAGCACCAGTCAGCCCTCCACTCCTCCCACTTGCCACGGAGCTCTCTAATCAAGTACGCCTCTTTCTTATTGAGCCTAAAGATCCAAGACATCCCACCGGACAGGGGAGACCTAGACTCTACCCGAGGTGTGAAAAAATGGCGGAAGAGGGCTACGTTGGGGGTGACTCTGACAAAGTTTTCGCACAGATGTGCGAAAACGGCCATGGTTAAGACTGCGTTCGGGGTGAAATTTAGAAGATGGAATCCATATGTGTTCATAACATCGCAGAAGAACTCGGAGTATGGAGGGCAGAGTCTGCAATGGAAGAACAGGGCTAAGTAAGGATAACCTCCCGGGAACATGTCGCAGGCTTCGGCGGGGAGAACCCTGGTGCGCGGGTGAGCCTTCGTTTCCCTCGACCAGAAGAGGTAGTACTTGTCCTTCAGCTACCTCGCGCCGAGCCTCGGCGGGAAGACCACCATCCTCTTCCGCATTGCTGCTAGCTTCTCCACCCGATCGGTCTTCGCGGTTTTCGCCTTGTCGCTCTTCGGGGCCATGGCGGGGACATCAAGGGAGGCAGGCGACGCTGGGGAGGCTGGCGGCGGCGGAAGAAGGGTTGAGCTCAGCTCTCTTTCGACCTTTGGGGAGGAGGAGAGCGGCGGGGGTTTCTGGAGGTTGAAGACGCGATGAAGCAATGGGGGAAACTGCCCCTGTTTCCTCTGCTTTTAAGGGGGAGTGGGGGACGTTCCGCATTTTCCCATTAAAGAAACAGGCCACGATCTCTCCCACGACCCCGCAATCAACGCGTGCCGTTAGGGAGGGACGCGGCGGATACGGAGGGGGATACGACGCGCCGTGGGCCGCGGGTGCCCGTGCACTGTTCTGGGCCTGGCCCAACAGCGCTCGGCACCGTGTGTGGCCCAGGCCCGGGGGCTCCTGTCGTTGTACTAAAGTAGGGGTACCATAGTATCCCGACTTGTGCATGGGCAGTAGCAGCGTCCCGTGGTCGGGCTCACCACGCGCCCGCCAAGGCCCGCTCCTTTGGAACCATTCAAGAACAAAGTATTCAAGTTAAAGAAACAAGGCCCCGGCAAGAGGAGCTTGCCGGGAAGGCCGTACCAGGCTCAAGACCATACCTTTAGCACAAGACCCTGGCAAGAGGAGCTTGCCAGGAAGGACAGAGCATGGCATTTAAGAAGACTCGCCGTGGTGCATCGCGCGCCCCGGCAAGGCCCGGAGAGCGACAAGCCTCCGGGCGCGGCAAGGTAGCGGCCGCGGCAAGGTGCTTGCCGCGGCAAGCTTTCACTGTGTGCCTGCGCTCCAGCTCATCTGGCCACGCGTCACCTTGGGGCCCTTCCAGGGGCACGTGGTGGATGGCCGTGCAGCCTGGGGTACACGGTGGCAAGCCACGATGACGAGGCTACCGTCGTGGCGAACGGAGACGCCCGGACGGACGCTTTTTGCACTGTTTGGAGGCGACGGCGACGGGCATTCAATGCCCTTGTCCCCCACCGTCAAGGTTAGGTACAAAACACTGTACATCCACTGTTACAACTACCACCACTTTTACATTTTTGCCCTCACCAACGTTGCCACCTGTCGGTGACCCCTTTGACCTATAAAAGGAGGCCCATGCACAACGTAGAGGAGGTTCCGAACTCTCGATCACTCCCACGCTCGGTGTAGCTAGCTTCAAGCACTGTAGATCTTCTTGCTCCCGAGCCAAGAACTCAATAACAAACCAAGGCAGGAGTAGGGTTTTACGCATCCGTGCGGCCCGAACCTGGGTAAACAGCTCGCGTGTGCGCCTCGATCCGCTCTTTGTGCTCCCTCCGCTCCCTTGCCATACCGAAAAGGGGCTCCGGTCCCATAGGTGTTCGTGGGCGATCAGTTTCCCCGACATGATGCCTAATATATAAGCAGCTTCACCGAGGTCTTTCATTGACAAATTCTTATTCAAGTATCCCTATATGCTATCCAGAAATTCTACATCATATCCAATCAACAATATGTCATCCACATATAATATCAGAAATGCTACAGAGCTCCCACTCACTTTCTTGTAAATACAGGCTTCTCGGATAGTTTGTATAAAACCATATGCTTTGATCACCTCATCAAAGCGTATATTCCAACTCCAAGTTGCTTGCACCAGTACATAGATGGATCGCTGGAGCTTGCACACTTTGTCATCACCTTTAGGATTGACAAAACCTTCTTGTTGCATCATATACAACTCTTCTTTGATAAATCCATTAAGTAATGCAGTTTTGACATCCATTTACCTGATTTCATAGTCATAAAATGCGGTAATTGCTAACATGATTCGGACAGACATAAGCATCGCTACGGGTGAGAAGGTGTCATCATAGCCAACTCCTTGAACTTGTCGAAAACCTTTCGCAACAAGTCGAGCTTTGTAGACAGTAACATTACCATCGGCGTCAGTCTTCTTCTTAAAGATCCATTTATTTTCAATGGCTTGCCGATCATTGGGCAAGTCAACCAAAGTCCACACTTTGTTCGCATACATGGATCCCATCTCAGATTTCATGGCATCAAGCCATTTTGCGGAATCTGGGCTCAGCATCACTTCTTCTTAGTTCATAGGTTTTTCATGGTCGAGTAACATGACTTCCAGAACAGGATTACCGTACCACTCTGGTACGGCAAGTACTCTGGTTGACCTATGTGGTTTGGTAGTAATTTGATCTGAAGTTTCATGATCATCATCATTAGCTTCCTCACTAATTGGTGTAGGAATCATTAGAACTGATTTCTGTGATGAACTACTTTCCAATTCGGGAGAAGGTACAATTACGTCATCAAGTTCTACTTTCCTCCCACTCACTTCTTTCGAGAGAAACTCCTTCTCTAGAAAGGATCCATTCTTAGCAACGAATATCTTGCCTTTGGATATGTGATGGAAGGTGTACCCAATAGTTTCCTTCGGGTATCCTATGAAGTCACATTTCTCCGATTTGGGTTCGAGCTTCTCAGGTTGAAGCTTTTTTACATAAGCATCGTAGCCCTAAACTTTAAGAAACGACAACTTGGGTTTCTTGCCAAACCACAGTTCATAAGGTGTCGTCTCAACGGATTTAGATGGTGCCCTATTTAACATGAATGCAGCCGGCTATAAAGCATAATCCCAAAACGATAGCGGTAAATCGGTAAGAGACATCATAGATCGCACCATATCTAATAAAGTACGGTTATGGCGTTCGGACACACCATTACGCTCTGGTGTTCCAGGTGGCGTGAGTTGTGAAACTATTCCACATTGTTTCAAATGAAGACCAAACTCGTAACTCAAATATTCGCCTCCGCGATCAGATCGTAGAAACTTTATTTTCTTGTTACAATGATTCTCTACTTAACTCTGAAATTCTCTGAACTTTTTCAAATGTTCCAGACTTATGTTTCATTAAGTAGATATACCCATATCTGCTCAAATTATCTGTGAAGGTTAGAAAATAACGATACCCACCGTGAGCCTCAACACTCATCGGACCACATACATCAGTATGAATTATTTCCAATAAGTCAGTAGCTCGCTCCATTGTTTCGGAGAACGGAGTGTTAGTCATCTTGCCCATGAGGCATGGTTCACAAGTATCAAATGATTCATTATCAAGTGATTCCAAAAGTCCATGTGCATGGAGTTTCTTCATGCGCTTTACACCAATATGACCTAAACGATAGTGCCACAAATATGTTGCACTATCATTATCAACTTTGCATCTTTTGGCATCAATATTATGAATATGTGTATCACTACGATCGAGATTCAACAAAAATAGACCACTCATCAAGGGTGCATGACCATAAAAGATATTACTCATATAAATAGAACAACCATTATTATCTAATTTAAATGAATAACCGTCTCGCAGCAAACAAGATCCAGATATAATGTTCATGCTCAACGATGGCACCAAATAACAATTATTTAGGTCTAAAACTAATCCCGAAGGTAGATGTAGAGGTAGCGTGCAGACGGTGATCACATCGACTTTGGAACCATTTCCCACGCGCATCGTCACCTCGTCCTTAGCCAATCTTCGTTTAATCTGTAGCCCCTATTTCGAGTTACAAATATGAGCAACCGAACCAATATCAAATACCCAGGTGCTACTACGAGCATTAGTAAGGTACACATCAATAACATGTATATAAAATATACCTTTGTTCACTTTTCCATCCTTCTTATCCGCCAAATACTTGGGGCAGGTTCGCTTCCAGTGACCAGTCCCTTTGCAGTAGAAGCACTCAGTTTTAGGCTTGGCTATAGACTTGGGTTTCTTCCCGAGAGTAGTAACTGGCTTGCTATTCTTCTTGAAGTTCCCCTTCTTTCCCTTACCCTTTTTCTTCAAACTAGTGGTCTTCTTAACCATCAACACTTGATGCTCCTTTTTGATTTCTACCTCCGCAGCTTTGAGCATTGCTAAGAGCTCGGATATAGTCTTCTCCATCCCTTGCATATTATAGTTCATCATGAAGCCTTTATAGCTTGGTGGCAGTGATTGAAGAACTCTATCAATAACACTATCATCATCAACTTTAACTCCAAGCTGAGTTATGTGGTTATGGTACCCAGACATTCTGAGTAAGTGTTCACTGACAGAATTGTTCTCGTCCATCTTGCAGCTATAGAACTTGTTGGAGACTTCATACCTCTCAACTCGGGCATTTGCTTGAAATATTAACTTCAACTCTTGGAACATCTCATATGCTCCACGTCATTCAAAATGTCTTCGAAGTCTCGATTCTAAGCCGTAAAGCATGGCACACTAAACTATCGAGTAGTCATCAGATCGAGCTTGCCAGACGTTCATAACATCTGGAGTTGCTCAACGGTTCTTCAAGGACATAATTCTTCTGTGCAGCAATGAGGACAATCCTCAAGTTATGGACCCATTCCGTGTAGTTGCTACCTTCATCTTTCAACTTAGCTTTCTCTAGGAACGCATTAAAATTTAAGGGAACTGTAGCACGGGCTATTGATCTACAACTTAGTTTTCAATGGTGAATATCTTATGTTGATCATATCTACTATATGATTCACGATCGACCTTTTGGTCTCCACTGTTCCGAGGCCATGTCTGTACATGCTAGGCTCGTCAAGTTTAACCTAAGTATTCTACATGTGCAAAACTGTCTTACACCTGTTGTATGTGAACGTAGAGCTTATCACACCCGATCATCACGCGGTGTCTCAGCACGACGAACTGTCGCAATGGTGCATACTCAGGGAGAACACTTGTACCTTGAAATTTTGTAGGGGGTCATCTTATAATGTTACTGCCGTACTAAGCAAAATAAGAAGCATAATAAGATAAACATCACATGCAATCAAAATATGTGACATGATATGGCCAACATCATCTTGTGCATTTGATCTCCATCTCCAAATAATCGTAATTATCTCCATCGTCTCCGGCTTGACACCATGATCTTCATCGTAGCGTTGTGGTCGCCTCGCCAACTATTGCTTCTACTACTATCGCTAACTCATAGTGATAAAGTAAAGCAATTACATGGCGTTCGCAATTCATACAACAAAGAGACAACCATAAAGCTCTTGTCGGTTGCCTATAATTTACAAATCATGATCATCTCATACAATAACGTGTAACTCATCACGCCTTGACCATAACACATCACAACATGCCCTGCAAAAACAAGTTAGACGTCCTCTACTTTGTTGTTGCAGGCTTTACGTGGCTGTTGCGGGCTTCTAGCAAGAACCGTTCATACCTACGCATCAAAACCACAATGATTTTTCATCAAGTGTGCTGTTTTAACATTCAACAAGGACCAGCCGTAGTCAAAATCGATTCAAGGAAAGTGGGAGAATCAAACACGCGCCAGCCACCTGTGTGCAAAGCACATCGGTAGAACCAGTCTCATGAACACGGGGATGTAATGTCAGTCCGGGCTGCTTCATCCAACAATACCACCGAATCAAAGTAAGACGTTGGTGGTAAGTAGTATGACTATTATCGCCCACAACTCTTTGTGTTCTACTCGTGCATATCATCTAAGCATAGACCTGGCTCATGATGCCACTGTTGGGAACATAGCATGCAATTTCAAAAAAATTCCTACGCTCACGCAAGATCTATCTAGGAGATGGATAGCAACGAGACGGGAAGAGTGTGTCTATGTACCCTCGTAGACCGAAAGAAGAAGCGTTGTATTAACGCAGTTGATGTAGTCGAACGTCTTCACGATCCTACCTATCCAAGTACCAAATGTACGGCACCTCCGTGTTCAGCACATGTTTAGCTCAATGACGTTCGTCAAGCTCTTGATCTAGTACAGGGTCGATGGAGAATTCCGTCAGCACGATGTCGTGGTGATGGTGTTGGTGATGTGATTCGCGTAGGGCTTCACCTAAGCACTACGACGCTATGACCCGAGGAGTAAACAGTGGAGGGGGGCACCACACATGGCTAAGAGATTGTCTGTTGTGCCTATGGGGTGCCCCTGCCCACGTATATAAAGGAGGGGAGGAGGAGGTGGCCGGCCCTAGGGGTGGTGCGCCATGGGCGGTGTCCTGCTAGGACTCCACTCCTAGTAGGATTCACCCCCTTCCTTCCAATGGAGAGGGGGAAGGGGAAAGGGGGAGAGGAGAAGGAAAGGGGGGACGCGGCCCCACCCCTAGTCCAATTCGGTTTGGGCAAGGGGGAGGCATGCACCACCTCCCGTGGCCTGCCTCCTCTTCTCCACCATGGCCCATGAGGCCCATTAACTTTCCCAGCGGGGGGTCTGATAGCCTGCCGGTACTCCGATCAATCCCCAATCTTCTTCGGAACCATTCTGGTGTCTGTATATAACCTTCCAATATATGAATCTTTACCTCTTGACCATTTTGAGACTCCTCGTCATGTCCAGGGTCTCATCCGGGATTCTGAACAAACTTCGTTTACCAAAACACATAACTCATAATACAAATCATCATCGAACGTTAAGCGTGCGGACCCTACGGGTTCGAGAACATGTAGACATAACCGAGACACATCTCCGGTCAATAACAAATAGCAGAACCTGGATGCTCGTATTAGCTCCTACATATTCTAGGAAGATCTTCATCGGTCAAAGCGCATAAAAACATATGTCATTCCCTTTATCATCGGTGTGTTACTTGCCTGAGATTCGATCGTCAGTATCATCATACCTAGTTCAATATCCTTACCGGCAAGTCTCTTTACTCGTTCCATAATGCATCATCCCGCAACTAACTCATTAGTGACATTGCTTTCAAGGCCTATAGTGATGTGCATTACCGAGAGGGCCCAAAGATACCTCTCCAACATACGGAGTGACAAATCATAATATCGTTCTTTGCCAACTCAACAAACACCTTCGGAGGCACCTATAGATCATCTTCATAATCATCCAGTTACGTTGTGACATTTAATAGCACACAAGGTGTTCCTCCGGTATTCGGAAGTTGCATAATCTCATAGTCATAGGAACATGTATAAGTCATCAAGAAAGCAATAGTAGTAAAACTAAACGATCATTATGCTAAGCTAATGGATGGGTCATTTCCATGACATCATTCTCTATCGATGTGATCACGTTCATAAAATGGCAACACATGTCTATGGTTAGGAAACACAACCATCTTTGATTAACGAGCTAGTCTAGTAGAGGCTTACTAGGGACAATGTGTTTTGTCTATGTATCCACACATGTATCAAGTTTACCGTTAATACAATTATAGAATGAATAAAAGACATTTATCATGATATATATGGAAATTTAAATAACAACTTTGTTATTGCCTCTAGGGCATATTTCCTTCAGAGGCGCTTTACTCCCAGCGCCGCCACAGCCTTGAGGCCAGCAATCAGGCCTTCATAATATGCAATGTTGTTGGAGACCTTCTCGCCATTCTGGAAGCATAGTTGTACGGCGTAGTAGAGTTTGTCCTTGGTGGGTGAGATGAGCACGGCTCTAGCCCCCGCACCCTGACGCGCGAATGCGCCGCCGAAGTACGTGACCCAGCCATCCGGGGCTTCATCTCCAGGGGCGAGGGAGCGTTCCTCGCGCACCCCTTTGTCTGGGACATCAGTCCATTCCACCATGAAATAGGTGAGGGCTACTCCTTTGATGGTTCATGTTGTGCTGAATTCCAACTCGAACACTTGTAGCTTGATATTCCAGTCGGTGACTCTTCCTACTGCATTGGAGCTCCGGAGTACCCTTTCCAGTGGGTAAGCTAAGATGACCTTGATTGGGTGACCTTGGAAGTAGCGACGTAGCTTCCGAGAAGCCACAAGGAGCGCTAGCAGGAGCATCTGGGGCATGGGGTAGCACGCTTGCGCGTCGCGCAGCACCGTGATGACGAAATACATCGGGTGCTCGACAAGGGTGGAGGTGTTTGTGGAGTCCTGCTGTTCCCAGGGCGGTAGGTCCTCAGGGATCGCGTCGCCTGCCGAGGCAGCCAAGGCTTTTGGAGCGCCGCCTTCGGGAGCCTTGGTATCTTGAGGGTCAGCTAGGGTGGCAGGAGCGCCGTCGGTTGGTGAGATGGCCGTGGCTTCTGGAGCTCTGTTCTAGGATGGTGGTGTCTTGGCTAGGCGCGGGACGCCATGTTTCCACATGCCCGTGGTCTGGTGCTCTTCTCGGACCGCCACCAACACCGCGCTGGCAGAGTGTGGCGTACAGCGAGATAGAGCACCAACGGTTCGCAAAGGCGTGGTGCTACCATCAGTGGAGGGCTGGTAAGATATCTCTTGAGGTCTTCAAAAGCTGCGTCAGCTTCTGGAGTCCACTCGAATGGGCCCTTCCTTTTCATCAGCTTAAAGAAGGGGAGGGCACGCTCTCCTAGGTTGGAGATGAAGCGCTCGAGTGACGTTACGCAGCCTGCTAGCTTCTGCATCTCCTTCAGGGTCTTTGGTGGATTCATCTTCTCTATGGCCTTGACCTTCTCGGGGATAGTTTCAATTCCTCTGTGTGACACCAGGAAGCCGAACAGCTTTCCTGACGGGACACCGAATACACACTTCTCCGGGTTGAGCCGTAGGTCCACCTTGCGCAGGCTGGCGAAGGTCTCATCCAGATCATCGATAAGAGTCCTAGCTTCCCGAGATTTCACCACTATGTCATCGACGTACGCTTCTGCATTCCTCCCGAGTTCCTCCCCAGCGCGATGTGCATCAACCGCTGGAAAGTTGCTCCCGCGTTGCGCAGGCCAAAAGGCATACAAGTGTAGCAATATACCCCGCACGGGGTTAGAAAGGTTGTTTTTTCAACATCTTGCACAACCATCTTGATTCGATGATAGCCCGAGAAGGCCCCCAGGAAACATAGCAGATCACACTCGGTGGTGGAGTCGACGTTTTGATTGATGTGCGGGAGAGGAAAACGGTCCTGGGGGCTGCTACTTCTCGAGCTTGCGTTGTATTCCCTTGAAAAGGAAAGGGTGATGCAGCACAATAACGTAAGTATTTCCCTCAATTTTTGAGAACCAAGGTATCAATCCAGTAGGAGACCACGCACGAGTCCCTCGCACCTGCACAAACAAATAAGAACTTCGCAGCCAACGCGATAAGGGGTTGTCAATTCCCTTACAGTCACTTACGAAATTGAGATATGATAGATAGGATAGTTTGATATTTTTGGAATTTTTGGATATAAGAACAGAAAGTAAAAGCGGAAAAGTAAAGTAGATTGTAGATTGATATGTTGAGAATAGACCCGGGGGCCATAGGTTTCTCTAGTGGCTTCTCTCATGATAGCGGAATTCTACGGCAGGTAAACAAATTACTATCGAGCAATTGATAGAAAAACGAATACTTATGAGACTATCTAGGCATGATCATTATATATAGGCATCACGTCCGAGACAAGTAGACCGAAACGATTCTGCATCTACTACTATTACTCCACACATCGACCGCTATCTAACATGCATCTAGAGTATTAAGTTCATAAGAACAGAGTAACGCCTTAAGCAAGATGACATGATGTAGAGGGATAAACTCAAGCAATATGATATAAAGCCCATCTTTTTATCCTCGATGGCAACAATACAATACGTGCCTTGCTGCCCTACTGTCGCTGGGAAAGGACACCGCAAGATTGAACCCAAAGCCAAGCACTTCTCCCATTGCAAGAACTATATATCTAGTAGGCCAAACCAAACCCGATAATTCGAATAGACTTGCAAGGATATTATAATCATACATAAAGAGTTCACAAAAGAACCAAATATTTCTCGTAGATAATCTTGATCATAAACCCACAATTCATCGGATCTCGACAAACACATCGCAAAAGAGATTACATCGAATAGATTTCCTCGAAGACCGAGGAGAACTTGGTATTGTGATCCAAAGAGAGAGAAGAAGCCATCTAGATACTAGCTATGGACCCGAAGGTCTGTGGTAAACTACTCACAACTCATGGTGAGGCGATGATGATGAGGTAGAAGCACTCCATGGTAGATCCCCCCTCCGGCGGAGCTCCGGAACAGGCCCCAAGATGGAATCTCACGGGAACAGAAGGTTGCGGCGGTGGAACTAGGGTTTTTTCTGTTGTTCTAATGGTTTCGGGGTACGTAGGTATATATAGGAGGAAGGAGGGCACCGGGGGCCAAACGTGGGGCCCACGAGGCAGAGGGCGCACCCTATAGGGGAGGGGCGCCCCCACCCTTGTGGACGCCACGTGTGCCCTACTCCGTGGTTCTCAAGTCTCCCGTGCGTATTTTGCTCCAAAAATATCTCTCCCGAAGTTTCATTCTGTTTGGACTCCGTTTGATATTCCTTTTCTGTAAAACCCTGAAATAGGCAAAAAAAACAGCAATCTGGACTGGGCCTTTGGGTTAATAGGTTAGTCCCAAAAATAATATAAAAGTGTATAACAAAGCCCATTAAACATCCAAAACATCATAAATAATAGCATGGAACAATTAAAAATTATAGATACGTTGGAGACGTATCAAGCATCCCCAAGCTTAATTCCTACTCGTCCTCGAGTAAGTAAATGATAAAAAAAGAATTTTTGATGTGGAATGCTAACCGACATAGTTTTCCATGTAATTCTCTTAATTGTGGCATGAATGTTCAGATCTGGAAGATTCAAGACAAAAGTCTATATTGACATAAGAAATAATAATACTTCAAGCATACTAACAAAGCAATCATGTCTTCTCATAATACTATGGTTAAAGAAAGTTATCCCTACAAAATCATATAGTCTGGCTATGCTCCCGCTTCATCACACAAAATATCCATATCATGCACAACCCCGGTTTCAGCCAAGCACTTGTTTTCATACTCTATTCTTTCAAACCTTTCAACTTTCACGCAATACATGAGCATGAGCCATGGATACAACACTATGTGGAATAGAGTGGTGCTTGTGGAGAAGACAAAAAGGAGGGAGATAGTCTCATATCGACTAGGCGTATCAATGGGCTATGGAGATGCCCATCAGTAGATTGCCATGCAACGGATGCACTCGAGCTAAAAATGTATGAAAGCTCAATAAAAGAAACTAAGTGGGTGTGCATCCAACTTGCTTGCTCATGAAGACCTAGGGAATTTGAGGAAGCCCATCGTTGGAATATACAAGCCAAGTTCTATTATGAAAATTACCACTAGTATATGAAGGTGACTAAACATGAGACTCTCTATCATGAAGAACATGGTGCTACTTTGAAGCACAAGTGTGGAAAAAGATAGTAGCAATTGTCCCTTCTTTCCTTTTTCTAATTTTTTGGAGGATCTTTCTCTTTTTTAGCCCCTCTCTATATTTTTTTGGGCCATCTCTCTTTTTGGCCTTCCCTCACATGGGACAATGCTCTAATAATGATGATCATCACACTTTCATTGATTTACAACTCGATACTAGAACAAAGTATGACCCTCTATGAATGCCTCCGGCGGTGTATCGGGATGTGCAATGAATCAAGAGTGACATGTATGAAAAATTACGCATGGTGGCTTTGCCACAAATACGATGTCAACTACATGATCATGCATGGCAATAAGGCAATATGAAGCGTGTCATATGAACGGGACAGTGGAAAGTTGCATGGCAATATATCTCGGAATGGCTATGGAAATGCCATGATAGGGAGGTATGGTGGCTGTTTTTAGGAAGATATATGGTGGCTGTTTTGAGGAAGGATATATAGTGGGTGTATGGTACCGGCGAAAGTTGCGCGGTACAAAAGAGGCTAGCAATGGTGGAAGGGTGAGAGTGCGTATAATCCATGGACTCAACATTAGTCATAAGAACTCATATACTTATTGCAAAAATTTACAAGTCATCAAAACAAATAAATCAACACATGCTCCTAGGGGGAGGTTGGTAGGAGTTAACCATCGTGCGCCCCCGACCTCCACACAAAGGATGACACTCTACAAATACCTCATGCTCTAACTTCGTCACATAGCGGTTGACCTTACATGCATGCTACGGGAATCACTAACTTTAACACAAGTATTTCTCAATTTCATAATAACTCCATTAGCATGAATCTAATATCACTATCCTCATATCTCAAAACAATTATCAAGCATCCAACTTCTCATCATATTCAGTGCACTTAGTATGAAAGTTTTTACCCTATTGATCTTGGATGCCTATCATGTGAAGGCTAGTTTTATAGCCAAAGCACATTACCATGTTGTTTTAATAGACACTCAAAAGGATATAAGTGAAGCATGAGAGATCAACAATTTCTACAAAATAAAATTTCAAACGTGCTCTAAAAGATATAAGTGAAGCACTAGAGCAACAAATATTCAACTCAGAAAATATAAGTGAAGCACATAGAGTGTTCTAACAATTCCTAGGCCATATTTATCGCTCTCAAAAAGGTGTGTCCAGCAAGGATAATTGTGGCAAACTAACAAGCAAAGACTCAAATTATACATGACGCTCCAAGTAAAACACATATCATGTGGTGAATAAAAATATAGCTTCGAGTATAGTTACCGATAGATGAAGACGAAAGAGGGGATGCCTTCCCGGGGCATTCCCAAGCTTAGGCTTTTGGTTGTCCTTGAATTTTACCTTGGGGTGCCTTGGGCATCCCCAAGCTTAGGATCTTGCCACTCTTTGTTCCATAATCCATCAAAGCAATACTCAAAACTTGAAAACTTCACAACACAAAACTTAGACAAAAATCTCGTGAGCTCCGTTAGTATAAGAAAACAAACCACTACACAAAGGTACTGCAATGAACTCATTCTTTTTTTATATTGGTGTTAAACCTACTGTATTCCAACTTCTCTATGATTCATACTCCCCAATACTACTCATAGATTCATCAAAATAAGCAAACAACACACGAAAAACAGAATCTGTAAAAAACAGAACAATCTGTAGTAATCTGTAACTTTCACATACTTCTCTACCTCCGTTTTTTGAAATAAGTTGATAAACGTGAGGAATTTTTCTATTAATCATCTTGAAAAAGAATCAACTAAATAGCACGCTCCAGTAAAATCTGGTGACCATTCTAGCGAGCGCTAACGATTATGTTTTTCATAGCAAGATCATATAAACTTCACACAAGTCTTCCCAAAGGTTCTACTTGGCACAAACATTAATTAAAACACAAAACCACATCTAAACTGAAGCTAGATGCAATATATATTCCTAATAGAAGCAAAAACAAAAAATAATATAAAATTGGGTTGCCTCCCAACAAGCGCTATCGTTTTACGCCCCTAGCTAGGCACGATACATGGATAGATCTACGTATTGCCATCTTTGGAAGCCAATCCATAAGTGGCCCTCATAATAGATTCATATGGTAATTTGATTTTCTTTATAGGAAAGTGTTCCATGCCTTTCCTTAACGGAAATTGGAATCTAATATTTTCTTCCTTCATATCAATAATTGCACCAATCATTCTAAGGAAAGGTCTACCAAGAATAATAGGACATGAAGGATTGCAATCTATATCAAGAACAATGAAATATACGAGCACATAATTCCTATTGGCAACAATAAGAACATCATTAATCCTTCCCATAGGTTTCTTAATGGTAGAATCCGCAAGATGCAAATTTAAAGAACAACCATCAAGCTCATGGAAACCTAACAGATCACACAAAGTTTTTGGGATAGTGGAGACACTTGCACCCAAATCACACAAAGCAAAGCATTCATGATATTTAATTTTAATTTTAATAGTAGGTTCCCACTCATCATAAAGCTTTCTAGGGATAGAAACTTCTAATTCAAGTTTGTCTTCATAAGATTGCATCAAAGCATCAACTATGTGTTTGGTAAAAGCTTTATTTTGACTACAAGCATGGAGAGAGTTTAGTATGGATTGCAACAAGGAAATATAATCTAGCAAAGAGAAATTATCATAATTGAATCCCTTTAAATCCAAAGTAGTGGGTTCATCACTATACAAAGTTTTAATCTCTTCACTCCCACTTTTAACAATTTTAGCATCAAGATCTTAAAACTCC
Organism: Secale cereale; assembly: GCA_902687465.1. Classification (NCBI taxonomy): domain Eukaryota; kingdom Viridiplantae; phylum Streptophyta; class Magnoliopsida; order Poales; family Poaceae; genus Secale; species Secale cereale. The sequence goes on from LR738716.1 coordinate 128,146,034, forward strand.
GAATCATTGGGATACCTTTTAATTAAAGTAGACTCATCTCCAATCGCATCTTTATCAAGATTCATACTAGAAAACAAGGATCTAATAGGAGACACATCAATAACTTTCATATCTTCATCTTTATTTTCATAATAACTAGAAGAACACGCTTTTATATAATTCTCTCTTTTAGCACGCATCCTAGCGGTTCTTTCTTTGCATTCATCAATGGAAATTCTCATGGATTTGAGAGACTCATTGATATCATGCTTAGGTGGGATATGTCTAAGTTTCAAAGAATCAACATCAAGGGTAATTCTATCACACTTCTAGCCAATTCATCAATCTTAAGCAATTTTTCTTCAAGCAAAGCATTGAAATTCTTTTGCGAATTCATAAACTCCTTAACACTAGTTTCAAATTCAGAAGGCATCTTTCCATAAGAGTTATTGTAGGAATTACCATAATTATTAGAGGAATTACTAGGAAAAGTCCTAGGATTAAAGTTTCCTCTATAAGCATTGTTACAAAAATTATTCCTACCAACAAAATTCACATCCAAAGATTCATTATTACTCCCTCTGTCCCAAAATAAGTGACTTAAAAGTGACTCAACTTTGTACTAAAGTTAGTACAAAGTTGAGTCATTTTTGAGTCACTTATTTTGGGACGGAGGGAGTATTTTCAATCAACGTGGATAAAGGCATATCAGTAGGATCAGAAGAAGCACTCTTAGCAGCAAATCATTTCATAAGTCCATCCGTCTTTCCACTCAAAACACTAATCTCTTCAATAGCATGCACTTTTTTACTAGTAGATCTTTCGGTGTGCCATTGAGAATAAGTAACCATAATATTATCTAGGAGTTTGGTAGCTTCTCCTAAGGTAGTTTCCATGAAAGTGCCTCCTGTGGCCGAATCTAAAAGATTTCTAGAAGCAAAATTCAAGCCAGCATAAAAGTTTTGAATAATCATCCATAAGTTCATACCATGTGTAGGGCAATTACGTATCATTAATTTCATTCTCTCCCATGCTTGTGCAACATGCTCATGATCTAGTCGCTTAAAATTCATAATATCGTTTCTAAGAGAGATGATCTTTGCAGGAGGGAAATACTTAGAGATAAAAGCATCTTTGCACTTATTCCACGAATCAATACTATTTCTAGGCAAAGAGTAAAACCAAGTTTTAGCACGATCTCTAAGTGAAAACGGAAATAACTTCAATTTAACTATATCGTTATCCATATCCCTTTTCGTTTGCATATCACACAAATCAACAAAGTTGTTTAGATGGGTAGCGGCATCTTCACTAGGAAGGCCGGAAAATTGATCTTTCATGACAAGATTCAACAGAGCAGCATTGATCTCTCAAGATTCAGCATCGGTAATAGGAGCAATCGGAGTGCTAATAAAATCATTATTGTTGGTATTGGAGAAGTCACACAATTTGGTATTGTTCTGAGCCATAGTGACAAGCAAGCAATCCAACACACAAGCAAACAAGAAGCAAGCGAACAGTAAACACATGACAAAAAAAGAAGGATAAATAAAACGGCAAGGGTGAAGTGGGGGAGAGGAAAACGAGAGGAAAATAAATATAATGCGAAGGATAAGGGTTTGTGATAGGTACTTGGTATACGACTTTTGTGTAAGCCTCCCCAGTAACGGCGCCAGAAATTCTTCTTGCTACTTCTCGAGCTTGCGTTGTATTCCCTCGAAGACGAAACGGTGATGCAGCACAATAGCGTAAGTATTTCCCTCAGTTTTTCAGAACCAAGGTATCAATCCAGTAGGAGACCACGCGCGAGTCCCTCGCACCTGCACAAACAAATAAGAACTTCGCAGCCAACGCAATAAGGGGTTGTCAATCCCTTTACAGTCACTTACGAAAGTGAGATCTGATAGATAGGATAGTTTGATATTTTTGGTATTTTTGGATATAAGAACAGAAAGTAAAAGCGGAAAAGTAAAGTAGATTGTAGATTGATATGTTGAGAATAGACCCGGGGGCCATAGGTTTCTCTAGTGGCTTCTCTCATGATAGCGGAATTCTATGGCGGGTAAATAAGTTACTGTCGAGCAATTGATATAAAGCGAATACTTATGAGACTATCTACGCATGATCATTATATATAGGCATCACGTCCGAGACAAGTAGACCAAAACGATTCTACATCAACTACTATTACTCTACACATAGACCGCTATCCAGCATGCATCTAGAGTATTAAGTTCATAAGAACAGAGTAACGCCTTAAGCAAGATGACATGATGTAGAGGGATAAACTCAAGCGATATGATATAAAACCCGTCTTTTTATCCTCGATGGCAATAATACAATACGTGCCTTGCTTCCCCTACTGTCACTGGGAAAGGACACCGCACGATTGAACCCAATGCCAAGCACTTCTCCCATTGCAAGAACTATAGATCTAGTAGGCCAATCCAAACCAATAATTCGAAGAGACTTGCAAGGATATTCTAATCATACATAAAGAGTTCAGAAAAGAACCAAATATTTCTCATAGATAATCTTGATCATAAACCCACAATTCATCGGATCTTGACAAACACACCACAAAAAGAGATTACATCGAATAGATCTCCTCGAAGACCGAGGAGAACTTGGTATTGAGTTCCAAAGAGAGATTACATCGAATAGATCTACTCACAACTCATAGTGAGGCGATGATGATGAGGTAGAAGCACTCTGTGGTAGATCCCCCCTCCGGCGGAGCTCCGGAACATGTACTACCTACGAGTCAAACATAACCCCACCGTGTTCTCTTCTCAAAATGAAAAGAGACAGTCACGGTTACTCACACAGTTGTGTGTTTTATCTCGGATCCTCTGACAAGTTTTCTACAACTGGACATTAACAAATTCCAATCTGCCACATAACCGCGGGCACGGCTTTAGAAAGATCATAACCCTGCAGGGGTGTCCCAACATAGCCCATCACAAGCTCTCGCGATCAGCTGAAGTGATAAATATAATATCATCACCCCTTATCTTAGGGAAATCCGATCAGGCTCGGCATCCCGATGCACAAGAAATTTCGACAATGGTAAAACAAGTCCAGCAAGACCTCCCGGCGTGCCGACACCCTAATAGTAGCCGCGCGTATCTTGTCTCGGGCCACGTCCGGATAGGTGAGCCTACGGGAGACAATCCTCGAGTTTCCCCATGGTGGCCCCGCAGTCTCCTCGTTTGGGACCAACACCATCAGCACTGGCCCCCCTGTTATGTAGAATTAAGAACCCGAGGACATGACCCCCTATGCAATTAATTAATTAATTAAGTTGTTATTATGAGCAAATTAAAACCAATGTTGGGCCTTGCTGTAGGAGTTTTATTAAAAGACGAAGTGTCAAGGGGTTCCCATATACCCAACCGTGTAAGGAACACAAAATCAAGGAACATAATGCCGGTTTATCGGCGCCTATGGTGGCATGAGTGGAACAAAACACCGAGCAAAAGGCCAATCCTTCCACCCATGCCCAGTATATAGGTGTGTTAAAATATATATAACATATTGTGATATTCCAACAACAAGTTCCCTCCTGGAACGATCTTCATCTTCACCTGCAACTAACAACGCTATAAGAGGGGCTGAGCAAGCGGGTAACATAGCCAAAAAAAGGGTTTTGCTAGGAAGGTTTCAAAGGTTAGAGGTTTCATGGCAATAAGGAGAGGGGCTGACAATAAGATGGGTAGCGCGACATATAACGATAGCATCGAGACAACTAAGCAAAGGCAATGATAGTAAAGGTATCCAAGGGTATGGTCATCTTGCCTGAGATCCCGCAAGGAAGAAGAACGGATCCGTGAAGAAGACGAAGAAGAAGCCTTGAAGAAGAACCATGGGGGACGAACGAATCCTCATGAACGCAACGGAACAAGCACTAACGAGAAGAAGCAAGCAACACGGTAAACACACAACACAAGATCATTACAATATGCTCAACCAAGTATGATGCAAGACATTTCTATATAGGAAGCACTACAAGTCTATACATGAAGCATAACATGGCAAGGTAGGAAGCACAGAAAAAAACACAAGAACATGACAATATGCTCAACCAAGTAGGATGCACGACAAGTCTACATATGATGCACAGCAAGTCTATACAAGAAGCAAAACATGGCAATGTAGGAAGCACAGCAAAACAACACAAGTCTATATATGATGAATTACATGGCAAGGTATGATGCATGACAAGTCTATACAGGAAGCAATACATGACAAGGTTGGAAGCACTGAAAAACAACACAAGTTTATATATGATGCATTACATGGCAAGGTATGATGCATGACACGTCTATACAGGAAGCAATACATGACAAGGCAGGAAGCACAACAGACGCACTTAGGATGCATTTCATGACAACATAGGAAGCTCACCAGAACAACACAAGAACAAGATAATAAGCTCAAGGAAGTAGGATGCAAGACAGATCCATATAGGATGCAAAACATGACAAGGTAGAAAGCACAGAGAAGCAACACAAGAACAACAAGTTTAAATGAGGCCGGAAGCTACTTTAGACAAATCCGGTAAGTCCTCATATGCATAGTTTGAAATTAGTCCAGATCTGCACAAACCTTAAGTTAAATTTGTTAAACAGCAATTTAACATGCACATGATGATCTACACGAAATTCTAGTCAAGTTTCATATAAAGTTTGTTTAATTCGGAGGTACGGCCTAGAAGATATGAGCAAAACAAGACAAACATGGCAACGGTGCAAGATGCACCAAAACACCAAGCAAACATACTCCAATTATGTTAACAAGATGATATTATGATTCTACATGCGAAATCACACAAGTTTCATATAAGGAACACTCCAAACGGAGCAACGGGCTAAAAGATACACATGAAACACGATATAACCACAAGCTGAAAATAACAGCCACATAGCAACTTTGGAGCAAGAAATATATACTCTACAACACTCAAACATGGTGATAAGAAGCATGGACATGAAGTAGACATATCCTACAGCAAACAACTCCATTGGAGCATCTCCATAGTAGGCATGGATCAATAGCAACAAGCTACAACATTTTGATCATGACAATAAAAACCTGACAGTAATATTTTATAGCAACTTGGGAGCAAGAATTAAATAAGCTACAGCAGGCCAAATGAGCAAGTGAGGGCATGAATGGATAGACATCAACATATACAGCAAGGAATGATCAATGGCCACGCCAAAACTAACATGGATTTGCCTAGGGCATCAAGCAAACATAGCATCAGGATATTACAGATTCCAGACTTAGTGAAATTTCACCAAGTGTTAAAACAGCAATAACAACATGGCATGTTTGCGAGCATGTTTAAGTCAACACAAGGCATATCATGGAAATTGGTTTGCACCACTGCAAAGAGCACATGATGAGGAATCTAAAACATATGAGCATGCGACATGGGGGCAAACACATCAATAGCAACGAGCTCCTCAACTAGGCATCTCGTAACAAGTCACAAAACCTAACAGCCACATGCACTTTTGCAACAGGGATAAACATGGCAATATGAACTCGAACAAGCATGATATAGCAACCAACATGTAGAGCATCTCATGATGAACATTTTGACATATCATTTGCATCATTTGGATAAACATGCACCAAGTTATCATATCTTAAACATGGCAACAAAATAACATGTAGCAGCAGTTTATAACAAGTAGTACTCTTGCAACAGAGATTAACGCATCTAGATGAACTCAAATGAGCATGGCACAATGGAACAACATGTAGAGCATATCACCACGATCATTTGACATATCATACACTCAATTTGGACAAGCACGCAATTATTTAAAGGCATGCAAAGATGCAACAAAAAGCTGACAGAAAGGACTTAGCAGAATTTTAGACTTGGGAAAAGAACAACTGAGCGTTAGAAAGCTAAGAGGCGCACTGGGCGGGGAGCAGAGGGATTACCATGGGCTTCGGCCCAGAAGAGAGGAGGCAGACTGGGCCTGCGAGCTGGGGCTCGTAGGTGGGCCGGGGCGAGGCAGAGGCCCACCATGCCGATTCGGAGGAGGTCAGCGCCAAGGCTTGAGCTGGGCCGCGTGGGAGAAGTTGGTCGTGGCCCATGGACGGCAACGGGGCGAGGCCCAGGCGGCAACGGGGCAAGCGGGCGCTCCTCGCCCACGATCCCGAGCGACTGGATCGGGCGGGACGGCGCTCCCGCCGGCGACGAGCAGGGGATGGCGGGGAACGGGCGCCGGAGGTCATGGGACCGGCGGGAAAAG
>LR738716.1:128164707-128174895 GCA_902687465.1 Secale cereale
GTTATGTAGAATTAAGAACCCAGGGACATGACCCCCTATGCAATTAATTAATTAATTAAGTTGTTATTATGAGCAAATTAAAACCAATGTTGGGCTTTGCCGGAGGAGTTTTATTCAAAGACGAAGTGTCAAGGGGTCCCCATATACCCAACCGTGTAAGGAACGCAAAATCAAGGAACATAATGTCGGTTTATCGGCGCCTAAGGTGGCATGAGTGGAACAAAACACCGAGCAAAAGGCCAAGCCTTCCACCCATGCCCAGTATATAGGTGTGTTAAAATATATATAACATATTGTGATATTCCAACAACAAGTTCCCTCCTGGAACGATCTTCATCTTCACCTGCAACTAACAACGCTATAAGAGGGGCTGAGCAAGCGGGTAACATAGCCAAACAAAGGGTTTTGCTAGGAAGGTTTCAAAGGTTAGAGGTTTCATGGCAGCAAGGAGAGGGGCTGACAATAAGATGGGTAGCGCGACATATAACGATATCATCGAGACAACTAAACAAAGGCAATGATAGTAAAGGTATCCAAGGGGATGGTCATCTTGCCTGAGATCCCGCAAGGAAGAAGAACGGATCCGTGAAGAAGACGAAGAAGAAGCCTTGAAGAAGAACCACGGGGATGCAAGACAGATCCATATAGGATGCAAAACATGACAAGGTAAGCTCACCAGAACAACACAATAACAAGATAATAAGCTCAAGCAAGTAGGATGCAAGACAGATCCATATAGGATGCAAAACATGACAAGGTAAGAAGCACAGAGAAGCAACACAAGAACAACAAGTTTAAATGAGGCCGGAAGCTACTTTAGACAAACCCGATAAGTCCTCATATGCATAGTTTGAAATTAGTCCAGATCTGCACAAACCTTAAGTTAAAGTTGTTAAACAGCAATTTAACATGCACCATGATGATCTACACGAAATTCTAGTCAAGTTTCATATAAAGTTTGTTTAATTCGGAGGTAGGGCCTAGAAGATATGAGCAAAACAAGACAAGCATGGCAATGGTGCAAGATGCACCCAAACACCAGGCAAACATACTCCAAACATGTTAACAAGATTATATTATGATTCTACATGCAAAATTACAGAAGTTTCATATAAGGAACACTCCAAACGGAGCAACGGGCTAAAAGATACACATGAAACAAGATATAACAACAAGCTGAAAATAACAACCACATAGCAACTTTGGAGCAAGAAATATATACTCTACAGCACTCAAACATGGTGATAAGAAGCATGGACATGAAGTAGACATATCCTAAAGCAAACAACTCCATTGGAGCATCTCCATAGGAGGCATGGATCAATAGCAACAAGCTACAACATTTTGATCATGACAATAAAAACCTGACAGTAATATTTTATAGCAACTTGGGAGCAAGAATTAAATAAGCTACAGCAGGCCAAATGAGCAAGTGAGCGCATGAATGGATACACAACAACATATACAGCAAGGAATGATCAATGGCCACCCGAAAACTAACATGGATTTGCCTAGGGCATCAAGCAAACATAGCATCAGGATATTACAGATTCCAGACTTAGTGAAATTTCACCAAGTGTTAAAACAGCAATAACAACATGGCATGTTTGCGATCATGTTTAAGTCAACACAAGGCATATCATGGCAATTGGTTTGCACCATAGCAAAGAGCACATGATGAGGAATCTAAAACATATGCGCATGCGACATGGGGGCAAACACATCAGTAGCAACGAGCTCCTCAACTAGGCATCTCGTAACAAGTCACAAAACCTAACAGCCACATGCACTTTTGCAACAGGGATAAACATGGCAATATGAACTCAAACAAGCATTATATAGCAACCAACGTGTAGAGCATCTCATGATGAATATTTTGACATATCATTTGCATCATTTGGATAAACATGCACCAAGTTATCATATCTTAAACATGGCAACAAAATAACAAGTAGCAGCAGTTTATAACAAGTAGCACTCTTGCAACAGAGACTAACGCATCTAGATGAACTCAAATGAGCATGGCACAATGGAACAACATGTAGAGCATATCACCACGATCATTTTGACATATCATACACTCAATTTGGACAAGCACACAATTATTTACAGCCATGCAAAGATGCAACAAAAAGCTGACAGAAAGGACTTAGCAGAATTTTAGACTTGGGAAAAAAACAACTGAGCGTTAGAAAGCTAAGAGGCGCACTGGGCGGGGAGCAGAGGGATTACCATGGGCTTCGGCTCAGAAGAGAGGAGGCAGACTGGGCCTGCGCTCTAGGGCTCGTAGGTGGGCCGGGGCGAGGCAGAGGCCCACTATGCCGATTCGGAGGAGGTCAGCGCCCAGGCTGGAGCTGGCCCGCGCGGGAGAAGTGGGTCGTGGCCCACGGACGGCAACGGGGCGAGGCCCAGGCGGCAACGGGGCGAGCGGGCGCTCCTCGCCCTCGATCCCGAGCGACTGGATCGGGCGGGGCGGCGCTGCCGCAGTCGACGAGCAGGGGACGGCGGGGAACGGGCGCCGGAGGTCAGGGGACCGGCGGGAAAAGGCAGATCCGGGGCGGCCGGCTCAGATCCGGCCGGAGGGACATCGGGGCGGCGGCGGCGGCCTTCCAGGGTGGCGGCGGTGGAGCACAACGATGGCGGACGGCGGGACGGACACGGCGGCGTCGGGAGCAAGGCGACAGAAGAGCTGCAGAGGCGATCGGCCTCGCGGCGACGGCTCGGGCGATGCGCAGGGGAGCGGGCGCTCGGGATCGCGGCTTGCGGTGGCGACCGGGCCCGGGCGGGCCTCCCGCGGGCTGGGCGGGCCGGCGCGGTGGAGAGGAGAGAGGAGGGGGTGAGGTGGCGCTGACTTGGCGGCGGGGAGGCGACATGTCGCAGCCTGAGTGGCTGCGGCCGGCTGGAACGCTCAGGTGGCCCAATGGGGGTGTGACACTTGGCGGCAGGGCAAGGGCTGAGCACGGAAAACGAGGCAGAAGGTGGGGGTTGGCTGCGGAAATGGAGGAGGGGGTTGGAGAAGGCCAAAAATGGCATGAAGAGGGGCTATATATAGCAAAAAGGGTAGGGTTTGGGGGGTTTTGCACCGTTCCGGAGCCATCGGATCGCGATCCAATGGCAACGTAGCGAAGCGGGAGTAGGCTGGGCCTAGAGGGAATTAGTGGGCTGTGTAGAAGAGGTTTCGGGCTACTAGGAGAGAAGGAAAAAGAGGCCCACGGGGTTTTCGGAGACTGAAAACATCCGACGAAATAACCGGCTACTAGTGCCGCTATATTTATCCGTTGGGCTATCAAACGAACTCCGAATGCGATGAAATTTGGCAGGCGGCCTGTCTACACTATAATAAGACCACATGACAAGTTTCATCCAATTCCGAGAACATTTTTCGGCCTCTCAAAAAATAAATATTCGGAGGCACCGCGGGCGCGTGTGAGTGTGTCTGGGCTCAGAACGGACAACGGAGAGGACGAGGGAACTCGGACGTATGCATGTTTTGAAAACCTGATGATGCAAGCACACGATGTGTAATGCCCAGGATGGAGTTATACCTCCTACGTGTCGAGGCACGACTTAAAGGCATAAGTCCATCCTAGAATGATCTCAAGTTTGGTATCTTTGCACAACTCATGTAAAAGAGGGATTAAAATGCAAAAGAGGATAGTTGGCTTACACTCGCCACTTCACACAATACAATACATAAGCAAAACATCATTCAAAACATCACAACCCGACTACGGGTGAAGATCCAAAAGAAAGATACCAAAACAACATAAAGTCACAGGTCAAGATCGAATCCTAGTAGAAACCACTACTGAACATCGAAACGTCTCAAGCAAACGGCCACACTCTTCATCGAGCTCCTGGTGAAGTACTTGAACCAGCTCCTGCATCGAACTCGGCTGAACCTGCATCTGGTGTGGTGAAGTAACTGTGAGCCACAGAGGACTCAGCAATCCCGTTCCCGGGTAACAAGACTATTTAAGCCTTGGGTGAGGACAAGGCTGAAGAAAGAAATATGAGGTGAAGGAACAAACAAGAGTCTGCAGCAGCAACTAGCACTAACTTACGTAATAGAGAGCGAGAAGAGAAGAGCGTCGGTCGAAAGATGATCACGAAGTGATCCTAACTAAAGCCGGTCAAACATAACCCCACCGTGTTCAACTCCCGAATCCCTATTCGGAAATTGACAGTCACGGTACACACGCTGGTAGTGTATTGAAACATTGTGTCAAGTTATCTACAACCGGAATTAACAAGCTCCCGTCTGCCACATAACCGCGGGCACGGCTTTCGAAAGTTCAAACCCTGCAGGGGTGTTCCAACTTGACCCATTACAAGCCCACGATCCGCGGAGTCGCAACTCCATAGTTGGGAAGACCCGAGTATTCTCGGAATCCCGTGCTCAAGTTAAACCGAACTAAGGTAAGGCTAATCCAGCGAATCCTCCCGGCGTGTCGACACCCTGATAGTAGCCGCGCGTATCTAAGTCTCAGGACATGACCGGATGGGTGATGCTATAGGACCCAAACCTCGAGTTTCCCCGTGGTGGTTCCCGCAGGCTCCCCGTTTGGGACCAACACCATCGGCACTGGCCCCCCCTGCTACGTAGAAATAAAGGATCCTCGAGGGAGCGACCCCCTATGCAAATTTAATTAATTAATTAAGTTGTTATTATGAGGCAAATAGTACCAAATGTTGGGACTTGCTGGAAAAGACTTAGCACTTAGCGGTTTATCAAGGGGGTCCCATACACCCCAACCGTGTTAGGAACGCATAATCAAGGAACATAACACAGGTTTATACGGTTCCTAACGGCATGAGTGGAACAAAACACCAAGCAAAAGGCTTAGCCTTCCACCCTGCCAGTATATAGATGATTTCATTTTTAAGCATTTATATAGTGTGATATAACCCAACCAAACTTCAACATGAAGCAAGCATCTTCAATCTTCACCTGCAACTAGCAATGCTATAAGAAGGGGCTGAGCGAAGCGTACTTAGCCAAGCAACGGTTTGCATAGGTAGGTTGGTTAAACATGGCAATTGGTTACAAGTAGGAGGCTGACAAGAAAGACATGGGCATCGAGGCAAAACTATAGAGCGGAACTACTAGCAATAGGCAAAAATAGTAATGGTATCCGGGTTCGGTCATCTTGCCTGGAATTCCACAAGGGAGAAGAACGGATCCAAGAAGAAGACGGAGCAACAGTCGAGCGGATCCTCACAACTCCGGAACGAAACCGAAGCTAACAAGAGAAGCAACCGGAAAGAAGCAAACAACACGGTAAACACACAATCATTAACATGGCATACGATGCACAAGCAAGCATGATGCATGTCCGGTTTAAATAAGCATGGCATGGCTAGTGCACAAACAAATACTACAAGTTAAATAGAGATCAATATGCAACGAGTTGCATATTGACGAAACACCACATTTAATTATTTAGTTGACTCTCGTTATTTACAAGACAAGATTAAATGTTGGTTAACAAGGCAAGAGGTGAAACATAAAAAAAAACTACACTATTAAGACATTTTAAATGAGGCCGGAAATAACAACAACATATCCGGAAAAATCCCCATGAGCATGTTTATTAATTATAAAGCAACAACAATTCACACATATTAATGTTGTTAACATGATGCGGATGACATGATCAAGTTTATGCAAGTCTTATTAAAAGGTTGACAAGAGAGATATGAAGCATTTGTCACCGTGGTGGAAGAAGGGTGCCACGGCAACGATCCGAAATGATGCAACGCAACACCTCGGTTCCGGTAACTCGTTGAGAGTCCGGTGCAAAAGATGAAGGTGGCGTGAGCGAGTCAAACAAGATGAAAGGTGGGGCGATCCCGTTGTCGGGTTCCCACGAGTCGGCGACGAGGCAACCGAGGAACATGACAAAAGGTGGAACAGGCACGAAGCACACACAAGAGACATTTCATACAACACAAGCAAGCATCACACGGGTCATCCACGGGGTCGTTTCTGTATACCTTCGAAGCGTGCGTTTCGGGGCGGTTCGAGACGTCGAGGGACGTAGTGGAAGTAGAGGAAGTAGCCGTTCCGTAGAGGGAAGTAGTTGTACTCGGGCGACGGTAGATGTACTCATTCCGTTCGTTCTTGCCGGTTCCACGACGGCGGTAGTTGTTCACGGTCATCGGTAGTCGTTCGGGTCGTCGTGGACGTAGTGGAACTTGGTCTCGGCACATCGAAGGGGTACTTGTCGCATCGACGAGTAGGGGTACTTGGTCGTTGCGGTCTTTAGCGGTAGTCGTACTCTGTTCAGGTTAACATCACAAGCAACAAAACAAAAAAACAAAACAAAACTACAGCAGCAGGGACACGGTCACGGTACACAGCAGCACGGGACAGCAGGAGTTGCGGAAGGAGGCGAAGGCGGCTGCATCTGCTGGTTTTCGCGAGGGAGAGTGGCGAGGGAGGCCACGGGCCAGGGAGGAAGGGCCTGGCCTCGGCGCTCGACGCGAGGAGCAGAGGGCAGGGGCGCGCTCCAGCGCTGTCGACGGCTGGAGGCCGCAGCTCGAGGGCGCTCGGGGCCAGGGGAACCGAAGGGAGACGAGGCGAGAGCCTGGAGGACGCGGCAGGACGCGGCTGCGCGGCAGGAGGAGAGAGCCCGCGCGCGGGGCGAGGTGGAACGCTGGAGGGACGGCGGCTCAGGGAGAGGCAGAGCAAAACGAGGGAGCGGGGCGCCAAGGGGTGCTGGCTCCTGGCCGCGGGCGACCTGGCGACGGAGTGGCAAGGGACGAGCGGGGCTTGGCTGCGAGGCGAGCGAGGGGAGAGCGAAGGAGAGTGTGGCGGCGCTGAGAGGGAGAGATCGAGGAAAAGGAGATCGGACGAGGGGGAAAAATGGTCGGGCTAGGGTTAGGAATGGGGGCTGGGCCAGATGGGCCAGGTGAAGGCTGCAGTGGGATGGGCCGGCTGGGAGCTAGAGGCCTGCTGGGCGCGCAGGAGCTGCAGCTTCTCTGCAGATAAAACTCTTCTCTTTTGCAGAAAAAGAAAAAGAGAGAGCCAAACAAGAAGAAAAGAAAGAGAAGAAGGAGGGGGGGTTTGGGCAAAAGTTGCACAAAGGAGTTATATTTTTCTTGGGCTCATAAAAATAAGCACGACCGGAGAAAAATAAGAAGGCATGAACGGAAAAATAATTCAAACATATTTGAATATAATTCAAATAGGTTTGAACTAAGACGAGATTATTGAAGTGTCCAAAAATGTCCGGAATTTTGGAGGAGCCTCGAAAATAACGGAAAAGAAATAAAGGGAAGGTTTTGAAGTAGAAACTCGAAGTGAAATAAACATGGGGAATTATGCAAGTGTGTTATGGTGATTCCGAAGCAATGGAATATTTATTAATATAGCTCCCTAAATATTGAGAGGCTTATATATGTTATAAAGAGAAGACACCTTCCCTCGATTTAAATGGAACGAAGGTCCACACAATTTATTAGGTTGAGATGCAAAAATAAATAACATGAAGGCATGATGACATGATGCAATGCAAAAAATAAAAACACAAGCACAAAAGGAACACACGGGCAACCCGGAACATCTGGAATCTTCTGGAATCTTCTGGGACGTCGGTCTCGGGCGTCACAACTCTCCCACACTAACAGAGGATCTCGACCCGAGATCCTAGAGATATCACCGGGTAAAACGGAAGAGGAAGAGGTAAAAACAAAGTTGCTTCTTCGACAGACGAGTGAAACCAGGAACCTTGAGAGGTTAAACAAGTGAAAGAAGAATGCAACGGAGATGAACGAAGTTAAGAGCACTCCGGTAAAAAGGAGGAACAAGGAACATAATGAGAACCTTGTAGGTTAAAAGACATGAAACAAGAGCTCACGAACCAAAAGAATATGAAACTGCAAGGGTATAACCAAGGAAGAAGAATGACAGAATTTGGACAGCACTTCGTCTGAAAATGGAAGGAATTGGACAAGAACTTGGCAAGTTGGAATGATACTTGATGAAAACAACAGCACACATCCTCTGAAACAATTGAAAGAATGGCACAATGGTAAGAAAGATTCAGACAGCACTCCGGTTAAAGATAGGCAAAAACTAGATAAGATGAGGGAACTTGAATGAATAATACAACACTCCGGTTAAATGATAAGCAAGGGAAAGAACATGATCTCGATAAAACGAGATGATGGTTTGGAGAGAGCAACATAACAATACCTCCGGAATGAAAGAATAGATGCAAGATCGTTGGAAAGAAAATAACGGAGAAGAAAATGACAACTTCTCTCAAAATTAAATTTGAAAGAGCATCCTTACGAAGAAGGGTTGAACGGAGTTGTTGGAAAAAATCAACAACGAAAATAATAAGCTTGATGTGGGCTTATGGAAAACATCTCAAAATTATGAGGTGACAACCAGCCACTGACGGAAACATTTAACTGGATTAAGATTAACAAGGAGATGAAAAACTTATTTCAACGGAATGATAAATGAAGAACTTGGGTCATTTATAAGCACCATAATTAGTAACAATCCTTAGGGAAAGCTTTTAGGTGAATTATAACCCAAGATGACTCCAAGGAATAAATTGAAGGGTTGAAAAGATCTCCTGAACAAGGAAAATGATGGGTTTAAATATCCCATTCTTGATAACTCGTGAATCATGAAACATGAAGGAATTGACAAGAATGACATAACACCATCTGAAAAGATAAGGTAGAAAGAATTGCAATTGGAAAGCATGATGAATTATGCTTGAGCTCCAACAATAATCTTGATGAAGACTCCAAGGATGAATTAAAACAGGATGAACCACCAAGAAGAACTCCGGTAATGAAAACATTAGAAGTGAAAGATGAAAAGAATAAGATTCAAGGCATGTGATGAATTAGATGGAGCTTGAAATGATGTAATTGAAATAACTTGAAGCTCCGGAAAACAAGATGAAGAATTTAGAACCAAGGATATGATATGATGAACAAGCTCCAGACAAAAGAATTAAATCACCTTGAAGGAATACGAATAAGAATTATGTCATGCATCTCCTTCACCAATTTAATTGATGACAACCAAAGGATTAGGCATACTACTTATTCTCGTTGGGAAGGAATTAAAGAGATATCTAGCACAACCTTGGATAATCTTCAACGAACCACCGGTAGGATTGTGAAAAGAACAAAGAATTAAAACGATAACAACGGAAGGGTAAACTTGAATGAACCACCGTAAGAATATTGAGACGAACGAAGAGACATCAATGAAGAATATTTGGAGGACGAAGTTGAAAACTGAGAACGAAGAAATCTTCTGAAATGATGGCCTTCGGAGGATCACAAAGAAAAGAATTCAAGAATTGCTCTGAAGGGGCATGAAAACAACTCCCACAATCGAAAACAATTATGAGGATGGCAAGAAGCTAGAACCACGAATCTTGGAAGAACGGATAAGGATTGAATAGGAACTCATCTTCGAGACTTCAAAATCTAAGAAGACGATGAGATACACCACCATGAATTGTATAGGCACTCCGGAATGAAGAATTAAAAGTTGAACCAATGATGAAAAAGAATTGAAAGCGATCTTGGAGAAGGCATGTGACTGATGGGAATCATTCTTACGTCACATTTGAAAGAATTTAAAAAAACAACTCCAGAAAATAGAAGAGTCAGTTAAGATCCTGGGAAAAGACCTGTGGGTTAAGGCCCACTCAAAGAAATCACCGTTGAAAAGATTGCTTAAGAGATATTGCACCGGTTGAATTAAAAGGCTTGAGTAAGATAACAATGCTCAAAATAGCTTGAAATGATTAAGAATGGAATTATGAATCTTCAGCACTCCGGATATGAATAGCAAGAAGAGAATGATTAATTGGTGCACCGGAATAAGAAAGCATTGTGAAATGAGGAAAAGGATAAGATCAACATCTTCACGATAAAGAATTGAGAACAAAAGAATGATGAACTTGAAGCTTTTGAGCATCTTTACGATAAATCACCGGATAAGAACATTGAAGGGAAAGAATGAAGAAACATCACATGAATAAAATGGATACTTCATCTGAGAATTCTTGCTCTGAGAAGAAGAAGGGTGGGAGGGTGGGGAAAAACAAAGACAACTTGGGATGAACAAAATGGACACCGGTTGAAAAGAATTTAACATGAAGATCTCGAAGGTCAAGAAGGACTAGCACTCCCATAGAAATATGA
>LR738716.1:128191029-128229242 GCA_902687465.1 Secale cereale
GAGGCGGCGGCGCTAGGCGGGGAGGCGACGGGCCAGGCGGCCGGCGCGCTGCGGGAGGACGGGGCCCGCGGGAGGCCAGGCAGCGGCGACGAATGGGCCCCGCGGGCCTGGCACGGGCCCGAGCGGGCTGCGGCAATGTGGGGCGCGGGAAGGACACCTGGCGGCGTGGGATTGGCTGAGGGCGCGGCGGCCGACATGTCCGGGGCAGGTGGATGTGTCCGGCGGCGCGAGTAGGGGAAAAACTAGGGTTTCATCCGCGAATTTGGACGGGGAGGTCTAATTTATAGGGATAGGGTGCTAGGAGTGTCCAAATGAGGAGCGGTTCGCGACCACGCGATCGTGATCGAACGGCCAAGAGCATGGAGGGGGTTAGAATGGGCTAGGTGGGCTGTGTTAAAGGGGTGCTAGGCCAAAAGAGAAAAGGCTTCGGGCGGTTAACACAGTTAACCGCTGGGCTATGAAACGAACTGCGAATCTGACGAAACTTGACAGGCGATCTACCTATGCTATAATAAGACCACACGCCAAGTTTCAACTCATTCCGAGTACATTTTCCGGCGACTCATAAAATAAATATTCAGAGGTGCTGCAGGCACGTGTGAGTGTGTCGGGGCTCAGAACGGACAACGGAAAGGACGAGGAGACTCGGACGGATGCATGTTTTGAAAACATGATGATGCAACACACATGATGACATGGAAAGATTCAACACGCAAGCAGATGACATGGCAAAGACAACGAATAACTGGCTGACACCTGGCGCACCGGTCTCGAGGTGTCATAGGAGGGCACCGGGGGCCAAACGTGGGGCCCACAAGGTAGGGGGCGCGCCCTATAGGGGGGCGCGCCCCCACCCTCGTGGACGCCACGTGTGCCCTACTCCGTGGTTCTCAAGTCTCACGTGCGTATTTTGCTCCAAAAATATCTCTCCCGAAGTTTCATTCTGTTTCGACTCCGTTTGATATTCCTTTTCTGTAAAACCCTGAAATAGGCAAAAACAGCAATCTGGACTGGGCCTTTGGGTTAATATGTTAGTCCCAAAAATAATATAAAAGTGTATAACAAAGCCCATTAAACATCCAAAACATCATTAATAATAGCATGGAACAATCAATAAATATAGATACGTTGGAGACGTATCAAGGGCCAGCCTTGTTGAGGTTGGTGAAGTCGACGCACATGCGCTCTTTTCCGCCTTTATTGGGGACAATGACATGGTTCATGAGCCATTCTGGGTGCCGCACTTCTCTGATGACACCTGCCTCCAGTAACTTCTGGGTCTCCTGAGTGATGAACGTCTCCTTCTCCGGGGCATGCCGTCGTGCCTTCTGCTTCACTGGACGCGCATTTGGGCACACCATTAAGTGATGCTCGATCACTCCTTGCGGAACTCTAACCAGGTCCGCCACCTCCCATGCGAACACCTCCTTGTTGGCACGCGGGAAATGGACCAAAGCCTCTTATTGGTCTGGGGGGGAGGCTGACGGCTATGGTGAAGGTGGAGCTTGACCTCCCGTCTTCGTCCATTGGAACTTGCTTTGTTTCAGCCCATCTTGAGACAACAACGGTTTCTTCTTCGTAGGTGCAGCCCTTGGGGCTTCTGGAGCTCCCTCCTTGCCTGGTTGTGCGGCATCCGTAGACTTGGCGGCCAACTTAAGGACCAAGAGCGCATTCTTGGTGTCTCCCGCCACGGTGAGGACTCCGCTGATCCCCGACATCTTCATGAGGTTATAGGCGGGATGAGTCACCGCCATGAACTTGGCCAGTGCTGGATAGCCGAGGATGGCGTTGTACGGCAGGTTGATGAGGGCGATGTCCAAGCCAATGAGCTCAGTGCGGTAATTGTTGCGCTTGCTGAAGGTGACGGGAAGTCGGATCTGCCCCAGGAGGTAGGTGGAGCCGTCCACGACCCTATAGAAGGGCTTGGCGGGGAGGATCCGACCGTAGGGCACATGAAGGAGGTCAAACGCTTTGATGGAGAGAACGTTCTGGCATGCACCGTCGTCGACGAGGGTCTTGGTGACAGCTATGTTGCATATGGTGCGGGTGCAGAGCATAGAAAGTGCGCCCACGCCTGCTGTGGATGCAGGGTGATCGCTCGAGTCAAAAGTGAGGTCGGATTCGGGGGTCGCGCAGCCTGGGGGCGACTGCGTGACCCCTGCCTGCCGCATGAACTACTTGATGTGGCGCCTTGACGCCGGTGCCCTCGACCCGCCGAGGAGCGCTGCGACTGCGATGGGTGCCGGTGCTGCGAAGCGCGTGGCAAATAAGTCATGAAGATCTTCCCAAGAGGCCACTGAAGAATCAGGCAAGCTTAGAAACAAGGCACGTGGCTCCCCCGCCAAGGCAGTGGGGAGCCAGTTCGCCATCACCTTGTCGTCGCCGCCAGCCGCCCAAACAGCTTCTGCGTAGGCTTGGAGGACAACCTTTGGGTCGATCGCGTCGTTGTATTGTGGTGGCAGCGCCGGCCTGAACCTTAGCGGCCATCGCACTTGTCGTAAGGTAGGGGAGAGGGCCCGGTGGCCCGCGCCACCCCCATGCACGGCCCACGGGGTAGCGGGTGCTGTGATGCCCGCCATGGTCGGAGACTGGAAGGCGAGGGTAGAGCGTGACGAGTGGGAATATAGTTCCCCGTCACGTGCTACTTCTCGAGCTTGCGTTGTATTCCCTCGAAGAGGAAAGGGTGATGCAGCACAGTAGCGTAAGTATTTCCCTCAATTTTTGAGAACCAAGGTATCAATCTAGTAGGAGACCACACGTGAGTCCCTCGCACCTGCACAAACAAATAAGAACTTCGCAGCCAACGCGATAAGGGGTTGTCAATCCCTTTACGGTCACTTACGAAAGTGAGATCTGATAGATATGATAGTTTGATATTTTTGGTATTTTTGGATATAAGAACAGAAAGTAAAAACGACAAAGTAAAGTAGATTGTAGATTGATATGTTGAGAATAAACCCGGGGGCCATAGGTTTCACTAGTGGCTTCTCTCATGATAGCAAAATTCTATAGTGGGTGAACGAATTACTGTCGAGCAATTGATAGAAAAGCGAATACTTATGAGAATATCTAGGCATGATCATTATATATAGGCATCACGTCTGTGACAAGTAGACCGAAACGATTCTGCATCTACTACTATTACTCCACACATCGACCGCTATCCAGCATGCATCTAGAGTATTAAGTTCATAAGAACAGAGTAACGCCTTAAGCAAGATGACATGATGTAGAGGGATAAACTCAAGCAATATGATATAAACCACATATTTTTATCCTCGATGGCAACAATACAATATGTGCCTTGCAGCCCCTACTGTCATTGGGAAAGGACACCGCAAGATTGAACCCAAAGACAAGCACTTCTCCCATTGCAAGTACTATAGATCTAGTAGGCCAAACCAAACAGATAATTCGAAGAGACTTGCAAGTATATTATAATCATACATAAAAGAATTCAGAAAAGAACCAAATATTTCTCATAGATAATCTTGATCATAAACCCACAATTATTCGGATCTCGACAAACACACCGCAATAAGATATTACATCGAATAGATCTCCTCGAAGACCGAGGATAACTTGGTATTGAGATCCAAAGAGAGAGAAGAAGCCATCTAGGTACTAACTATGGACCCGAAAGTCTGTGGTAAACTACTCACAACTCATGGTGAGGCGATGGTGTTGATGTAGAAGCACTCCATGGTAGATCACCCCTCCGGCGGAGCTCCGGAATAGGCCCCAAGATGGGATCACACGGGAACAGAAGGTTGTGGTGGTGTAATTAGGGTTTTCTCTCCTCTTCTGATGTTTTCGGGGTACATGGATATATATAGGAGGAAAGAGGGCATCGGGGACCAACGTGGGGCAAATGAGGCAGGGGGCGCGCCCTGTAGGGGGGGCGGCACCCCCACCCTCGTGGACGCCAGGTATGCCCTCTTCCGTGGTTCTCAAGTCTCCCGTGAAGATATTGCTCCAAAAAAATCTCTCCCGAAGGTTTCATTCCGTTTGGACTCCGTTTGATATTCCTTTTCCGTAAAACCCTGAAATAGGCAAAAAAAACAGCAATCTGGACTGGGCCTTTGGGTTAATAGGTTAGTCTCAAAAATAATATAAAAGTGTATAACAAAGCCCATTAAACATCCAAAACATCATAAATAATAGCATGGAACAATAAAAAATTATAGATACGTTGGAGACGTATCAAGCATCCCCAAGCTTAATTCCTGCTCGTCCTCGAGTAGGTAAATGATAAAAACAGAATTTTTGATGTGGAATGCTAACCAACATAATTATCAATGTTATTCTCTTTATTGTGGCATGAATGTTCAGATCTGAAAGATTCAAGACAAAATTCTATATTGACATAAGAAATAATAATAGTTCAAGCATACTAACAAAGCAATCATGTCTTCTCAGAATACCATGGCTAAAGGAAGTTATCCCTACAAAATCATATAGTCTGGCTATGCTCCCTCTCATCACACAAAATATTCATATCATGCACAACCCCGGTTTCAGCCAAGCACTTGTTTTCATACTCAATTTTTTCAAACCTTTCAACTTTCATGCAATACATGAGCGTGAGCCATGGATATAGCACTATGTGTGGAATAGAGTGGTGGTTGTGGAGAATACAAAAAGGAGGGAGATAGTCTCACATCGACTAGGCGTATCAACGGGCTATGGAGATGCCCATCAATAGATATCAATGTGAGTGAGTAGGGATTGCCATGCAACGGATGCACTAGAGCTAAAAATGTATGAAAGCTCAACAAAAGAAACTAAGTGGGTTTGCATCCAACTTACTTGCTCATGAAGACGTAGGGCATTTGAGGAAGCCCATCATTGGAATATACAATCCAAGTTCTATAATGAAATATTCCCACTAGTATATGAAAGTGACTAAACATGAGACTCTCTATCATGAAGAACATGGTGCTACGTTGAAGCACACGTGTGGAAAAAGATAGTAGCAATTGTCCCTTTTCTTTTTTTTCTTTTTTTTCTTTTTTCTTTTTTGGGCCTTTCTTTTTCTTGGCCTTTCCTTCCCCTTTTTCTTTCTTTTAGACAATGCTCTAATAATGATGATCATCACACTTCTATTGATTTACAACTCAATATTACAACTCGATACTAGAACAAAGTAAGACTCTATATGAATGCCTCCGGCGGCGTACTGGGATGTGCAATGAATCAAGAGTGACATGTATGACAAAATTATGCATGGTGGCTTTGCCACAAATATGATGTCAACTACATGATCATGCATGGCAATATGACAATATGAATCGTGTCATATGAACGGAACAGTGGAAAGTTGCATGGAAATATATCTCGGAATGGCTATGGAAATGCCATGATAGGTAGGTATGGTGGCTGTTTTGAGGAAGGTATATCGTGGCTGTTTTGAGGAAGGTATATAGTGGGTGTATGGTACAGACAAAAGTTGTGCGGTACAAGAGAGGCTAGCAATGGTGGAAGGGTGAGAGTGTGTATAATCCATGGACTCAACATTAGTCATAAAGAACTCATATACTTATTGCACAAATTTACGAGTCATCAAAACAAAGCAATCAACGCATGCTCCTAGGGGGTGGGTTGGTAGGAGTTAACCATCGTGTGCCCCCGATCTCCACACAAAGGATGGCACTCTACAAATACCTCATGCTCTAACTTCGTCACATAGCGGTTCACCATACGTGCGTGCTACGGGAATCACAAACTATAACACAAGTATTTCCCAATTTCGTAATAACTCCAGTAGCATGACTCTAATATCACTATCCTCATATCTCAAAACAATTATCAAGTATCAAACTTCTCATCATATTCAATGCACTTTGTGTGAAAGTTTTTACTACATTCATCTTGGATGCCTATCATGTTAAGGCTAATTTTATAGCCAAAGCACATTACCATGTTGTTCTAATAGACTCTGAAAAGGATATAAGTGAAGCATGAGAGATCAACAATTTCTACGAAATAAAATTACCACCGTGCTCTAAAAGATATAAGTGAAGCACTAGAGCAAACTATTTAGCTCAAAAGATATAAATGAAGCACATAGGGTGTTCTAACAATTCCTAGGCCATATTTATCTCTCTCAAAAAGGTGTGTCCAGCAAGGATAATTGTGGCAAACTAACAAGTAATGACTCAAATCATACATGACGCTCCAAGTAAAACACATATCATGTGGTGAATAAAAATATAGTCTTGAGTATAGTTACCGATAGATGAAGACGAAAGAGGGGATGCCTTCCCGGGGCATCCCCAAGCTTAGGCTTTTGGTTGTCCTTCAATTTTACCTGGGTGTTCCTTGGGCATCCCCAAGCTTAGGCTCGTGCCACTCATTGTTCCATAGTCCATCAAAGCAATACTCAAAACTTGAAAACTTCACAACACAAAAGTTAGACAAAAATCTCGTGAGGTACGTTAGTATAAGAAAATAAACCACCACTCAAAGGTACTGTAATGAACTCATTCTTTGTTTGTATTGGTGTTAAACCTACTGTATTCTAACTTCTCTATGATTCATATCCTCCAATACTACTCATAGATTCATCAAAATAAGCAAACAACACATGAAAAACAGAATCTCTCAAAAAACAGAACAGTCTGTAGTAATCTGTAACTTTCGCATACTTATGTAACTCCAAAAAAATTTAAATTAATTGGTAAACGTGGAGAATTTGTCTATTAATCACCTGCAAAAAGAATCAACTAAATAGCACACTCCAGTAAAATCGGGTGACTATTCTAGTGAGCGCTAACGATTCTGTTTTTTACAGCAAGATCATATAAACTTCACACAAGTCTTCTCAAAGGTTCTACTTGGCAAAAACACTAATTAAAACACAAAACCACATCTAAACAGAAGCTAGATGAAAAAAATATTCCTACACAGAAGCAAAAACAAAAAAAATATAAAATTGGGTTGCCTCCCAACAAGCGCTATCGTTTAACGCCCCTAGCTAGGCACAATACAATGATAGATCTAGGTATTGCCATCTTTGGAAGGCAATCCATAAGTGGCTCTCATAATAGATTAATAAGGTAATTTTATTTTATTTTTACGAAATTGTTCCATGCCTTTCCTTAACGGAAATTGGAATCTAATATTTCCTTCCTTCATATCAATAATTGCACCAATCGTTCTAAGGAAAGGTCTACCAAGAATAATAGGACATGCAGGATTGCAATCTATATCAAGAACAATGAAATCTATGGGCACATTATTCCTATTGGCAACAATAATAACATCATTAATACTTCCCATGGGTTTCTGAATGGTAGAAGCCGCAAGATGCAAATTTAAAGAACAATCATCAAGCTGATGGAAACCTAAGAAATCACACAAAGTTTTTGGGATAGTGGAAACATTTGCACCCAAATCACACAAAGCAAAGCATTCATGATTTTTAATTTTAACTTTAATATTAGGTTCCCACTCATCATAAAGCTTTCTAGGGATAGAAACTTCTAATTCAAGTTTTTCTTCATAAGATTGCATCAAAGCATCAACTATGTGTTTGGTAAAAGATTTATTTTGACTATAAGCATGCAGAGAGTTTAGTACGGATTGCAACAAGGAAATACAATAAATCAAAGAGCAATTATCATAATTGAATCCCTTGAAATCTAAAGTAGTGGGTTCATCACTATGCAAAGTTTTAATCTCTTCAATCCCACGTTTAACAGTTTTAGCATCAAGATCCAAAAACTCTGAATCATTGGGACACCTTTTAATTAAAGTAGACTCATCTCCAATCCCATCTTTATCAAGATTCATACTAGAAAACAAGGATCTAATAGGAGACACATCAATAAGTTTCAGATCTTCATCTTTATTTTCATGATAACTAGAAGAACACGCTTTTATATAACTCTTTTTTAGCACGCATCCTAGTGGTTCTTTCTTTGTATTCATCAATGAAAATTCTCATGGCTTTGAGAGACTCATTGATATCATGCTTAGGTGGAATAGATCTAAGTTTCAAAGAATCAACATCAAGAGTAATTCTATCCACACTTCTACCCAATTCATCAATCTTAAGCAATTTTTCTTCAAGCAAAGCATTGAAATTCTTTTGCGAATTCATAAACTCCTTGACACTAGTTTCAAATTCAGAAGGCATCTTTCCATTAGAGTTATTGTAGGAATTACCATTATTATTAGAGGAATTACTAGGAAAGGGCCTAGGATTAAAGTTTCCTCTATAAGCATTGTTACCAAAATTATTCCTACCAACAAAATTCACATCCAAAGATTCGATATTATTTTCAATCAATGTGGATAAAGGCATATCATTAGGATCAGAAGAAGCGCTCTTAGCAGCAAATAATTTCATTAGTTCATCCATCTTTCCACTCAAAACACTAATCTCTTCAACAGCATGCACCTTTTTACTAGTAGATCTTCCGGTGTGCCATTGAGAATAATTGACCATAATATTATCTAGGAGTTTGGTAGCTTCTCCTAAGGTAGTTTCCATAAAAGTGCCTCCTGCGGCCGAATCTAAAAGATTTCTAGAAGCAAAATTCAAGACAACACAATTTTTTTGAATAATCATCCATAAGATCAAACCATGTGTAGGGCAATTACGTATCATTAATTTCATTCTCTCCCAAGCTTGTGCAACATGCTCATGATCTAGTTGCTTAAAATTCATAATATCGTTTCTAAGAGAGATGATCTTAGCAGGAGGGAAATACTTAGAGATAAAAGCATCTTTGCACTTATTCCACGAATCAATACTATTTCTAGGCAAAGAGTAAAACCAAGTTTTAGCACGATGTCTAAGTGAAAACGGAAATAACTTCAATTTGGCAATATCATTATCCATATCCCTCTTCTTTTGCATATCACACAAATCAAAAAAGTTGTTTAGAAGGGTAGTGGCATGTTCACTAGGAAGGCCAGAAAACTGATCTTTCATAACAAGATTCAACAGAGCAGCATTGATCTCACAAGATTCAGCATCGGTAATAGGAGCAATCAGAGTGCCAATAAAATCATTATTGTTGGTATTGGAGAAGTCACATAATTTGGTGTTGTTCCGAGCCATGGTGACAAGCAAGCAATCCAACACACGAGCAAACAAGAAGCAAGCGAACGAAAAACACATGGCAAAAACAAGGGCAAATAAAACGGCAAGGGTGAAGTGGGGGAGAGAAAACGAGAGGCAAATAAATGTAATGCGACGGATAAGGGTTTGTGATAGGTACTTGGTATATCACTTTTGCGTAAGCCTCCCCAGCAACGGCGCCACAAATTCTCCTTGCTACTTCTCGAGCTTGCGTTGTATTCCCTTGAAGAGGAAAGGGTGATGCAGAACAGTACCGTAAGTATTTCCCTTAGTTTTTGATAACCAAGGTATCAATCCAGCAGGAGACCACGCGCGAGTCCCTCGCACCTGCACAAACAAATAAGAACTTCGCAGCCAACGCGATAAGGGGTTGTCAATGTAATGCCCCGGATGTAATACTTTCCCTTTTGGGCATATAATATATCTCCGGCTTCATCTATTCCATTTCGGGTTCTTTGTCTTTCGGGTTTTCGTTGTTTTTGTTGTGTGCGTGTGTGGCATTCATTCATATCATGTAGACATGTGCATCGCATTGCATTTGTGTTGTCGGTTGCATCCGGTTCCACGCGTTCCTTCCCGTTGTCCGTTTCGCGTTCCGGAGCTCCCTCACGTGTCCGTGGCGTCCCGTAGGCCTACTTTGGTGTTTGGCCGTGTAACGTTACCGGTGTGCCGCGAGACTTGTCGTGTGTTATTGTTTTGTGGTGTGTAACCCGCCTCAAGTCTCATCGCGTTTGGACTCCGTTTGCTATCCCATCAGTTATTCGTGTGGGTCCAAAGTGCCTCCACTTGTGGCCCAGAAACATCCCTCCAGCAGCCCACTACCCTCTCCTAGGCCCATCTAAACTTCCCCCGCGATTGGATCCATCGGATCGCGATCGGAGGGCTCTAAACACCCCCACAAACCCTAACCCTAGCAGATCTGAGATATATAGACCCCCTAGGTTCATTTTTGGGCATCCCTAACCTCTAGCTCCTCTCTCCCCCTCTTTTTCTCAGATCCACCAACCCCCTCTCAACCACTTGGCTAGTTCTCCTCGAGCAGTCACCGCCAGCCTCGAGGCAGGTCAACGCTCCAGGTCGCCGCTCCTCTGGGATCGAGAGATCGATCCGATCTGGATCCTTCGATCGCTCCTCCTGCCGCCCCGATCGGTTCCCTCAGCGCCGGGCGATTCCTCCCTCGAGGCCCAGCCTCCTTCGACCGCTCCAGGCCACTGCGAGGACCTCATCACCGAGCCGGGCCTCGTTTTCCTCCACACCGGCCCAAGCCAATCCGCCAGCGCCACCTCGTTCCACCGCCTCGCTCCACTCCCCTCCGCCCGCACCAGCGCTCCAGGGCTCAGGCGCCGCGTCCCTCCCGTGGACCACTTCGCCTCCGACCGGCCCAAGCCCCACTTCACGCGCCGCTCCCTCCTCCGTGCTGGGCCGCGCGTCGCCAGGCCCAGCCGGACCGCCAACGCGTCCGCCTCGCTCCAGTCCGCGGGTTCACTACGCCGCGCCGCGCGTGGGCCCTTCCTCCTCCGGCCCAGTCGCCCCGCCTGGCCGCCCCGACGCCAGGGCGCCAGCGCCTTCTCCAGCGGGCCGCGCCTCCACCAGGCCCGAGCCGCCGCTCCTCAAGGCGGGCCGCCTCTCCGCTCCAGCGCCCCGGCCCATCCGCAGGCCACCTCCACATCGCCGCCTCCGTCCACTCTGTTCCAGCCGGGCCGCCGCGCCAGATCCGGCCCGAAATCCTTTTTTTTCTCCAGATCTGAGGGAGAGGTTGACCTTTTCCCTCCTAAGTCCCTGTTGTTTTGTTCTGTGATGCACTTTTCATACTGCTCTAACTTTGTGTGTGTTTGTCTGTTTCGCGCAAATAGCATGTCCAGACGTTCGTGGTGATTAGCACTACGTTTTATCTTTTTGTGTCATGCATGTTAGAGATCATCTAGGTGCTTGTTTTTTTGTTGCAATAGTGCATCGTGATAAAACTGTTGCTATGTGATGTTTTCATGCCATCTTTGCATAGTGATATCTTCTAGCTCGTTTGTCCAAATGATGCAAATGACATGTCCACGTGTTTGTCTTGCCATGCTCTACATGTTGCTTGTATTAGGTTGCATGGTAGATTTAATCTTGCCATGTATATCCTCGTTGCAAAGTGCCATGTGGCTGTGATGTTATTTCACTTGTTATGAAATGCCATCTTGTTGAGCTCGTTGCTATCGTTGTGTTTATCTCCATGATGCATGCTTGTATGTTTCGGAATCACCATCATGTGTACTTTGATGAGGTGCTTACCACTTGCCATGTTTAGTTTCGAGGTGACTTAAACTTGCTCTTTTAGATGCCATGATGAAACTGCTGTTTTAGGACTTAGTGAAATTTCACTGTCTGAAATCTGTAATGTTCTGATGCCATGTTTGAGTGATGTTCTAGGAAAAGCCATGACAGATTTTGAGTGGATCTTGATTGTTCCTTGTAGTATATATTGTTGGCTTTCCATTCATGTTCTCACATGCTTATTTAAGTGGCTGTAGCATGTTTATATTTTGCTCCAAAGTTTCAATAAAATTCTGCTGCCAGAATTTTATTGTCAAGATTCAATATGTCCAAGCTTATTGCTATTGATCCGTGGCTCCTTTGGGGGTGCACCTTTGGACTTAATTGCTGTAGGATAAGTCGAGTTTATGTTCATGCTCTTTTCCATGTTGTTTGAGTGCTGTAGCTTAATTATTTTGTGCTCCGAAGTTGCTATGTTGCTGTAATTTTCAGCTTTCGCCTATTTTCTTGATTCGGGCATAACTTTTAGCCCGTAGCTCCGATTTCAGCGAGTCTTATATGAAACTTGATTGATTTTCTGTGTAGATTCATAATATCATATTGTTATCATGTTTTGAGGTGATTTGATTGAGTGCTATTTTCCGTGCTCCATGGGCATCCTTAGTGCATCCATCATGCATCCATCATTTTGGTGTGCGCATTGCATCTTGTTGATTCGTGCCTTGTATGATTGTTTTGTTTAGAGCCGGAAGCTGAGACCGAGTACGAGTATGAGCACGAGGTTACCAACGAGGTTGAGCACGAGGACCCTTCTTACGATCCGAATGACTTCTCTTCAGGCAAGATGACCGAACCTCGATAACATTACTATCTTTGCCTATTGCTAGTAGTTCCGTTCTATAGTTTTGCCTCGATGCCCATGTTTTTCCTGTCAGCCTCCTACTTGTAACCATTACCATGTTTAACCACCCTACCTACGCAAGCCGTTGCTTGGCTAAGTACGCTTCGCTCAGCCCTTCTTATAGCATTGCTAGTTGCAGGTGAAGTTGAAGATGCTTGCTTCATGTTGAAGTTTGTTGGGTTATATCACACTACATATAATGCTTAAAATGAAATCATCTATATATTGGCAAGGGTGGAAGGCTAAGCCTTTTTCTTGGTGATTTGTTCCACTCATGCCGTTAGGAATCGTATAAACCGGTGTTATGTTCCTTGATTATGCGTTCCTAACACGGTTGGGGTGTATGGGACCCCCTCGATAAACCGCTAAGTGCTAAGTCTTTTCCAGCAAGTCCCAACATTGGTACTATTTGCCTAATAACTAAATAACTTGCATAGGGAGTAATTAACCCGAGTTCTTAATCAACAACCCCGGGCCAGTGCTCCACATGAGTGTTGGTCCGAAACGGGGGTCCTGCGGGGTCACCACGAGGAAACTCGAGGATTGATATAAACCCGTAGCATCACCCATCCGGTCGTGTCCTGAGACTTAGATACGCGCGGCTACTATCAGGGTGTCGACACGCCGGGAGGATTTGCTGGATTAGCCTTACCTTAGTTCGGAGTATCTTGAGCACGGGATTCCGAGAATACTCGGGTCTTCCCACTTTGGAGTTGCGACTTCGCGGATCGTGGGCTTGTAATGGGTCAAGTTGGAACACCCCTGCAGGGTTATGAACTTTCGAAAGCCGTGCCCGCGGTTATGTGGCAGATGGGAGCTTGTTAATATCCGGTTGTAGATAACTTGACACAATGTTTCAATACACTACCAGCGTGTGTACCGTGACTGTCAATTTCCGAATAGGGATTCGGGAGTTGAACACGGTGTGGTTATGTTTGTTGAGCCTTAGCTAGGATCACTTCGTGATCATCTCTCGACCGAGGCTTTCTCTTCTCGCACTCTCTCACGTAAGCTAGTTGCTAGTTGCTGCTGCAGACACTTATTCTTTCTTCAGCCTTATCCTCTCCCAAGGCTTAAATAGTCTTGTTACCCGGGAACGGGATTGCTGAGTCCTCTGTGGCTCACAATTACTTCACCACACCAGATGCAGGTCCAGTGGTGAGCTATCCAGGTGATGGCACCGAGCTAGACTGGGAGTACGACGAGGAGCGTAGTCGTTACTATGTTCGTTATCCTAATGATCAGTAGTGGAGACTTCTACTAGGATTCGATCCGACCTGTGGATTTAAATTATGTTTGGTATCTTGACATTTGGATTTTACCCTTAGAGGGCTGTGATGTTTTAATTGTATGATGATTGAGACATGTATTGTATTTGTGTGACGTGGCGAGTGTAAGCCAACTATTTTATGTTTTCCATCTCCATCTTTTACATGAGTTGTGCAAAGATACCAGACTTGCGATCATTCCAGCATGGTGTTATGTCTCTAAGTCGTGCCTCGACACGTAGGAGATATAGCTCCATCCTGGGCATTACAAGTTGGTATTCAGAGCCTTCTCCGACCTAGGAGCCCCCACTGATTGATCGAATCGTTGACGGTCGAGTCTAGGCACACACTGAAAAATATTTTGAGTCCTATATTATATCGGAGAGTAGGATTTCATTGCTTCTCATCCCCTTTCTCTCTGGTGAGGACTCCTGACGTCTACTCTTGCCTCTTCTACTTTCAAAAATTTCACCAAATTTTTTTTAGGAATCTCGCGAGTATTCTGGGATTGTTTCGATGTTCTTGTGACGAGGATATTGTTCTCGATGCCTCCTGACATTAGGGGTTGTGGCAGTGTCCCGGGGAGTTGAGCTTCGAGGTATTGTCGTCACAAGCATATCGCGACAGTACTAAATACTTAAGACGGCCGACATCGAAAATCTCCCCTATACGGCCAGTGGCAAGATAACCCCGGCATCACCCAGTACTGGGGAGGTAGTTCGGGAGTATTGCCATAGCTTGTTATAGTGGATGCTTTTCGAAGGTCCGAGGTAGACAGTTTCCGAGAAAGACTGGTTATGTGTTGAAGGATGGATACACCTGGATGTAGGTTTAGAGCTGATTGCGCGGTGCTTCTCGTGTATCCCCAACACCTGATTGCATAACTGGAATCTTTTGGAAATTAATAGGTGGGTTATCTAGTAGATCGTAGGCATTCTTCCAACGAATGCAGGTTAGTGAGTTCGGGGTTCTACATTGAGTGAAGTGGTATTATGACCGATGTTCCGATCGGGAGTTCCATCTTAAAAGGGTCCTTGGCTATGCTGATCCGGGGATTGCAAAACCCTTTCATAACGCGTTCATATGCTTTCAGCACAAAGATGTTAGAACGAAGCTCCTATCTTGTGTTTGTTCCCATCTGTACCTTGTTGTTTTTCTTATTTTACCTTTTGTCCCCTATGTGGCTTCTCGTGAAGATTGATGTTATCATTTAACTGAGAATTTCATTCGTTCCTCTTGTTCGAATGATTTGATTCGTTCCTATTGTTCGAATGATTATTGTGAAGACTTGTTGCAATTCATTCCATTGATTCAGCTTATACCTTCTGTCAATCAATTGCTGATTCGTGGTCATCTATTTCAGGATGGCTCCGAAAAAAGTTCCTAACGCTAACCCAGAGGCGGAAGAGGTCCCAGATCGTCCTCCTTCCCCTCCTCCTCCGCCTGAGGCTTGGAGAGCGATTATGCAGACTACAGCTCAGAACACTCAGATGTTGATGCAGATGATGCAGCAGATGCAAGCTAATCAAGCTAATCAGGGTGTTCCAGGGAATCAGGGAAACTTCTTCAACCAGCAGCACCATGCTACTCTCAACCAGTTCTTGGCCAATAATCCAAAAGCTTTCAGTTACTGTGTCCACCCTCTTGATGCTGAAGATTGGTTAACCGATATAAAGAAGCATTTTGAGTGCAGTAACGTAAGAGAAGAGGATTATCTGAAGTTTGCAGCCTTCCAACTCAAAGACCAAGCAGCTGATTGGTGGCAGCAATACAAAGACTCCAGGCCAGGTCAAGTGATCTCTTGGGAGAATTTCTGCAAGGACTTTCGCTCTCACCACATTCCTACAATTGTCATCGAGGGTTTGCGTGAGCAATTCCGCAACCTGAAGCAGGGCTCTATGACAGTCTATCAGTATAATGTCAAGTTCCAAAACCTCGCTCGTTATGCTAAGCAAGACATTCCTGACGCCAAGAGCAAAATCTACCAGTTCCGTGGAGGTCTCAAAGATGAACTTCAGCTTGCTCTCACTTTGTTCGAGCCCGATGAATTCGATAAGTTCTATAACATGGCTTTGAAACAAGAAGAAGCTCAGCTCAAGATGGAGGCTTCTAAAAAGAGGATTCGAGATGCAGTCCACTCCTCCTCATCTTCTCAAGTCGTCGCAAAGCAGCAGAAATTTTGGCTTCCTCCTCCTCCAGTGATTCGAGCTCCTTACAACAACTCCAACAACTCCAACAACAAGAACTCTAGTGGACGTGGTTTCTCCCACCCACCCAACTCCAACAAGCAGTCCAAGCAACAGTTCCAAGCTCCAAGACTAAGTGCTCCTCCTACTCGTCCACTTTCTGAGGTGACTTGCTACAAGTGTGGTCAGAAGGGTCATTATTCCAACAAGTGCAACAACCCAAGGCGCCTTCCGCCTCCTCCACCTGTCGGTACCGCTATGGTCAAGCATGATCCAAAGGCAGCAAGGGTGAATCTGATGAATACAGCACAAGCGGAGAATTCTTCTGATGTCATTTTGGGTAACCTTCCAGTTAACTCTTTTCCAGCTAAAGTGTTATTTGATTTGGGTGCTTCATGCTCTTTCATGTGTCAACCATTTGCATCCAAGTATAATGTTGACATCAAAAGTTTGCTAAGGGAATTATCAGTTGTTTCTCCGGGGAGACGTATGCATTCCAGTATATATGCTCCAAATATTTCTATTCGCATGGGTGATTATCAATTTCTGGCTAATCCGGTGGTTCTTGGTAATTCTGACATTGACCTCATCCTCGGAATGGATTGGCTTTCTCAGCATGATGCTCACATTGATTGTGCACAGAAGGAAGTCAAGATGACTCATCCTGATGAAGATGTGATTATCTTTGCCTCCAGGGATAACACTATCAGGCTTTTCTCTCTCAATGATAAGGGCGAAATTAATGCCATATCACAAATTCCGGTGGTGAACGAATATCAAGACGTCTTTCCTGAAGAACTTCCAGGCATGCCTCCACACCGTCAGGTGGAGTTTGTCATTGAACTCGAGCCGGGTACTGAGCCAGCATGCCGGCGTCCATATAAACTCTCTCCTGACGAATTGAAGGAATTGAACAAGTAGCTTGATAAACAGGAGAGTATGGGTCTCATCAGGCCTAGTACGTCTCCTTGGGGCTGTGGTGTCTTATTTGTCAAGAAGAAAGATGGCACGGAGCGTCTCTGTGTTGATTACCAGCCATTGAACAAGAAGACAATAAAGAACAAATATCCGCTCCCCAACATCAACGAACTCTTCGAGCAGCTCAAGGGAGCTAAAGTGTTCTCTAAGCTTGACCTCCGAATGGGCTATCACCAAATTCGCATTCGCGAGGAAGACATTCCCAAGACGGCCTTCAGAACGAGCTACGGTTCATACGAGTATACCATCATGTCTTTTGGTCTCGCCAATGCTCATCCTACCTTTTCGAGGATGATGCATTACATCTTCAACCCCTATACTGGCGAGTTTGTGCTTGTGTATCTGGATGATATTCTGGTGTTTTCCAAGAATGAAGAAGATCACGAAAAGCACTTACGTCTAGTTCTTGATCGACTCCGAGAGCATAAGTTCTATGCCAAGTTCTCAAAGTGCGAGTTTTGGCTCGATAAGGTTTTGTACCTGGTCCACATCATCTCAGCTGACGGTATTGTGGTTAATCCCGAGAAAGTTGAAGCAATTGTCAACTGGGAAGCTCCTCAGAACGTCAAGCAACTCCGAAGTTTTCTGGGTCTTGCTAGCTATTGCAGAAGGTTCGTTGAGAACTTCTCCAAGATTGCCAAGCCTCTTTCGAACTTGCTTCAGAAGAATGTCAAATACTTTTGGTCTCCAGAGTGTGAAGTGGCGTTCAAAACTCTCAAAGAAAAGCTCGTCTCTGCTCCAGTTCTGACTCCTCCAGATGAATCCAAGCCCTATGAAGTATTCTTTGACGCTTCTCTTCAAGGTCTTGGTGGTGTGCTTATGCAAGATAAGAGAATTGTGGCATACACTTCTCATCAGCTCAAGCCAAGTGAGAAGAACTATCCCACACATGATCTCGAGCTGGCAGCTGTGGTACATGCTTTGATTACGTGGAGACATCAATTGTTGGGCAGAAAGGTCGACATCTTCACTGATCACAAGAGCTTGAAGTACATCTTCACACAGCCGCATCTGAACCTCCGCCAGACTCGTTGGGTTGAAATGATCCAAGAGTATGATCCCAGCATTGAATACACTCCTGGCAAGGCGAATGTGATTGCAGATGCTTTGAGCAGACAGGCATATTGCAACAGCCTTCTTATCAAGCCGTACCAGCCTGAGCTTTGTGAAGCTTTCAGGAAGCTCAACCTCCAAGTTGTTCCGCAGGGTTTTCTTGCAAATCTTCAAGTTGCTCCTACCTTGGAAGATCAGGTCCGTGAGGCCCAACTCAAGGATACCATGGTGAAGAAGGTGAAACATGCTATTGCAAAGGGCATTCCGAAATACAAGTGCTTTCGTGTTGATGACAGAGATACCTTGTTCTTCGAGGACAGACTCGTTGTTCCCAAAGGTGATCTCAGGAAGCTCATAATGGAAGAAGCACATGATTCTCTCCTTTCCATTCATCCTGGCAGTTCCAAGATGTACCAAGACCTCAAGTAGTCTTACTGGTGAACACGCATGAAAAGGGAGATTGCCCAATTCATGAATGAATGTGATGTTTGCAGAAGAGTGAAAGCAGAACATCAACGTCCAGCCGGTCTTCTCCAACCTCTTCCTATTCCCGAGTGGAAGTTCGACCACATTGAAATGGACTTCGTCACTGGTTTTTCCTAAATCCAAGCGAGGAAATGATTCTATCTTCGTGGTGATTGACAAGCTTACCAAAGTCGCTCACTTTCTTCCAGTCAAAGAATCAATCAATGCAGCTCAATTGGCAGAGCTGTACACTTCCAGAATTGTGTCTTTACATGGCATTCCTCAAGTCATATCCTCAGACCGTGGAAGTTTGTTCACTTCAAGGTTCTGGGACTCCTTTCAGTCCGCCATGGGCACTAAGATCAGGTTCAGCACTGCTTTTCACCCTCAGACTAGTGGTCAAGTCGAGCGAGTGAATCAGATTCTAGAAGACATGCTCAGAGCCAGTGTCATATCCTTTGGCATGAAATGGGAAGACTGCCTTCCATTTGCCGAGTTCTCTTACAACAACATCTTTCAAGCAAGTGCAGGCAAAGCTCCGTTTGAAATCCTCTATGGCAGAAAGTGCCGTACCCCTCTCAACTGGTCTGAAATAGGCAAACGTCAACTTCTTGGCAATGACTTGATCTCAGAAGCCGAAGAAATGTGCAAAGTCATACGTGAGAATCTCAAGGCCGCTCAGTCGCGTCAGAAGAGCTACTATGACGGCAAGCATCGTGATTTGGCTTTCAACATTGGTGATCATGTCTATCTCCGTGTTTCTCCGATGAAAGGCACCCAAAGATTCGGTATCAAAGGAAAGCTTGCTCCTAGATACGTTGGGCCTTTCAAGATTCTTGGCAAAAGAGGCGATCTGGCCTATCAACTTGAGCTCCCTTCCAACTTCGCCAATGTTCATGATGTGTTCCATGTGTCTCAACTCCGCAAATGCTTCAAGGCACCTGAGCGCATGATTCCGTTTGAAGAGATTGATCTTCAACAAGACTTGTCCTACCGAGAGCATCCAGTTGCTATTCTCGAAGAAACCGAACGCAAGACCCGCAACAAGTCCATCAAATTTCTGAAAGTCAAGTGGGCACATCAAACCGACCGAGAAGCTACCTGGGAACGAGAAGATCATCTTCGTTCCGAGTACCCTTCCTTTTTCCAGTCCTAGATCTCGGGACGAGATCTTTTTGTAGTAGAGGAGAGTTTGTAATGCCCCGGATGTAATACTTTCCCTTTTGGGCATATAATATATCTCCGACTTCATCTATTCCATTTCGGGTTCTTTGTCTTTCGGGTTTTCGTCGTTTTTGTTGTGTGCGTGTGTGGCATTCATTCATATCATGTAGACATGTGCATCGCATTGCATTTGTGTTGTCGGTTGCATCCGGTTCCACGCGTTCCTTCCCGTTGTCCGTTTCGCGTTCCGGAGCTCCCTCACGTGTCCGTGGCGTCCCGTAGGCCTACTTTGGTGTTTGGCCGTGTAACGTTACCGGTGTGCCGCGAGACTTGTCGTGTGTTGTTGTTTTGTGGTGTGTAACCCGCCTCAAGTCTCGTCGCGTTTGGACTCCGTTTGCTATCCCATCAGTTATTCGTGTGGGTCCAAAGTGCCTCCACTTGTGGCCCAGAAACATCCCTCCAGCAGCCCACTACCCTCTCCTAGGCCCATCTAAACTTCCCCCGCGATTGGATCCGTCGGATCGCGATCTGAGGGCTCTAAACACCCCCACAAACCCTAACCCTAGCAGATCTGAGATATATAGACCCCCTAGGTTCATTTTTGGGCATCCCTAACCTCTAGCTCCTCTCTCCCCCTCTTTTTCTCAGATCCACCAACCCCCTCTCAGCCACTTGGCTAGTTCTCCTCGAGCAGCCGCCGCCAGCCTCGAGGCAGCTCAACGCTCCAGGTCGCCGCTCCTCTGGGATCGAGAGATCGATCCGATCTGGATCCTTCGATCGCTCCTCCTGCCGCCCCGATCGGTTCCCTCAGCGCCGGGCGATTCCTCCCTCGAGGCCCAGCCTCCTTCGACCGCTCCAGGCCACCGCGAGGACCACATCACCGAGCTGGGCCTCGTTTTCCTCCACGCCGGCCCAAGCCGATCCGCCAGCGCCACCTCGTTCCACCGCCTCGCTCCACTCCCCTCCGCCCGCACCAGCGCTCCAGGGCTCAGGCGCCGCGTCCCTCCCGTGGACCACTTTGCGTCCGACCGGCCCAAGCCCAACTTCGCGCGCCGCTCCCTCCTCCGCGCTGGGCCGCGCGTCGCCAGGCCCAGCCGGACCGCCAACGCGTCCGCCTCGCTCTAGTCCGCGGGTCCACTTCGCCGCGCCGCGCGTGGGCCCTTCCTCCTCCGGCCCAGTCGCCCCGCCTGGCCGCCCCGACGCCAGGGCGCCAGCGCCTCCTCCAGCGGGCCGCGCCTCCGCCAGGCCCGAGCCGCCGCTCCTCAAGGCGGGCCGCCTCTCCGCTCCAGCACCCCGGCCCATCCGCAGGCCACCTCCACATCGCCGCCTCCGTCCACTCTGTTCCAGCCGGTCCGCCGCGCCAGATCCGGCCCGAAATCCTTTTTTTTCCAGATCTGAGGGAGAGGTTGACCTTTTCCCTCCTAAGTCCCTGTTGTTTTGTTCTGTGATGCACTTTTCATACTGCTCTAACTTTGTGTGTGTTTGTCCGTTTCGCGCAAATTGCATGTCCAGACGTTCGTGGTGATTAGCACTACGTTTTATCTTTTTGTGTCATGCATGTTAGAGATCATCTAGGTGTTTGTTTTTCTGTTGCAATAGTGCATCGTGATAAAACTGCTGCTATGTGATGTTTTTATGCCATCTTTGCATAGTGATATCTTCTAGCTCGTTTGTCCAAATGATGCAAATGACATGTCCACGTGTTCGTCTTGCCATGCTCTACGTGTTGCTTGTATTAGGTTGCATGGTAGATTTAATCTTGCCATGTATATCCTCGTTGCAAAGTGCCATGTGGCTGTGATGTTATTTCACTTGTTATGAAATGCCATCTTGTTGAGCTCGTTGCTATCGTTGTGTTTATCTCCATGATGCATGCTTGTATGTTTCGGAATCACCATCATGTGTACTTTGATGAGGTGCTTACCACTTGCCATGTTTAGTTTCGAGGTGACTTAAACTTGCTCTTTTAGATGCCATGATGAAACTGCTGTTTTAGGACTTAGTGAAATTTCACTAAGTCTGAAATCTGTAATGTTCCGATGCCATGTTTGAGTGATGTTCTAGGACAAACCATGATAGATTTTGAGTGGATCTTGATTGTTCCTTGCAGTATATATTGTTGGCTTTCCATTCATGTTCTCACATGCTTATTTAAGTGGCTGTAGCATGTTTATCTTTTGCTCCAAAGTTTCAATAAAATTCTGCTGCCAGAATTTTATTGTCAAGATTCAATATGTCCAAGCTTATTGCTATTGATCCGTGGCTCCTTTGGGGGTGCACCTTTGGACTTAATTGCCGTAGGATAAGTCTAGTTTATGTTCATGCTCTTTGCCATGTTGTTTGAGTGCTGTAGCTTAATTATTTTGTGCTCCGAAGTTGCTATGTTGCTGTAATTTTCAGCTTTCGCCTATTTTCTTGTTTCGGGCATAACTTTTAGCCCGTAGCTCCGATTTCAGCGAGTTTTATATGAAACTTGATTGATTTTCTGTGTAGATTCATAATATCATATTGTTATCATGTTTTGAGGTGATTTGCTTGAGTGCTATTTTCCGTGCTCCGTGGGCATCCTTAGTGCATCCATCATGCATCCATCATTTTGGTGTGCGCATTGCATCTTATTGATTCGTGCCTTGTGTGATTGTTTTGTTTAGAGCCGGAAGCTGAGACCGAGTACGAGTACGAGCACGAGGTTGAGCACGAGGACCCTTCTTACGATCCGAACGACTTCTCTTCAGGCAAGATGACCGAACCTCGATAACATTACTATCTTTGCTTATTGCTAGTAGTTCCGCTCTATAGTTTTGCCTCGATGCCCATGTTTTTCCTGTCAGCCTCCTACTTGTAACCATTACCATGTTTAACCACCCTACCTATGCAAACCGTTGCTTGGCTAAGTACGCTTCGCTCAACCCTTCTTATAGCATTGCTAGTTGCAGGTGAAGTTGAAGATGCTTGCTTCATGTTGAAGTTTGTTGGGTTATATCACACTACATATAATGCTTAAAATGAAATCATCTATATATTGGCAAGGGTGGAAGGCTAAGCCTTTTTCTTGGTGATTTGTTCCACTCATGCTGTTAGGAACCGTATAAACCGGTGTTATGTTCCTTGATTATGCATTCCTAACACGGTTGGGGTGTATGGGACCCCCTCGATAAACCGCTAAGTGCTAAGTCTTTTCCAGCAAGTCCCAACATTGGTACTATTTGCCTAATAACTAAATAACTTGCATAGGGAGTAATTAACCCGAGTTCTTAATCAACAACCCCGGGCCAGTGCTCCACATGAGTGTTGGTCCGAAACGGGGGTCCTGCGGGGTCACCACGAGGAAACTCGAGGATTGATATAAACCCGTAGCATCACCCATCCGGTCGTGTCCTGAGACTTAGATACGCGCGGGAACTATCAGGGTGTCGACACGCCGGGAGGATTTGCTGGATTAGCCTTACCTTAGTTCGGAGTATCTTGAGCACGGGATTCCGAGAATACTCGGGTCTTCCCACTTTGGAGTTGCGACTCCGCGGATCGTGGGCTTGTAATGGGTCAAGTTGGAACACCCCTGCAGGGTTATGAACTTTCGAAAGCCGTGCCCGCGGTTATGTGGCAGATGGGAGCTTGTAAATATCCGGTTGTAGATAACTTGACACAATGTTTCAATACACTACCAGCGTGTGTACCGTGACTGTCAATTTCCGAATAGGGATTCGGGAGTTGAACACGGTGGGGTTATGTTTGTTGAGCCTTAGCTAGGATCACTTCATGATCATCTCTCGACCGAGGCTTTCTCTTCTCGCACTCTCTCACGTAAGCTAGTTGCTAGTTGCTGCTGCAGACACTTATTCTTTCTTCAGCCTTATCCTCTCCCAAGTCTTAAATAGTCTTGTTACCCGGGAACGGGATTGCTGAGTCCTCTGTGGCTCACAGTTACTTCACCACACCAGATGCAGGTCCAGTGGTGAGCTATCCAGGTGAAGGCATCGAGCTAGACTGGGAGTACGACGAGGAGCGTAGTCGTTACTATGTTCGTTATCCTGATGTTCAGTAGTGGAGACTTCTACTAGGATTCGATCCGACCTGTGGATTTAAATTATGTTTGGTATCTTGACATTTGGATTTTACCCTTAGAGGGCTGCGATGTTTTAATTGTATGAAGATTGAGACATGTATTGTATTTGTGTGATGTGGCGAGTGTAAGCCAACTATTTTATGTTTTCCATCCCCATCTTTTACATGAGTTGTGCAAAGATACCAGACTTGCGATCATTCCAGCATGGTGTTATGACTCTAAGTCGTGCCTCGACACGTAGGAGATATAGCTCCATCCTGGGCATTACAGTCAATCCCTTTACGGTCACTTACGAAAGTGAGATCTAATAGATAAGATAGTTTGATATTTTTGGTATTTTTGGATATAAGAACAGAAAGTAAAAATGGCAAAGTAAAGTAGATTGTAGATTGATATGTTGAGAATAGACCCGGGGGCTATAGGTTTCACTAGTGGCTTCTCTCATGATAGCAAAATTCTAAGGTGGGTGAATGAATTATTGTCGAGCAATTGAAAGAAAAGTGAATACGTATGAGAATCTCTAGGCATGATCATTATATATAGGCATCACCTCCGTGACAAGTAGACCGAAATGATTCTGCATCTACTACTATTACTCCACACATTGACCGTTATCCAGCATGCATCTAGAGTATTAAGTTCATAAGAATAGAGTAATGCCTTAAGCAAGATGACATGATGTAGAGGGATAAACTCAAGCAATATGATATAAACCCCATCTTTTTATCCTCGATGGCAACAATACAATACGTGCCTTGCTGCACCTACTGTCACTGGGAAAGGACACCACAAGATTGAACCCAAAGCCAAGCACTTCTCCCATTGCAAGAACTATAGATCTAGTAGGCCAAACCAAACCGATAATTCAAAGAGACTTGCAAGGATATTTGAATCATGCATAAAAGATTTCAGAAAAGAATCCAATATTGTTCATAGATAATCTTGATCATAAACCCACAATTCATCGGATCTCGACAAACACACCGCAAAAAGATTACATCGAATAGATCTCCTCGAAGATCGAGGAGAACTTTGTATTGAGATCCAAAGAGAGAGAAGAAGCCATCTAGCTAATAACTATGCACCCGAATGTCTATGGTAAACTACTCACAACTCATCGGAGAGGCTATGGTGTTGATGTAGAAGCCCTCCGTGATCGATGCCCCCTCCGGTGGAGCTCCGGAACAGGCCCCAAGATGGGATTTCACGGGTACAGAAGGTTACGACGGTGGAATTAGGGTTTCGTGGTGCTCTTCAATGTTTTCAGGGTATGAGAGTATATATAGGCTGAAGAGGCACGTTAGGTGAACCAGAGGGGGCCCACGAGGGTGAGAGGCGCGCCCCTGCCCTCGTGGCCGCCTCTCTCGCTTCTTGGCATGTACTCCAAGTCTTCTGTGGTGATATCGTTCCAAAAATAACTCTCCCGAAGGTTTCATTCCATTTGGACTCCGTTTGATATTCCTTTTCTGCGAAACACTGAAATAGGCAAAAAACAACAATTTGCAGTCGGCCTTGGGTTAGTAGATTTGTCCCAAAAATAATATAAAAGTGTACAATAAAGCCCATTAAACATCCAAAACAGAATATATAATAGCATGGAACAATCAAAAATTATAGATACGTTGGAGACGTATCAGTGACCAGTTTCCTCTTTGGTGCTAAAGAGGCAAGAGCATACGCGGAGTCCCTAGGAATCAAGCAAAGGTTTTTATTTCCATGCAACAAGACCAGGGTCACCAGAATGGCAGGATGGAGGTCGTCGTCGAGCCCACCGTGGCGTCAGGACCAGAGGCTTTGCACGTGAAGACCACCTTTAGTCAGGATAAGATGTACTAGTTGTCTCCCTTCAAATTTGGCCATTGTGGGATCCCTTCCCGCCTATATTTTGGGGGAAGAGGACCAAGGCCACTATAAATATATTATAGCCACCACCATGGAGGGGCATCGGATCCAAGATCCAACAGACCATTGAGACCTCCCTCTGGACACACAACACCAAGAACACACCTCGCGAGGTTGTTCACCCACTATACTAGTTCTTCCTCAACCCACCTTGAGGCAATCCACCACGTTGCAGGAGTAGGGCCACTCACCGCTAGGTGGCCTGAACCTGGGTAATTTTCCTTGTGTCGTGTTCTTTCTTGTTCCTTGAGCTAGTTCGTAGAAACGGTGAGTAGACTGATAGGGGGAGTTGAGTTCTTCGCACACACCATAGTCTTTGAACTTATAAGGGTTTTGCGGAGCCTCGAATATGATATTTGGCGTGCCAGGTAGGGGTGCGTGATGATATGTCTCCAACGTATCTATAATTTTTTATTGTTCCATCCTATTATTTATGATGTTTTGGATGTTAAATGGGCTTTGTTATACGCTTTTATATTATTTTTGGGACAAATCTACTAACCCAAGGCCGACTGCAAATTGTTGTTTTTTGCCTATTTCAGTGTTTCGCAGAAAAGGAATATCAAACGGAGTCCAAACGGAATGAAACCTTCGGGAGAGTTATTTTTGGAACGATATCAACACAGAAGCCTTGGAGTACACGCCAAGAAGCGAGAGAGGCGGCCACGAGGGCAGGGGCGCGCCTCCCACCCTCGTGGGCCCCCTCTGGCTCCCCTAACGTGCCTCTTCAGCCTATATATACTCTCATACCCTGAAAACATTGAAGAGCACCACAAAACCCTAATTCCACCTCCGTAACCTTCTGTACCCGTGAAATCCCATCTTGGGGCCTGTTTCGGAGCTCCACCGGAGGGGGCATCGATCACGGAGGGCTTCTACATCAACACCATAGCCTCTCCGATGAGTTGTGAGTAGTTTACCATAGACCTTCGGGTGCATAGTTATTAGCTAGATGGCTTCTTCTCTCTCTTTGGATCTCAATACAAAGTTCTCCTCGATCTTCGAGGAGATCTATTCGATGTAATATTTTTGCGTGTGTTT
Organism: Secale cereale; assembly: GCA_902687465.1. Lineage (NCBI taxonomy): Eukaryota > Viridiplantae > Streptophyta > Magnoliopsida > Poales > Poaceae > Secale > Secale cereale. The sequence continues at coordinate 128,217,401 of LR738716.1, forward strand.
GTCGAGATCCGATTAATTGTGGGTTTATGATCAAGATTATCTATGAACAATATTGGATTCTTTTCTGAAATCTTTTATGCATGATTTAAATAGCGTTGCAAGTCTCTTCGAATTATCGGTTTGGTTTGGCATACTAGATCTATAGTTCTTGCAATGTGAGAAGTGCTTGGCTTTGGGTTTAATCTTGTAGTGTCCTTTCCCAGTGACAGCAGGGGCAGCAAGGCACGTATTGTGTTGTTGCCATCGAGGACAAAAAGATGGGGGTTTATATCATATTGCTTGAGTTTATCCCTCTACATCATGTCATCTTGCTTAAGACGTTACTCTGTTCTTATGAACTTAATACTCTAGATGCATGCTGGATAGCAGTCGATGTGTGGAGTTGATGCAGAATCGTTTCGGTCTAACTGTCACGGATGTGATGCCTGTATACAATGATCATGCCTAGATATTGTCATAACTATGCGCTTTTCTATCAATTGCTTGATAGTAATTTGTTCACCCACCGTAGAATTCTGCTATCATGAGAGAAGCCACTAGTGACACCTATGGCCCCGGGGTCTATTCTCATCATATTAATCTTCCATCAACTGTTTACTTTACTTTGCATAATTTACTTTCAATCTCTATACCAAAAACATTATCTTATCACCTATATCAGATCCCACTCTCGTAAGTGATCGAGAAGGGATTGACAACCCCTTTTATTGCGTTGGCTGCGAGGTTCTTATTTGTTTGTGTAGGTACAAGGGACTCGCGCGTGGTCTCCTACTGGATTGATACCTTGGTTCTCAAAAACCGAGGGAAATACTTATGCTACTGTGCTGCATCACCCTTTCCACTTCGAGGGAATATAACGCAAGCTCGAGAAGTAGAAAGAATAATTTCTGGCGCCGAAGCCGGGGAAATCTACGCAAAAGTCATATACCAAGTACCTATCACGAACCCTTATCCCTCGCACTACATTATTTGCCTCTCATTTTCCTCACCCCCACTTCACCCTTGCCGTTTTATTCGCCCTTCTTTTCCATGTGTTTTACCGTTCGCTTGCCTCTTGTTTGCTTGTGTGCTGGATTGCTTACTCGTCACAATGGTTCCCCCTATTAGTGTTGATCCTCACCTTAGGAGGTTGGAGGAGATTGAAAACAATGTTAGAAGTTTTATGTCTGTGAAATTTGAGCATAATGATTTCTTCAAAAACGAAGAGAAAAGTTTTATGGAATACATGAATAAAGAGCTTGATGATATGTCTAAAGAATTTTATGGTCTGAAATCTTAGTTTGCTCATCTTAAGAACTTAATAGCCCAAATATCGGATAAGCAAGGCACCTTAGTTAATAAGATGGCCGCTAAACCGGAAGATTTAGAAAATAAAGATGAACATCTAAAAGTAATTGATGTGTCTCCTATTAAATCCTTGTTTTCTAGTATGAATCTTGACAAATATGGGACTAGAGATGAGTCTACTTTAGTTAAAAGGCGTTCCAATGATTCAGAGTTTTTAGATCTTGATGCTAAAACTGTTAAAAGTGGGATTGAAGAGGTCAAAGCTTTACATAGCAATGAACCCACTATATTGGATTTCAAGGGATTCAATTATGATAATTGCTCTTTAATAGATTGTATTTCCTTGTTGCAATCCATGCTATATTCTCTGCGTGCTTATAGTCAAAATAAAGCTTTTACCAAACACATAGTTGATGCTTTAATGCAATCTTACGAAGAAAAACTTGAATTTGAGGTTTCTATCCCTAGAGAACTTTATGATGAGTGGGAACCTACTATGAAAATTATGATTAAATATCATCAATGCTTTGCTTTGTGTGATTTGGGTTTAAGTGTTTCCACAATTCCAAAAGCTTTGTGTGATATGTTAGGTTTCCATGAACTTGATGATTGTTCTTTAAATTTGCATCTTGCGGATTCTACCATTAAGAAACCTATGGGAAGGATTAATGATGTTCTTATTGTTGCAAATAGGAACTATGTGCCCGTAGATTTCATCGTTCTTGATATAGATTGCAATCCTACATGTCATTTTATTCTTGGTAGACCTTTCCTTAGAACGATTGGTGCAATTATTGATATGAAGGAAGGAAATATTAGATTCCAATTTCCTTTAAGGAAAGGCATGGAACGCTTTCCTAGAAAGAAGATCAAATTACCTTATGAATCTATTATGAGAGCCACTTATGGATTGCCTACCAAAGATGGCAATACCTAGATCTATTCTTGTATCATGCCTAGCTAGGGGCATTAAACGATAGCTCCTGTTGGTAGGTGATGGCTTCTTGCCCCTCGTTGGTTACCCCAAGTGGAAGGTTGAGATGTAGCGTAGCGGCAAATTTCCCTTGGCAAAGATACCAAGGATCGAATCCCGTGAGACTCCGAGGGTCGACAAGTAGGTGTCAACGGCGCCAGAAACTTAGCGGTTGACAGGACCTGCACACAGATACAGATAACTTTGCTCCCAACGAGTACAGAGAGGTTGTCAATCCCTCCGACCTTGTTGTTTACAAAGGATCAAACACAAGAGATAATAATGATAGCTATGACTGCAACTAGGAAATAAAAACAGGAAGTAAATAGAAGGTGTGATCAGCGGTGGTAATATGGACCGGGGTCCCATGATGTTCACTAGTGATGTCTCTCTCCCAAAAGACGATAAAACAGCAAAGCGAGGTAAACAAATTACAGCTGGGCAATTGACAGGATTATGTGCGCAAACCAATGCTAACTATGCTGCAAAGAAAGGTGGAGGCTCAAAAGCATGGGCGGTACGCCAAGGCAAGTAGACCGAAATCCATCTGCATCTACTACTAATCATCCACCTTGAGATATCTATCCAAAACATCTCGCTGATATTAAGTTGCGAATCCCACCCAAAGTGTAAACTCAAAGCAACAGACAACTACATTAAAAGAACTTTGCGTAAAGTAAACAATCCTTGCACCCGCAAGTACAAGCACCGTTGTTTTCTCCCTTGTGGCAACAGCACATCCCCTAGACTCATGTTTCTGTCACTCAAGCTAGTCATCAGGGGGCATGAACCCATAATCAAGCATAACGCTCCCTCTTGGAGTTACTACCTACTACTTGGCCAAAGCAATAAACAACAACGGAGAACATGCAAGAATTACTAAAGAACAAAGATATAAAAGAGGTGAATCAAATATATTACTCAAACACAATCTGAACATAGTCTCATAATCCATCAGATCCCAGCAAACTCAGCAAAGCAACAGCAGAAAGATTACATATGTGCCTCGATCATGTAGGGCAGCTCACGAGGTCTAAACCATGAAGAGCAAAGAGGGGAGGAGAACATCACATAGCTACTGATCATGGACCCATGGTCCAAGGTGGACTACTCACGACTCATCCGGGAAACGTCCATGGTGGTGGAGAAGCTCCCGGTGGTGGTTCTCCCCTCCGGCAGGGTGCCGGGAAGAGTTCTCCTGATGCTCCCGATCTTGGAAGCACTGCGGCGGCGGAACAGAGGCGAGATCGCAAAAAAGGGTTCTGTCCTCGAGGGTTTTGGGTTGAGAGGGATATATAGGCGAAGGGGGCAGCCAGAGGCGGAGCAGGGGCCCCAGGCGCCCCCCCTGGCGCGGCAAGGGGTGGGGCCACGCCAGGTGGCCGCCTGGGCCTCCCCTGGCTCCCCTCTGGCCCATCTTTGGTTCTTCGCGAAGCTTCCTGTACGCTGATTTTTCCTATATTTTTCCTGGAATTTTTGGAGCACTTTTAATATGGGGGAAACCTGAAATAGAAAAACAGCAGAAAACAGGAACTGGCACTGTGGTGCACTGAGTTAATAGGTTAGTCCAAATATGATCAAAAGTGTATGGAAGTGCATCAATATCATAGCAATATCACACAAAAGAAGCATGGAGCAAGCAGAAATTATAGATACGTTTTGGACGTATCAGTAGGCAACCCAATTTTATTTTCTTTGATTTTGCTTCTGTTTAGGAAAAATTATTGCATCTAGCTTCTGTTTGGATGTGGTTTTGTGTTTTAATTAGTGTTTGTGCCAAGTAGAACCTTTGGGAAGACTTGTGTGAAGTTTATGCGATCAGGCTATAAAAAACCGAAACTTTAGCGCTCACGAGATTAGATACCATTTTTTACTGGAGAGTGATTTTTAGTTGATTCTTTTTGCAGATGATTAATAGACAAATTAATCAAGTCCACCAATTTATTTCAATTTTTTTAGAGTTAAAGAAGTATTCGAAAGTTACAGATTGCTACAGACTGTTCTGTTTTTTACAAATTCTGTTTTTCGTGTGTTGTTTGCTTATTTTTATGAAACTACGAGTAGTATCGGGGGTATGAATCATAGAGATATTGGAATACAGTAGGTTTAACACCAATATAAACAAAGAATGAGTTCATTACAGTACCTTTGAGTGGTGGTTTGTTTTCTTATACTAACGGAGCTCACGAGATTTTTGGCTAAGTTTTATGTTGTGAAGTTTTCAAGTTATTGGTAAGGATTTGATGGACTGTGGAACAAAGAGTGGCAAGATCCTAAGCTTGGGGATGCCCCGGGAAGGCATCCCCTCTTTTGTCTTCATCTATTGGTAACTTTACTTGAGACTATATTTTTATTCACCACATGATATGTGTTTTGCTTGGAGCGTCATGTATGATTTGAGTCTTTGCTTTTTAGTTTGCCACAATCATCTTTGCTGGACACATCTTTTGAGAGAGATACACATGAATCGGAATTTATTAGAATACTCTATGTGCTTCACTTATATCTTTTGAGCTAGATAGTTTTGCTCTAGTGCTTCACTTATATCTTTTAGATCACGGTGGTGGTTTTATTTTGTAGAAATTATTGATCTCTCATGCTTCACTTATATCTTTTTGAGAGTGTCTTAGAAAAACATGGTAATGTGCTTTGGTTATAAAACTAGTCCTAATATGATAGGCATCCAAGATGGGTATAGTAAAAACTTTTATATAAAGTGCATTGAATATTTTGATAAGTTTGATACTTGATTATCGTTTTGAGATATGAGGATGGTGATATTAGAGACATGCTAGTAGAGTAGTTGTGAATTTGAGAAATACTTGTGTTGAGGTTTGCAAGTCCCGTAGCATGCACGTATGGTAACCGTTGTGTGACAAAATTGAAGCATGAGGTACTTCATTGAGTGTCATCCTTTGTGTGGAGGTCGGGATCGCGCGATGGTTAACTCCTACCAAGCCTACCCCTAGGAGCATGCGTGTAGTACTTTGTTTTGATGACTTGTAGATTTTTGAAATAAGTATGTGAGTTCTTTATGAATAATGTTGAGTCCATGGATTGTATGCACTCTCACCCTTCCACCATTGCTAGCCTTTCTTGTACCGCGCAACTCTCGCCGGTACCATACACCCACCATATACCTTCCTAAAAACAGCCACCATACCTACCTATCATGGCATTTCTGTAGCCATTCCGAGATATATTGCCATGCCACTTTCCACCGTTTACTATGACATGCTTCATCATTGTCATATTGCCATGCATGATCATGTAGTTTTCATCGTATTCGTGGCTAGGCCACCATGCATATTTTTTCATACATGTCACTCTTGATTCATTGCACATCCCGGTACACCGACGGAGGCATTTATATAGTGTCATACTTTGTTTTAGTATCGAGTTGTAATATCATGTTGTAATGTGATGATCATCATTATTATAGCATTGTCCCAAAGAAGAAAAAGGAAAGGCTAAAGAAAAAAAAGGCCCAAAAGAAGAAAAAAAAGGAAAAAAGAAGAAGAAGAAAAAAAATAAAAAAGAAGAAGAATAAAAAAAGGGGACAATGCTACTATCTTTTTTCACACTTGTGCTTCTAAGTAGCACCATGATCTTCATGATAGAGAGTCTCTTGTTTAGTCACTTTCATATACTAGTGGGAAATTTTCATTATAGAACTTGGCTTGTATATTCCAATGATGAGCTTCCTCAAATGCCTTAGGTCTTCGTGAGCAAGCAAGTTGGATGCACACCCACTTAGTTTCTTTTGTTGAGCTTTCATACATTTTTAGCTCTAGTGCATCCGTTGCATGGCAATCCCTACTCACTCACATTGATATCTATTGATGGGCATCTCCATAGCCCATTGATACACCTAGCTGATGTGAGACCATCTTCCTCTTTTGTTTTCTCCACAACCACCATTCTATTCCACCTATATTGCTATATCCATGGCTCACGCTCATGTATTGCGTGAAAGTTGAAAAAGTTTGAAAAAATTGGAGTATGAAACAATTGCTTGGCTGAAACCGGGGTTGTGCATGATTTGAGTATTTTATGTGACGAAGATGGAGCATAGCCAAACTATATGATTTTGTAGGGACGAACTTTCTTTGGCCATGTTATTTTGAGAAGACATGATTGCTTGTATAGTATGCTTGAAGTATTATTATTCTTATGTCAATATAGATTTTTGTCTTGAATCTTTTGGATCTGGACATTCATGCCACAATACGGAAAATTACATTGAGAATTATGTTGGTTAGCATTCCACATCAAAAAAATTATCATTTACCTACTCGAGGACGAGCAGGAATTAAGCTTGGGGATGCTTGATACGTCTCCAAAGTATCTATAATTTTTTATTGTTCCATTCTATTATATATTCTGTTTTCAATGCTTAATGGGCTTTATTATACACTTTGATATTATTTTTGGGACTAACCTACTAACCCAAGGCCAAGTGCAAATTGCTGTTTCTTGCCTATTTCAGTGTTTCGCAGAAAAGGAATATCAAACGGAGTCCAAACGGAATGAAACCTTCGGGAGAGTTATTTTTGGAACGATATCAACACAGAAGACTTGGAGTACACACCAGGAAGCGAGAGAGGCAGCCACGAGGGCAGGGGCGTGCCCAGAGGGTAGGCGCGCCACTACAAAAAAAAGACACATCCGTGACATTTTGGGCCGAACGAAACATTTTTCTGTCATACTTACGACACTTCTATGACAATATTTGTGACAAAACACGGTATCGTCATAGATGTGGTGGGGTCCTACTTCTATGACAAAAAATCATGACAGAAAATGGGCTTTTCGTCCTGGGCGGGCTGGAGATGCAACTGCATGATATTCTTTGGGCCGTCCATGATGGGAAAACCCGTGGTAGAAGCGAGGGCGAGGAAAATATCGGGGTGTTCCCGGTTATGGTGGGTGGTCGGGGCCGAGCGATGTGCGTATCTCTCGTACACGCACGCGCGTGGGTGCGAGGTGTTGGGCTCTAACTTACCCCGAGCGAGGAGTTTGGCTCTAACTGAACCTGAGCGATTGCACTGCAGGCTACGCGTTACTGAACCCGAGCGATCGATCGATGGCTGTTAAGTGAACCCGATCGAGCGGTTCCTTCGCTACTGCTGCTAACTGAAGTCGATCGATGCTGCCTCTGCATGAACAGTGAGCATTGCTGGGGGGTTTGGATGAATAGTTCCCGGTGGGGGTGGCTGAACAGGACCCGGTGGTGTTGCCTCTGCATGAACAGGACCCCGTTCGATCGAGCCGGTTGGGGCTGCATGAACAGGACCCCGTGGAGGGCTGCATGAACAGGACCACCCCGTGGAGGGCTGCATGAACAGTAGATGGTGGAGGGCTGGATGAACAGTAGCCCATGGAGGGGTGGTTGAACAGGAGCCCGTGGAGAGGGCTGGTTGAACAATAGCTGGTGGAGTAGCGCGCGGTGGAGGCTGAACAGTCACAGGTGGAGGCTGGAGGAGGTAGACGGTGGATGAACAGTAGCCCGTGGAGGCTGGAGGGGGTCGACGGTGGTGATGAACAATATCCTGTGGAGTCCAGTTTTGCGGTACGCCACCCCCCGATGAACAGGACCCCCTTTTCGACCGTAGCGCTCCAACACAAGTTCGATTCCTCCGTTTTGCGGTATGCCACACCCCTCCCGATGAACAGGACCCTCGTTTCGACCGTAGCGCTCCAACACAAGTCCTTTTCCTCTGTTTTGCGGTACGCCACACCCCTCCCGATCAACAGGACCCCCGTTTCGACCGGAGGAGGTCCGTTTCCTCCGTTTTGCGGTACGCCAGACCCCTCCCGATGAACAGGATCCCGTTTCGAACGTGGCTGGTTGAACACAAGGCCGTTTCCTCTATTCTGCGGTACGCCAGGCCTCGTTTCCATCGGCTGTTCCATCCAAGCCCTCCCGATGAACACGACGATGCATTCCGTTCTGACCCAGCCGGTTGGCTCCCCGTGAACACAACGACGACGTTGTTTCTCCATTCGGACCCATCCATGTACACGAGCCCTAGCCGTACGTACGCGCGAGTAGGCGTTCGAGACACCGCCCGTATGTATGTACATGGCCGTATTTTCTTTCTTGCACCCTGGCCATTGTACGTACGTGTACATACTACGTGCGCGCCTCTGCTACGACACGTGGGCGCCTCTACATCGACCAGTATGTACGTACACGTTCGCGACGAGAATGACAACACTACGTATGCTTCGACCAGGTGGGTCCCGACTGTCAGGCACTTCCTTGCGTGCGAAGATGTAGCTGGTGGGTCCCAGCAGTCAGGGGGTGAATCATTTTTTTTGCTCGGACGCACTTCCTTGTGTGCGAAGATGTAGCTGGTGGGTCCCAGCAGTCAGGGGGAAATGTTTTTTTTCGTGAAATATGGTGGCCTGTCCGATGGGTCCCCAATGTGAGGTGGAGGAATAATTATTTTGCGCATAATAAGGAGGCATTTCCTTGCTGCGGTCGTGGACCCAGCTGTCAGCCTCTCCACGTATAGTACTCTTCCGATGGAAGTCATTCCTTGACCACGTTGACCACGCCGCGCCGAGAGCACCAGGGCGGTGAACGACGGCGATGCCTAGGAAGGGGACGACGTAGAGCCGGGGAAGACGAGGCAGTGGAAGCCCGCGCGGAGAGAAGTACGAGTGTTCACTAGTTCGGCTGCGGTGTGTGGCTGGCGTCGCCACAGAATAACAGGGGGTGTGGGTGAGTGGAGTGATGGCCTAGTCAGCAGTGGGACTAGTAGGGGGCGGTAAGGCCTCCACGGCAGCACAGCCGGCCATGGGAGGCAGGAGCACGAGGCACGACCAGTGCTGGTTTGCTAGCTGGTTTTGGTGGCTGAAGCAAGAAGACCAGAGGTTGAAGAAGAACTACGGCCGTTGAATGGACATCGTACGGTCACTGGAGCTAGAATCGTGCATATTGACTAAGTTGACAAAGCCCTCCGTCCCCGTCAACTTAGTAGGCCCACAAGTCAGCCTGCCACTATACTGGGTCCCATCTAACAGGGGGGGGGGTATTCTTTTTTTGTGTGTAATAAGGAGGCACTTCCTTACGTGCGAAGATATAGCTGGTGGCTCCGAGCTGTCAGCGGCGGTAACATTTTTTTCGTGAAATACGGAGGCCTTTTCGGTGGGTCCCAGATGTCAGGTGGAGGAATCATTATTTTGCGAGTAATAAGGAGGCATTTCCTTGCGTGCGGCTATGGACTCAGTTGTCAACCTCTCCACGTACAGTCCACTTCAGATGTATATCGGTCGTTGACCATGTTGAACAGGCTGCGCCGAGAGCACCAAGGCGGTGGATGACGGCGAGGCCTAGGAAGGGAACGACACGGAGCCAGGGAAGACTCGGCAGTTGTTTCCCACGCGGAGGAGTACGATGGTTTACTGGTTCGTCTACCGTCCCCGGAGAAATCAACAGATGTGGGTGAGTAGAGGGATGGCTAGGCCAGCGATGGGAGTACAGTGGGGCGGTGAGGCCTATGCTGCAGCACAACCGGCCGCGGGGAAGAGAGAGCAGGCAGTCCCGCCGGCGCTAGTTTGAGCGGCTGGAACAGGAAGAGCAGAGATTGAAGAAGCACGATGGCTGTTGGATGGACATCCAACAGACACTTCTTGTGCGTCAACCTTTTTTTTTAGGAAAGCCTCAAATCTATGGAAAACATCCTACAGCCCATCTGCCATTATTAATTATAATTTACAACCCATTTGCTAATTCGTAAGGTTTTTTTGGAGCCCATATTCTTTTTGTTAGCATTAGAGCCCATATTGTGGCCACGGTTAAAAAATTATACGAAATTTTGCATATTCTGGTGCGGTCCGAACTGTTTTTTAATCCTGAAATTTTGAGTCACATTCAAACTGATTTTAAAAATAAATGTATATCAATATAAAATCCAACAAATTGTCCATGCATAAAAATCAATGCAATTTAAAATCTCAAAATTAAAAAAATAAATTTGAAACTAATTTCCGGTTTGATGTGTTTTATAAATGTACAGCCCATTTCTTATTACTGATAGGCCATTTTCTCGGCCAGCCAATGAAGCTCTCCTCATCTTGAAAGATTTGCAGCCCAAAAGGCCTGACAAAGCGACTTACTTGGCAAATCACAACAAAACTGGGCTGTGGCCGTGGACCCAGCTTTCAGCCTCTCCACGTACAGTACTCTTCCAATGGAAGTCGGTTGTTGACCACATTGACCACGCCGCGCCGAGAGCACCAAGGCGGTGGACGACGGCGAGGCCTAGGAAGGGGACGACGCGGAGCCGGGGAAGACGCGACCGTGGATGCCCACGCGAAGAGGAGTACTAGGGTTCACTGATTTGGCTGCGGCGTGAGGCTGCCGTCTCCGCAGAATTAAAGGGTGTGTGGGTGAGTAGAGGGATGCCCTGGCCAGCGGTGGGAGTAGTAGGGGGCGGTGAGGCCTCCACCGCATCGCAGCCGACCACGGGAGGAAGGCGCACGAGGCACGACCGGCGCTGGTTTGAGCGGCTGGAGCAAGAAGACCAAAGGTTGAAGAAGCACTATGGCCGTTGGATGGACATTGTACGGTCACTGGAGCTAGAATCGTGCATATTGACTAAGTTGACAAAGCCCTCCGTCCCCATCAACATAGTAGGCCCACAAGTCAGCCTGCCACTGTACTGGGTCCCAGCTAGCAGGGGGAGTATTCATTTATGTGTGCGTAATAACGAGGCACTTCCTTGCGTGCGAAGATATAGCTGGTGGGTCCAAGCTGTCAGTGGCGGTAACGTTTTTTTCGAGAAATACAGAGGCCCTTTTGGTGGGTCCTAGATGCCAAGTCGAGGAATCATTATTTTGCGCGTAATAAGGAGGCATTTCCTTGCGTGCGGCCGTAGACCCAGCTGTAAGCCTCTCCACATACAGTCCACTTCAGATGCATGTCGGTCGTTGACCACGTTCACCAGGCCGCGCCGAGAGCACCATGTCGGTGGACGACGGCAAGGCCTAGTAACGGAATGCCATGGAGGCAGGGAAGACTCAGTAGTTGTTTCCCACGCTGAGGGGAGTACAATTGTTCGAGGGTTTACTGGTTCGTCTGCCATCGTCGGAGAATAACAACAGATGTGGGTGAGTAGAGGGATGGCTTGGCCAGCGATGGGAGTATGGTGTGGCGGTGAGGCCTGCGCGGAAGCACAACCGGCCACAGTGAGGAGGGAGCAGGCAGTCTCACCGACGTTTGTTTGAGCGGCTGGAGCAGAAAGATCAGAGATTGAAGAAGCACGACGGCCCTTGGATGGAAATCGGACAGTCACTGCTTGTGCGTCAACCTTTTTTTAGGAAAGCCTCAAATCTGTGGAAAACAGCATACAGCCCATCTGCCATTATTTCTAATAATTTACAACCCATTTGCTAATTCTTAAGGTTTTTTTGGAGCCCATATTCTTTTTGTTAGCATTACAGCCCATATTGTGGCCACGGTTAAAAAATGGGAAAATTTTGTTTTTGCCTCTCTAGATTTTGCCAATTTTCCTTATGCCACTCTAGATTTTGACATTTCACTTTTGCCACTATTAGTTTTTGACATTTATCACA
>LR738716.1:128255290-128277800 GCA_902687465.1 Secale cereale
TGGCCCGTGCGGTGTTCTGTATGGGAAGAATCAGAGACGAGGAAAAAGAAGGGTTAGGAGATGTAGGATCTTCATCCAACCGCCTGAAATGGTCGACTGAACCAAATGACAAAAGTCACGCGACTTGCATGCGGACATGCCTTTATATTCAGTACCATCATCGTACCTGCTTAGCACTACTCCTGAATCCATCAAGCTAAACAACGTGCCACTCATAATTCCAAACTTGTTGCTCAAGTACGAATCTGATATGATGCTGATATTACTAAAACAAATAACATTTAATTGGTCCGCTAATACTCCTACTTTACTTTCAAAAAAGCACGTGCACCACATATATAGAGACAGTAGGGAGTTGCTTTCTTAATGCGCTCTGGTTCATCATGTGTGGGCACTGCGCAACGAACATTTTATTATCCAAAATCTACTTGCTCTTCTTTAGCATGATCCTCTTTCGTTCTTCTTTAATAAGTACTCTCTCCGTTCCTAAATACAAGTCTTTGTATAGATTCCACCATGGACTACATATGGAGCAAAATGAGTGAATCTACACTCTAAAATGTATCTGGATACATATGTATGTGATCCATAGTGGAAATCTCTACCAAGACTTATATTTTGGAACGGAGGGATTATGATAGTAGTACAGTATGTTCCTTCTAGTGAAGATGAGCAGGGACATTTGTAGTGTAGAGGTCTATACGGTCGGTTGGTATGGACACTTTGAACTCTTCGGGCCTCTTTGATTCATAAGATTTTGTAAACATGGGAATAGGATTTGTAGTGGCCTTCCCACTTGAATCCTACAAGAATAGCAAGGAAATGCAGGGAGCTATGTCGCCTTTGAGAGTTACACTGATATTAACAGTACAACAATGTAATGTGAATCATATATGTCGAGATGCCATGCCCATCCATTATCAATACATATTACATCTGTCATCATACCATGTTTTTTCACTCAAACGCTATTCTTGTGCATCAGACATCAAAAAGGAAGAGGGTGATTGCCAAACCTGAAGGAGCACCAGCAAAGTCCTTGAAAAACGTGGTTGTGCCGGAGAAATCAGACAACACCCCACTTATATTGGTTGTACAACTAGTGAAACAAAACGTAGGACCGACTCCAGCAGACTGTACCCATACTTCACTGGCCACACCACTAGCCGCACCACACAAGACTTGCACTCCAGCAAAAGGTATGCCGATTTCAGTTTCCATAGCACCAGCCGTACCACAGAAAAATCCCACTCCAGCAAAAAGTACAGCAAGTCCACTGGCCGAAGACCTATCCCAACTACAGAGAGGGCAAATTCCTGCATATTGGAACCCCATTTTAGTTATTCCCAGTTTAAAAGACAATGCTTTCAATGTTGTTAGGAACTACGTGCATATATTCCCATCATTGGAAGATTATAGTGAAGACAAACACCGTTTTCACATCTTCCTATCCCACTTACATGTAAGTGCTATTATTCATGGTGATTATTTTCCTGTTTTCTGCTGATTGAACACATCAATGATTCACATTACATTGTTGTAAGTAGGCGAGGGTCAATCTGGATAGTCATGATGAGCAAAGCTTGCTTGCGCTTTTCAAGGAAGCATTGCAGCAGTATTGGTGTTACCAGAGGAAATCACACTTTGATGGCAATTCTATAAACGAATTTCTGGTGAAGTCTCCTGTGCTAAATTTAGAAGACATTGAATGGAAAAACCTTGTTATGCACTAGTCTTGTTCTGAGGATGAGGTACTGTCTATGATATCGCATGACAATTTGAACTTCTACTTTTTCGCATATGCCTTACGGATCTTTTTTGCAGGAAATCTTCTCGAAAAAGAATTCCGGTTTGAAAAGAACGACAGGATATCGCAAATATGTTGCCCGCTGCTTTGCTCTTGTTAGTACCTGTTGTCCTGTATCACTGTACTTGCATACATACCTGGTTCATTATGTGACAGCAGTATGCATGATAGCTTGCTTATCAATTGGTCGCTTCAAATTATCTGATGTGTATGAGTGGTTACATTAGTGTAGAATATATCCAATGCTAGGGAATTTTTTTAGCTCTACATTGGTTTTGTAAGTACCTGTTGTCTTTTATCAGCGTACTTATATTGACAGGTAGTTGTTCATGTACCATCACTCTGCAGCTTATTTTCCTTTGCCCTCCATTTTCTACACATAAGATCTATATTTACTCTTACCATAAAGTTGGATAACACCGATGGTACTAAAGAAGTTTAGCTCTGCATTGCTCTTGGCTGTACCTTTTGTCTGTATTGTTGTACTTACATTTATAGCTACTTGGTTATGTAGAATAACTCTTCATGTTATCTTAAATATTCTCCATTTTTTCTTATATTGTCACAGCTATATTTACTCTTAACAAAATGTAGAATAAAGGCAATGCTTATGAAGAAGATTTTGTGGTAAACTTCTTGAATTGTCCCCTCATCAGAATGGACAAGGGCTTTATAGAGCCTGCCTTCACCAATAATGTAAGTTTGTCCTTCTCAAGCCTTCAAACTTTGTTGTGTATATTTGGTTAGGCGTGACTGCAACAACTGTTTATTTTTGGTGTTTGCATCAAATTGCATGTTTAAAGTTTATTATGTACTCCAGTTCATAAACAAAAGTTTGTCCTTCTCAATTTAAGTTTTCAGTTGTACAACCAAATTCCTTCTTCATACCATGTAAATTAAACTATACAGAGCAAGTGGTCTTATTTTTGCCAATCTGAAATGGGATAAATTAACAGCACACTAACCATTGATACTTATGAGTTCTTGATCTGTAATCCAGTGGTGTCGTGAAGCTGCCAACTCCTTCACCATGTCATTTCCTGCCATGTCTTGACCTGAACAATACCATATTGTGTTAATGCTATTTTAAATTGTGTCACTTTATTCGTCAGTAAGAAATGTGATGAATTGCCAGCACTGATACTTATATGTGCAAAACCTGTCAATTGTTTGCTTGTTTATCTTTCAGAGTGAGGAGGATATAAGTGTCAAACAAGTGCAGTCTCACCAGCTTGCTCAGCTGCTTGCGCTGCAGCTCCCGAGCAGGGCTAACCTTTCTTGAACTCTATTGAAGTGCTGTCGGTTTTGTATATTATTTTGTTGGCATGTTTAGTTGCACTGGTGGCGATCTTTGATGCCAAGTGTATGTAATATGCTGTCTGCTGGTGCTTTATTATCATAGTGGCGAACTTTGATGCCCAGTGGATGTAATATGCCATAGTTTCTTTATTGTATAGTCTAGGTTTTTTCTTATTCACGATGTTGTAGTTATTTTAATGTATATATATCATGTCTTCGCAGTAAATCGGCCAAACCGTAAAATTACGGTACATAATCAGGCCGTCATGCAAATCACCATGTATGATCCGCATCATGGCCCCGTCATCTTGGTCCGTTAACAGGCCTAAATGTAAACTGGACCACTAGTAGATTCGGGCCTTTAATAGACCGAGTAAACCGCCAGCCCTATTTTCCCAAGAAAACTCAATGGGCCTTTAGGAGGCTGAAAAGTAGGTTGGACCTGAATCGTGCCGAACAGCTCACGGGCCGGCAGCAGGCCGAAATAGACCCCGGCCCATGAATGCGCCAATCAAATCACAGGCTTATAACAGGCCAAAATTGTCTCGGTCCTTGTTTGGCCCAATCAGATTATCGGCTCCGAGCAGGCCGGATGCAAACCGGACCGTAGTTAGGCCCAACTATATGACGGGCTTTTAACAGGCCGATATTAATATAGGACCAAAATGCTAGAGGGGCCCTTAACAGGCCGAAACTAATATCAGGCCGAATTACTAAATGGGCCTTTAGAAAGTGGGCCCAAAAGCATAGCGTCAAGTTGATGGGCCGAATCTGATATGGGACATAATTTAGCCCAAAGCATCTTAAAGGGCCGAACCTGATCTGGGCCGTAATTTGGCCCAGAACGTGGTAGGCTTTTAACGGGCCGGATCTCATATGAGCCATTATTTGGCCCGGAACATGGCAGGCCATTAATGGACCGAGTCAAATATGTGCCGACATTTGGCCCAAAATATGGCAGCTAGTTAATGGGCCGGCCTACTAGGGTCCTCAAAATCTTGTGGGCCTACAGCTGGGCCAGCCCATTAATGTTGGCGAAATCATGTGGGCCTTAGCTGGGCCAGCCCATTATGGTACACAAAAATTTTGTGGGCCGTCACCTGGGCTGGCCCATTACGACCCGCAAAAATCTTGTGGGCCTTTACCTGGGCCAGCCCATTATGATCCGCAAAATCTTGTGGGCCTTTAGCTGGGCCAGCCCATTATGGTTCGCAAAATCTTGTGGGCCTTCAGTTGGGCCGGCCCATTATGGTCTGAAAAATCTTGCGGGCCTTTAGTTGGGCTGGCCCATTTAAACTTTATGGGCTACTTTTGGGTCGGTCCACGTGTCAACATATCATAGGCGCATCTCGCCCATTGGATGAGTGACACCTGTGCCAACATGGAGCTGACACCTGTTTCCGTGAGCCAATCAGAATTTTACACGTGGAAAATCCCCATTGGTCGGGGCTGTTAACGGGTTACCGGATCCAAAACCGGACCCGATAGCTTAACGGCGTTCCGTTACGGTGGATCCCACGTGTCTGCCACCCTTGACGAAAGCACTTCTGTGACGCGCGATTTATCGTCATGGAAGTGGACACTTCTGTGATGATAATTTTGGTAATGTCATGAAACACTTCTACGACAGCACATGTATGACTATCTTGATTCTGTCATAAAATCGTCATGGATGTACATGCATGACAGAAAACGTGACCTACTGTGACAAACACGTATCATCACGGAAGTGTATTTTTTGTAGTGGCCCCCCACCCTCGTGGGCCCCCTCTAGCTCCCCTGACATGCCTCTTCATCCTATATATACTCTCTGTCACACCCTGCATTTTGTAACATGTCATTTGCATCAATAAAGCATGAAAATTTGGACCAACAAATTTTTCTGGCATCATTTGGCTTTTATTTGGAATTAAGTTTTCTCTCTATGATTTGAAGTGCTCATTAAAGTCAACTACTCCATCTTATATCTTTCATCTCCTTACCCCAAACTTCTGCCAAATGATCATACCAAGTGTATATAATAGTATAATATTTTCTTACAAAAATAATTTGGCCAAAAATTATTTTCAAAAATTAGTTTTCCATAAACCCCTGAATTGAGGCTTGCACTACAAGTACTTGATCTAGGGTGAAAAAATATTTGAAAGAGTATATTTGACACCTATTAGATATAGGACTCCCATAAACCACAAAAATATATTTTTAAAAGTTATTTTTCCTATTTTATTTAAAGGCTTTTTTTAAGGCCAGAAATGGTCTTTAATAGGTAAAATTATTTAACTATTTCAAAAATATTTGCCAAAATTCAGGGCGACTCTTAGGACATATATTTTCCATATATAAGAGTTTCAACACTTGGTCATGTTCAAAATATTGGACAAATCCCTGAGAAACCCTTTCTGGATATTTCAAGCTTTTGAAATATTTACAAAGGAAATATTCTCTAAAAATTCCAGGGAAATTCTATCATGCCATATATGACATATTTGATGATCTTGCCAAGCCCCATGCCTTGGGCAGCAAGAAAACCTCATCAAAACCCCTTAAAACCATTCTGTCCATTTTTGAAGTTTGAGCAACTTTACATTGCCAAACTTGTCCAAATACTCTCAAACTTAGTACACATGCTAGAATGGTCTAAAAATGCATCTAGAACAAATGGCACAAGCTTTGGAAAAGGGTAACTTGATCAGAGTACCCCAAAACCATTTCTGTTTAGATTCAAATTTGAACAACTTTACACTACCAACTTTTTACTTGTGACCACAAACTTTGTGGGTATGATCAAAACCCCAAATGATGACACTACACCAAGTGGTGCATCAAGGAGGGATGATTTGCTTAACTTAAACTTGGAAAATCTACTTCTGTTGATTTCTAGGGTTTACCAAAGTTACATTGGCAAGTTTCTTCAAATGAGCCCAAACTTGGTGGAACACCCTATTTCTATATGCCATTTGATCATGTTAAGTCTCATGTCAAATGGAAATCATTTGCTTGCCCAAAACCACATCAAACACTTTCTGGTGATTTTCCAAAACTAACACTTTTACCTCTTTCCTTGTTCTCCTTGAGCTAGGCTTTTTACCAGAGCTTCCCCAAGTCCCCTTGCACCTCCAGTAATTCTTCCCTGGCCTCAGCTTTATGATTGAGGGGGGTAAAACCCCATTTTACATTCTGGACAGCAACTTTCACATTTCTCTCTCAGCCCTCTCTCCTTCTAGAAGCTCTCCCTGGGATCCAACGTCCCTCCTACATTGTTTAGTCCCCCTAGAGCCAATGGACAAGGTGGCCGCGCCCAGAGCGTGTGGGACACGGCCATGCCGGCCATATGGGCGCTCTGGAGCGCGCTACAGTGTGCTCCCGCACTTTAGCCGCGACCTGCCCGAGGCGCCCGACCACCTAGGGCGTCGGGATGGTGTCTCCCGAGGCCGCCTCGACGTCCACGACATGGCAGCCGGTCGGCCCCCTCCTCCTTCTCCCTCCTCTCGCCCCAGTTCGCAGGCGCGACAGCTACCCGAGACCTCCAATGAGCTTCCTCACACGCGCGATGCCCTGGCCTCCCCCTACTCTCTCTCTTCTCTTCCCCGGCTCTGGACCGCATCCAGGAACGCCCTAGACACGGCTCCAGCCCCTCCCGAGCCCTGTGGCAACGAGCGGAAGCTCGCCGGCACACAGGTCCATGGCACCCCGCAGTTCGCCTACAAAAGGACACCCCCGCGCCTCCCTCTCCTCACCACTCACTCTCTCACACACCCAATCCTCCCCCTACACCACCCACCCCTCTCCAGATGGGCCCGAGCTCGAGATCGAGCTCGAGCTCCGCCGCCTCGGGTCGCCGTCGATCCAGAGGTATAAGCCCTCTCCGCCGCTCCTCCCACTCGATCTAGAACCGCAAGATCTCACTGATCATTTCCCCCTTGTTTCCCCCTCTTTAGCTGCCGGACACGGCCGGAACCACCACCACCCGAAGCAACTCCGCCGTGCCTCCTCATCGTCGACGAACCAGGCCACCCCGGCGACCAAATCCACCTCCATCCGAATGGCGGCTCCTCCCTGAGCACGACGGTACCAGCCACGCCTCCTCCCGTGCCCTATATCGCAGCCAACGAGCTCGCTGTCGCCTCTGGACGGAGGTAGACGACGACGATCGTGGGCCCTGTCCGTCAGCCTCACGTCCTGACGGGTGGGACCCCCCCCCCCCATCAGGTTTAAAAACGCACGCGCGCGCGCACCGGTTTGTCGTCAGGTCGGAGGCGTACTTAGCCTTTACGCCTTCGACGTGGCAGCCTCGCGCGGGCTGTTTTCCTTCTGGGCCTGCTGCAATGTGGCCTTTCTGGCCCAGTGGCACAGTGCCATTTTTCTTTTCTTTTTTCTGTCTGTTTTATAAAAATTCCACAGGATAAAATATTTATCCAAATGAAATAATTCTAGTTCCTAAAATCTTGTAATATTCCAACCTATTTTATTATATAACTTTCACCTATATTCATGACGTTTTCTGTACTGTTCAAATTTGCACACTAAAACCTCTGTTCAAAAATCCATGTGCCCCATTCTGTCACTCCAAATCCCAAACTAAGAATTTTTGCCATCTTAGTTTTCCCTCTAGTATTTTATAAAAATAAGTTGACATTTTTCTGAGCACTTTGATTTTTCTGTTTTTATTATTGTCTTATTTTCAGTTATTTATTGCGACGATTAGATACTGTGTTTGACGAAGTTGCTGAAGAAGAAGAAGGAGAAGGACTTGAAGGCTTTGAAGACCAAGCCAACCAAGGCAAGAAGCCCCTTGACCATGAAACCCCCTTTTGTTCCTCGGTACCCTTTTATTTCCGATTGCATGATGATAAAGAGTGACGGTGGTAAACTTGTTGAGAGCCACCACATGATGCATACCCCTACTCATGATATTTACCATGTGCATAAATGAAATAACAAAAGGATTAGTAGTTGATGCATGATGTTGCATATGTACCATGAACCCTTCGTGGTTACATTCTTTCGAAAACCCCATCGGGTGCCCCTAATGCCTGAGGGTGATGTTGAGTTAGGTCACCACTTGAGGAAGAAGTGGTGTACCAAAGAAAGTTCTCGTGTGTGGGTAAAATTATGGATTAGATTTATGTGTGATTACCGTCCCAACCAAACATGTGCAACTACTCTACCCCTTATGGTGTGGGGCATTATTGATTACTTAGGCTGATACTAGCATGGTGCCCACATCACTAGTGACGGGGGAGACTTGAGGTCACTCCCGGGACGGGGTCATGCTTGGATAGGCGACCATGACTGTTTTTACAGGGCACTGGACACAACGTTGGTCCCTTCGTGTATGCGTGACATTGTAAAAGGGGCAAGTCCCACGATCTATCTTTTGTACACGAGGGTCGTGCACCAACGAGTGGACCCTATGTTAGTGTCGTCTAGGGAAAGGTAATGACCGGGTGCTTCCCCCGAGTACTTGAGGTACTGCGGGATCATGGGTGACACGAAAGCTTCCCAGATCTTGTGGGTATAGTGTGCAACCTCTTGAGAGTGTAAAACTATTCAAATAGCCGTGTCCACGGTCATGGACAGTTGGGGAGGTGCTACGTAAACTATGTCCAGAATTTTACAACCTCGGTGAAAGTGTGTGTGTGTGTGTGTTGAGTCAAGGTGGTGACTTGACTCGTTGAAAGAACCAGATATGATTTGAACTTTATTTATGTTGATATCTGTAACATGTCCTCAAGGTTACCCAAGTACATTGATGCATGTCTCACAAATGGTAGAATATCTTAGCTAGCTTGTAGCTAGGTTGCTTATTGTTATACAACTTGCGTTGTTACCTTGAACCAAATAATGGGTTGCTTGCGAGTACATTCAAAGTACTCATTGGCTTGCCACTGGTTATTTAATTGTCCAGGCATGGAGGAGCAGGAATTTGAAGAAGAATTCTATGGAGATGAACATGCAAACTAGGACGCTTTCCCAGTCAGAATGCCTGTAGGGTTAAGGAAGATGGCATGGGTTCTACTTATCTACGAAGACTTTCGCTACTCGAGTTTATTTGCTATTCATCCCATGAGGCTTTATCTATGTAAGACTTGGCCATAATGGTCATAATTTGTGTAAGACGGTATGTATGGATGTAAGACTCTTGTTATTCAGCTTCTGTGTGTTCAGTGAGCATTGATCTCTGGGATCACTGTACACGTGCATTCGGTGATCTCGACTCTTAAGTCGGGGTCCACACAGAGCTAGTATCAGAGCCATCCTGACTGTAGGAAGCCTTAGTTAGCATGGGCGTTAGTTAGGATGAGACCCTTTTCATAAACCTTCTGAACCTCTCTTCTTTTCTAAACCTTACCAAACCTGAGATATCATCAGCTTATTAACCTCTCCTATTCAACTTTTGTAGATGGCCGTTGTACCTGAAGAGCACCTGACCACTGGGTTCCCCTTGCTTCTCGAGGATAGCCTCCAGGAGTGCCAATTCCACTGAGCACCCATCCTCACCTACCATGAGCATTGGGTTAGCGACACTGAGGTGGAGTACCATGTCGAAGTAATCGTGAAGGCAAACGATCCTCCCACAAGTTGGTTCTTCGAGGGACCCCAGATGGCAACACTACCCCTCGATGTCGAGGCAGCTGCACTCAAGTCACTAACCCGCCTCCGAGAACTTCTTCCAGAGATGGCAGCCAAGATGACAACCCGCTTCCTGCCTTACCAGAAGGAAGGTGAAGATGAAAGCAGCGCGCAAGCCCCTCGACTGAAGGAAGGACTTCCACTTTGATTCCAGACCTATTTCAGCCTTTGTGCCGACAGCTTGGCACAAGATTTGGCCTCGGAATCAATGAAGCTCCGAGAAGAACTCCACAAGACCAAGGCACTTCTTCGTCGAGCACAAGAGAAGACGGATAAGATCAAGAAGGAAGGTGCGCCTCCTGGGCGACCCGCTATCGCGTATCGAGGCAGAAGGCCCTCAGGAGATGTATCTTCCAAGGATGAAGAGCCACCCCAGCGACGCCGTATGACGGCAAGGGAATATTGCAAGCTTTTCCCTACACCCCCGACAAAACACCGCCGTATCCAACTCCTCCACTCCCCCACACCCTCAAGTGATAGGGGGGCCCAGACAGATGAAGACAAGGAGGAAGACCCAGAAGAGCCAGAATACGCGACCGAGCATTCCGCCGCTTAGGCATTATTCGCAACTCGGATATGCCAGCGCGTGACCTCTACGGTAGGATAGGTCGTGTAACCCCTATGCGAAGTCGATTCCTTGTATGGTTCATATGAAGCCATCTAGTGTTTGCTTTTGTTGTGTTTGATGTACGTCGTATGTTCCCTTCGGGAATGTGTAAATGACTGCATCACCCATTTGGATTTTAATGAATGTGTTTGGCCCTTTTGGCCCTTGCATGAAAATAATTAGTGTCACACCCACCCCCTTACTAGGCACCCATATTTATTGCTTTCCCTCTTCATTCCAAATCATGAGACCTTTACCGCTCCAATAGGATGCCTGTTGTAACTCGTACTGGTACCTCTACCCAGCAGCCCGAGCCGAAGCATCCGCCCAAGCAGAGGCCGGCCAAGACCAAACCTACGACCAAGCTCCACCACCACCTCCCCTGAACATGGACATGGCTCAGCTTCTCCAAGCCTTCCGAGAGGAACGCCAAGCGAACACCGCAGCCCTCCAGATGATTGCTCAAGCTATCACCAACAACCGCGAGCCGGCGGGGAATGGCAATGGACATTCCATGTTGGCAGAGTTCAAGAAGCATGCACCGCCAACCTTCATCGAGAATGCTGAACCCCTGGATGCAGACGACTAGGTCCGCACCATTGAGGACTTGCTGGAACTAGTCGGTTGCATCGAAGACCGCGAGAAGGTGGCTTATGCTGCCCACTGCCTCAGGGGGACTGCTAGAGCTTGGTGGGATGGATTCAAGGTCATGCATGCTGGGCAAGACATCACTTGGAACAACTTCAAGGCAGAATTCCGCAAGGCCCATATTCCTTCCGGAATCATGGCTATCAAAAAGCGTGAGTTTCGAGCCTTGAAGCAAGGAAGTGGCACTGCCAAGGAGTACATGCAAAAGTTCAGTGTTCTGTCAAGGTATGCCCCTGAAGATGTCAGCATAGATACTGCAAAAAGGGAGCGCTTCATGGAAGGCCTCAATCAGACTCTGCAGTACTCGCTTGTCATGTGTGACTGCCCAACCTTTCCTGACCTGGTGAACAAAGCACTCATGCTTGAAGACAAGCGGCGTGCTCTGGAAGACACTCGCAAGCGCAAGATGATCAACCAGAAGCCTCGCCCGTGGCAGCCAGCCCCCGTCAAGGCAACCTATCAGCAACCAAGAGCTCCTGCACCTCGCACCAACTATCAGCCTCAGCAGTATGCCAACCCAAGGCCAGCATTCAACCCCAATAACAGTGGTGGCAACAAGATCAATAACCCAAACTAAGTCACTTGCTTTGGATGTGGTCAGTCAGGACACATCTCAAGGGTGTGTCCCAACAAGAAGCCCGATGCCCCGCGCCCCAATGCGCAGAACCCAGGACAAGGCCGCGGGATGCGACCAAGGAACCAAGTCCCTCGCAACCCGCCCAACCATGGGAAGGGGTGTGTGAATCACGTCACTGCTGAAGAAGCTCAGGAAGACCCGGACGTCGTGTTGGGTACGTTCCTTGTCAACTCAGCACCTGCAACTATCTTGTTTGATTCTGGAGCCACGCATTCATTTGTCACTCAAAGATTTGCATTAAAAAGTGGCATGAACCCTACACCCTTGAATAACCCCATGGTGGTACAAACCCCCGGAGCAGAGATGAGAGCCAAGATAGGCTATAAGGGACTCATTATCATCATTAACGGGGTAGATTTCCTAGCAGACCTTATCATCCTGAGATCACAAGGCTTGGATGTGATCCTAGGCATGAATTGGCTCGGCAAGCACCAAGGCTTATTAGACTGTGCCAATCGGACTGTTACTGTAACCAATGACCAAGGAGTCGAAATTAAGTTTGCTTCCAACTCCTCTTCTGCTCAAACCACTCAAGTCAACTGTCTGTCTGAAGTTGGACTGGAGCAAGTGCCGGTGGTATGCGAGTATCCCGATGTCTTTCCGGATGAGCTACCGGGAATGCCCCCTGACCGTGACATTGAGTTCATCATCGAGCTCATGCCCGGGGCAGGACCCATCTATAAGAAGCCTTATAGAATGGGGATGGAAGAATTAGCCGAGTTGAAGAAGCAACTGGAAGAGCAGCTGAGGAAGGGATTTATCCGCCCAAGTTCCTCCCCTTGGGGATCACATGTTCTGTTTGTGGCAAAAAGGGACGGTACCATCCGCTTATGCATTGACTACCATTCCCTCAATGAGGTTACAATCAAGAACAAGTATACACTTCCCAAGATTGAAGATCTGTTTGACCAACTCAGCGGAGCGAAGGTGTTCTCCAAGATCGACCTCAGTTCTGGGTACTACTAGCTGAAGATCAGACCCCAAGATATTCCGAAGACGGCATTTGTAACAAGATATGGCCTGTATGAGTGCACGGTCACGTCCTTTGGATTAACCAATGCCCCAGCTTACTTCATCTATCTCATGAATAAAGTCTTCATGGAATATTTGGACAAGTTTGTTGTCGTCTTCATTGATGACATTCTTGTCTTCTCGAAGACGGAGGAAGAGCACGAGCAACATTTAAGGATGGTCCTGGATAAGCTTCGAGAGCACCAACTATACGCCAAATTCAGCAAATGTGAGTTTTGGCTGCATAAAGTTGGCTTCTTATGTCATGTCTTGACCGAGGAAGGATTGTCGGTTGACCCCGCGAAGATCGAAGCTGTTACCCAATGGCAATCCCCAACGACCGTCAAGGAAGTCAGAAGCTTCCTCGGACTTGCGGGCTATTATCGCAAATTCGTGGAAGGATTCTCTAGCATTGCCCGGCCAATGAATCAGCTCTTGAAGAAGGACAAGAAGTTCGAATGGACGCCAAAATGCGAAGAAAGCTTCCAAGAGCTCAAGAAGAGATTGACCACCACCCCAGTTCTGGCAACACCTGATATTCACAAAGAGTTCGTGATATATTATGATGCCTCTCGAACCAGATTGGGAAGCGTTCTGATGCAAGAAGGACGAGTCATAGCTTACCTCTCAAGGCAGCTACGACCTCATGAAAAGAACTACGCTACTCACGATCTTGAGTTAGCAACAGTGGTTCATGCCTTGAAGACTTGGCGACATTATCTCCTAGGGAAACGCTGTGAGATATACACAGGCCACAAAAGTCTGAAGTGTATTTTCACCAGAAGGAATTGAACATGAGGCAACGGAGATGGTTGGAACTAATCAAGGATTATGATCTCAGTGTTCAATATCACCCTGGGAAGGCTAATCTGGTAGCCGATGCCTTAAGCAGAAAGGCTTGCTCCCTAAATGCCATAATTCAAAGAAGGCAGCTAGCCCTGTTTGATGAGCTGGAACAATTCAGTTTGGAATTGGTCACCCATGGATTTCTAGACCATCTGGAAGTCAAACGAACCCTGATGGACGAAGTCAAGAAAGCACAAGGTGGGCACGCAAGCATTGAAGGCATCAAGAAGATGATGAAGCTAGGCAAGGCCCCAGGATTCTCCGAGGACGAGCATGTAATTGTTTGGTACAAAGGCCGCATCTGCGTACCGAACAAGATGGAGCTGAAGAATTTGATCTTGCAAGAAGCCCACGACACTCCGTATTCCATCCACCCCGGAGGGACCAAGATGTATCAAGATTTGAAGGAAGAATCTGGTGGCACGGGATGAAAAGAGAGATTGCAACCTATATTGCAAAGTGTGATGTGTGCCAAAGGGTCAAGGCTGAATACCAGTGACCCGCTAGACTACTCCAACCACTCAAGGTTCCTGAGTGGAAGTGGGATAAAGTCGGAATGGACTTCATCACTGGATTACCAAGGATGAATAAAGGACATGACTCCACTGGGTCATAGTCGACCATTTGACCAAGGTAGCCCATTTCATTCCTGTCAAGACTACCTATGATGGCAACCAGCTGGCAACCCTCTACATCGACAGAATTGTAAGCCTTCATGGTGTTCCTAAGGAGATTCTGTTAGATCGAGGAACCCAGTTTACCTCAAGGTTCTGGAAGAAGTTCCAAGAAGCCTTCGGAACCAAGTTGTCTTTCAGCACGGCTTTCCACCCGCAGACCGGAGGTCAGACAGAGGGAGTATATCAAATTCTCGAAGACATGCTTCGAGCCTGTGTCTTGGCATATGGAGCCAAGTGGGAAGATTGCCTCCCTTTTGCCGAGGTCTCCTATAACAATAGTTATCAGTCGAGCCTTCAGATGGCACCATTTGAGGTGTTGTACGGACGCAAGTGTCACACACGCCTCAACTGGTCAGAGACTCGAGAAGGGCTAGTCTTTGGACTAGACATTCTCTGCGAAGCAGAAGAGCAAGTCCAACTAGTCAGAGAACGTTTGAAGGCCGCCAAATCAAGACTGAAGAGCTATGCTGACACTCGTCGCCGAGATATGAGTTTCCGTGTCGGAGACCATGTGTACCTGCGAATAACTCCTCTGAAGGGAACCAAGCGTTTCCACGTTAAAGGGAAGCTCGCACCAAGGTTCATTGGTCCCTTTGAGATAATTGCACGACGATGAGAAGTGGCTTACCAGTTGGAACTACCACCCGAGCTATCCGATGTGCACAACGTATTCCACGTGTCACAAGTCCGGAAGTGTCTCCAAGTACCGGACAAGCCTGATCTCTACAAGGATGTCGATCACCAAGCCATTGATCTTCAGCCTAATTTGACCTACCGTGAGAGGCCCATTTACATTCTGGATGAAGCAGAGCGACGGACGCGAAGCCACACCATCAAGTACTTCAAGGTCCAGTGGAGCAACCACACGGAAGCAGAAGCAACCTGGGAATGTGAAGACTATCTTAGATCTGAGTATCCCGATCTCTTCTAAAGCCTAGTTTAGGAATCTCGGGGACGAGATTCTTGTAAGGGGGTTAGGTCTGTCACACCCTGCATTTTGTAACATGTCATTTGCATCAATAAAGCATGAAAAATTGGACCAACAATTTTTTTTGGCATCATTTGGCTTTTATTTGGAATTAAGTTTTCTCTCTGTGATTTTCAAGTGCTCTTTAAAGTCAACTACTCCATCTTATATATTTCATCTCCTTACCCCAAACTTCTGCCCAATGATCATACCAAGTGTATATAACAGTATAGTATTTTCTTACAAAAATAATTTAGCCAAAAGTATTTAAAAAAATTAGTTTTCCATAAACCCCTGAATTGAGGCTTGCACTACAAGTACTTGATCTAGGGTGATAAAAATATTTCAAAGAGTATATTTGAAACCTATTAGATATAGGACTCCCATAAACCACAAAAATATATTTTTAAAAGTTATTTTTCCTATTTTATTTAAAGGCTTTTTTTAAAGGCCAGAAATGGTCTTTAATAGGTAAAAATTATTTAACTATTTCAAAAATATTTGCCAAAATTTAGGGAGACTCTTAGGACATATACTTTCCATATATAAGAGTTTCGACACTTGGTCATGTTCAAAATATTGGACAAATCCCTCAGAAACCCTTTCTGGATATTTCAAGCTTTTGAAATATTTACAAAGGAAATATTCTCTAAAAATTCCAGGGAAATTCTATCATGTCATATATGACATATTTGATGATCTTGCCAAGCCCCATGCCTTGGGAAGCAAGAAAACCTCATCAAAACCCCTCAAAACCATTCTGTCCATTTTTTAAGTTTGAGCAACTTTACATTGCCAAACTTGTCCAAATACTCTCAAACTTGGTACACATGCTAGAATGGTCTAAAAATGCATCTAGACCAAATGGCACAAGCTTTGGAAAAGGGTAACTTGATCAGAGTACCCCAAAACCATTTCTGTTCAGATTCAAATTTGAACAACTTTACACTACCAACTTCTTACTTATGACCTCAAACTCTGTGGGCATGATCACAACCCCAAATGATGACACTAAACCAATTGGTGCATCAAGGAGGGATGATTTGCTTAACTTAAACTTGGAAAGTCCACTTCTATTGATTTCTAGGGTTTACCAAAGTTACATTGGCAAGTTTCTTCAAATGAGCCCAAACTTGGTGGAACACCCTATTTCTATATGCCATTTGATCTTGTTAAGTCTCATGTCAAATGGAAATCATTTGCTTGCCCAAAACCACATCAAACACCTTCTAGTGATTTTCAAAAACTAACACTTTTACCTCTTTCCTTGTTCTCCTTGAGCTAGGCTTTTTACCACAGCTTCCCCAAGTCCCCTTGCACCTCCAGTAATTCTTCCCTGGCCTCAGCTCAATGATTGAGGGGGGGTAAAACCCCATTTTACATTCTGGACAACAACTTTCACCTTTCTCTCTCAGCCCTCTCTCCTTCTAGAAGCTCTCCCTGGCATCCAACGTCCCTCCTACATTGTTTACTCCCCCCTAGAGCCAATGGACAAGGTGGCCGCGCCCAGAGCGCGTAGGACACGGCCATGCCGGCCATATGGGCGCTCTGTAGCGCCCTACAGTGTGCTCCCGCACTGTAGCTGCGACCTGCCCGAGGCGCCCGACCATCGAGGGCGTCGGGATGGTGTCTCCCGAGGCCGCCTCGACATCCACGACACGGTAGCCGGTCGGCCCCCTCCTCCTCCTCCCTCCTCTCGCCCCAGTTCGCACGCGCGACGGTCACCCGAGGGCTCCAATGAGCTTCTTCACACGCGCGATGCCCTGGCCTCCCCCTGCTCTCTCTCTTCTCTTCCCCGGCTCTGGACCGCATCCAGGAACACCCCAGACACGGCACCAGCCCCTCCGAGCCCTGTGGCAACGAGCAGAAGCTCGCCGGCGTGCAGGTCCACGGCACCCCGCCGTTCGCCTATAAAAGGACACCCCCGCGCCTCCCTCTCCTCACCACTCGCTCTCTCACACACCCAATCCTCCCCCTACACCACCCACTCCTCTCCAGACGGGCCCGAGCTCGAGGTCAAGCTCGAGCTCCGCCTCCTCGGGTCGCCGTCGATCCGGAGGTATAAGCCCTCTCCGCCGCTCCTCCCACTCGATCTAGAACCGCAAGATCTCACTGATCACTTCCTCCTTGTTTCCCCTCTATTTAGCTGCCAGAAACGGCCGGAACCACCACCACCCGAAGTAACTCCGCCGTGCCTCCTGGTCGCCAGCGAACCAGGCCACCTCGGCGACCAACTCCACCTCAATCCGAACGGCGGCTCCTCCCTGAGCACGACGGTACCACCCACGCCTCCTCCCGTGCCCTATATCGCCGCCGGCGAGCTCGCCGTCACCTCTGGACGGATGTAGACTACGACGGCCGTGGGCCCTGTCCGTCAGCCTCACGCCCTGACGGGTGGGAACCCCCCCCCCCCCCGTCAGGTTTAAAAACGCACACGCGCGCGCACCGGTTCGCCGCCAGGTCGGAGGCGTACTTAGCCTTTACGCCTTCGACGTGGCAGCCTCGCGTGGGCTGTTTTCCTTCTCGGCCTGCTGCACTATGGCCTTTTTGGCCCAGTGGCACAGTGCCATTTTTCTTTTCTTTTTTCTGTCTGTTTTATAAAAATTCCACAGGATAAAATATTTATCCAAATGAAATAATTTCAGTTCCTAAAATCTTGTAATATTCCAACCTATTTTATGATATAACTTTCACCTATATTCATGAACCTTTTATGCATTGTTCAAATTAAATTTAAATTTGAACAGTAAAACCTCTTTTCAAAAATCCATGTGCCCCATTGTGTCACTCCAAATCCCAAACTAAGAACTTTTCCCATCTTAGTTTTCCCTCTAGTATTTTATAAAAATAAGTTGACATTTTTCTGAGCACTTTGATTTTTCTGTTTTTATTATTGTCTTATTTTTCCGTTATTTATTGCGACGATTAGATACTATGTTTGACGAAGTTGCTGAAGAAGAAGAAGGAGAAGGACTTGAAGGCTTTGAAGACCAAGCCAACCAAGGCAAGCAGCCCCTTGACCATGAAACCCCCTTTTGTTCCTCGGTACCCTTTTATTTCCGATAGCATGATGATAAAGAGTGACTGTGGTAAACTTGTTGAGAGCCACCACATGATGCATACCCCTACTCATGATCTTTACCATGTGCATAGATGCAATGAAAAAGGATTAGTAGTTGATGCGTGATGTTGCATATGTACCATGAACCCTTTGTGGTTACATTCTTTCGAAAACCCCATCGGGTGCCCCTAATAACGGAGGGTGATGTTGAGTTAGGTCACCACTTGAGGAAGAAGTGGTGTACCAAAGAAAGTTCTCGTGTGTGGGTAAACTAATGGATTAGATTTATGTGTGATTACCGTCCCAACCAAACATGTGCAACCACTATACCCCTTATGGGACGGGGCATTATTGATTACTTAGGCTGATACTAGCATGGTGCCCACATCACTAGTGACGGGGGAGACTTGAGGTCACTCCCGGGACGGGGTCGTGCTTGGATAGGCGACCATGACTGTTTTTACAGGGCACCGGACACACCGTTGGTCCCTTCGTGTATGCGTGACATTGTAAAAGGGGCAAGTCCCACGATATATCTTTTGTACACGAGGGCCGTGCACCAACGAGTGGACCCTATGTTAGTGTCGTCTAGGGAAAGGTAATGACCGGGTGCTTCCCCCGAGTACTTGAGGTGCTGCGGGATCGTGGGTGACACGATAGCTTCCCGGATCTTGTGGGTAAAGTGCGCAACCTCTGCAGAGTGTAAAACTATTCGAATAGCCGTGTCCACGGTCGGGGATAGTTGGGGTGGTGCTACTTAAACTATGTCCAGAATTTTACAACCTCGGTGAAAGTGTGTGTGTGTGTGTGTGTGTTGAGTCAAGGCGGTGACTTGACTCGCTGAAAGAACCAGATATGATTTGAACTTTATTTATGTTGATATCTGTAACCTGTCCTCGAGGTTACCCGAGTACATTGATGCATGTCTCACAAATGGTAGAATATCTTAGCTAGCTTGTAGCTAGGTTGCTTATTGTTATACAACTTGCGTTGTTACCTTGAACCAAATCATGGGTTGCTTGAGAGTACATTCAAAGCACTCATTGGCTTGCCACTGGTTATTTAATTGGCCATGCATGGAGGAGTAGGAATTTGAAGAAGAATTCTATGGACATGAACATGCCAACTAGGATGCTTTCCCAGTCAGAATGCCTGTAGGGTTAAGGCAGATGACATGGGTTGTACTTATCTACGAAGACTTCCGCTACTCGAGTTTATTTGCTATTCAGCCCATGAGGCTTTATCTATGTAAGACTTGGCCATAATGGTCATAATTTGTGTAAGACGGTATGTATGGATGTAAGACTCTTGTTATTCAGCTTCTGTGTGTTCAGTGAGCATTGATCTCTGGGATCACTGTACACATGCATTCGATGATCTCGACTCTTAAGTCGGGGTCCCCACACTCTCATACCCTGAAAACATCAAGGAGCACCACGAAACCCTAATTCCACTGCCGTAACCTTCTGTACCCGTGAGATCCCATCTTGGGGCCTGTTCCGGAGCTCCACCGGAGGGGGCATCGATCACGGAGGGCTTATACATCAACACCATAGCCTCTTCTATGAGTTGTGAGTAGTTTACCACAGACCTTCAGGTCCATAGTTATTAGCTAGATGTCTGTCTCCATAGAATTCGTCTCCACATCTAGCTAATAACTATGGACCCGAAGGTCTGTGGTAAACTACTCACAACTCATCGGAGAGGCTATGGTGTTGATGTAGAAGCCCTCCGTGATCGATGCCCCCTCCGGTGGAGCTCCAGGACAGGCCCGAAGATGGGATCTCACGGGTACAGAAGGTTACGGCGGTGGAATTAGGGTTTCGTGGTGCTCCTTGATGTTTTCAAGGTATGAGAGTGTGGGGTCCCCGACTTAAGAGTCGAGATCACCGAATGCACGTGTACAGTGATCCCAGAGATCAATGCTCACTGAACACACAGAAGCTGAATAACAAGAGTGTTACATCCATACATACCGTCTTACACAAATTATGATGATTATGGCCAAGTCTTACATAGATAAAGCCTCATGGGCTGAATAGCAAATAAACTCGAGTAGCGGAAGTCTTCGTAGATAAGTACAACACATGCCATCTGCCTTAACCCTATAGGCATTCTGACTGGGAAAGCGTCCTAGTTCGCATGTTCGTCTCCATAGAATTCTTCTTCAAATTCCTGCTCCTCCATGCATGGCCAATTAAATAACCAGTGGCAAGCCAATGAGTACTTTGAATGTACTCGCAAGCAACCCATGATTTGGTTCAAGGTAACAATGCAAGTTGTATAAAAATAAGCAACCTAGCTACAAGCTAGCTAAGATATTCTACCATTTGTGAGACATGCATCAATGTACTTGGGTAACCTCGAGGATAGGTTACAGATATCAACATAAATAAAGTTCAAATCATATCTGGTTCTTTCAGCGAGTCAAGTCACCACCTTGACTCAACACACACACACACACTTTCACCGAGGTTGTAAAATTCAGGACATAGTTTAAGTAGGACCTCCCCAACTATCCCCGACCGTGGACACGGCTATTCGAATAGTTTTACACTCTGCAGAGGTTGCGCACTTTACCCACAAGATCCGGGAAGCTTTCGTGTCACCCACGATCCCGCAGTACCTCAAGTACTCGGGGGAAGCACCCGGTCATTACCTTTCCCTAGACGACACTAACATAGGGTCCACTCGTTGGTGCACGACCCTCGTGTACAAAAGATAGATCGTGGGACTTGCCCCTTTTACAATGTCACGCATACACGAAGGGACCAACGCTGTGTTCGGTGCCCTGTAAAAACAGTCATGGTCGCCTATCCAAGCACGACCCTGTCCCGGGAGTGACCTCAAGTCTCCCCTGTCACTAGTGATGTGGGCACCATGCTAGTATCAGCCTAAGTAATCAATAATGCCCCGTCCCATAAGGGGTAGAGTGGTTGCACATGTTTGGTTGGGATGGTAATCACACATAAATCTAATCCATTATTTTACCCACACACGAGAACTTTCTTTGGTAGACCACTTCTTCCTCAAGTGGTGACCTAACTCAACATCACCCTCGGGCATTAGGGGCACCCGATGTGGTTTTCGAAAGAATGTAACCATGAAGGGTTCATGGTACATATGCAACATCATGCATCAACTACTAATCCTTTTTCATTGCATCTATGCACATGGTAAAGATCATGAGTAGGGTATGCATCATGTGGTGGCTGTCAACAAGTTTACCACCGTCACTCTTTATCATCATGCAATCGGAAATAAAAGGGTACCGAGGAACAAAAGGGGGTTTCATGGTCAAGGGGCTGCTTGCCTTGGTTGGCTTGGTCTTCAAAGCCTTCAAGTCCTTCTCCTTCTTCTTCTTCAGCAGCTTCGTCAAACACAGTATCTAATCATCGCAATAAATAATGGAAAAAAAATACAATAATAAAAACAGAAAAATCAAAGTGCTCAGAAAAATGTCAACTTATTTTTATAAAATACTAGAGGGAAAACAAAGATGGCAAAAATTCTTAGTTTGGGATTTGGAGTGACAGAATGGGGCACATGGATTTTTGAACAGAGGTTTTAGTGTTCAAATTTAAATTTAAATTTGAACAGTACAGAAAAGGTTCATGAATATAGGTGAAAGTTATATCATAAAATAGGTTGGAATATTGCAAGATTTTAGGAACTGGAATTATTTCATTTGGATAAATATTTTATCCTGTGGAATTTTTATAAAACAGACAGAAAAAATGGCACTTTGCCACTGGGCCAGAAAGGCCACAGTGCAGCAGGCCCAGTAGGAAAACTGCCCGCGCGAGGCTGCCACGTCGAAGGCGTAAAGGCTAATTACGCCTCCTGATCCAGTTCCACCCGAGACCAATCGCAGCCTCCACCTTCTCCTCGATCTCCCCACCAGCCGGCGGGAGCGCTCGAACAAGTCTCCTCCTTCATCGGGATCGATCCAGATCCCACCTGGCCAAATCCCCTCCCATCCCCGCCACCAGGTCACGATGCCGGCCTCCTCTCTCCCCTTCATTCTTTTATCTCATCCTCACCTCTCCGTCTCTGTTCCAGGAACGAACAGGGAGCCCACCATCATCACGAGCTTGGAGATCGTCGCTGCCTGCTCGCAGGCCTCCTCCATCCTCTCCCGAGTAAGTGCTTGCCCGGAGCCCGCGTCAAGTTCGTCGTCGCTGCTCCTCTGCTTCCGCTGCATCGAGCGGTAGCAGTTCACACAGAGGATGCCGCCTCTGCCTCAAGCCCAGCATGGCCTCCCATCCGCACCATCCCACACCGGACCTCGCTGGTGAGACCCCGTCGTCACGTGTC
>LR738716.1:128277967-128325525 GCA_902687465.1 Secale cereale
ACTCTCCCCTTCCCTGTTGAACAGGAAGGAACAACATCGCCCACATCCATGGCGCCCCTTGCCTCGTCTCGCACCGGTGGATCCGGACGCCCAAGACCTCGCCGCCCCTTCGCCCCGCTCACCGGAGCTCTGCTCCCGGTGTAGCGACCACGATCCGAATGGACCGAAGTCTCTGTGTTCTGTGTCATCCCTGGATCGGTAATGCTGACACACACAATACTTGAAGGATTTATAACAGAGTGGCAATCACACACTTATTACATCGAATGTCTCCAATGAGAACTTATTACAAAAGCCATGGCTTAAGGCCATATAACAAAATAACAGCGGAAGGCTTGGAAGATAAGTGAGTCCATCAAATCCAACGGCATAGCTGAGTGCATGACAAATGACCTAGCACGTCTTATTCCTCATCTGAAAAGTATGCAACGTAATATGTTGCAGCCCGAAAACGGGTCAGCACATTGTAATGCCCAGGATGGGACTATACCTCCTACGTGTCGAGGCACGACTTAAAGGTATAAGCCCATTCTGGAATGATCTCAAGTTTGGTATCTTTGCACGACTCATGTAAAATAGGGATGAAACTGCAAAAGGATAGTTGGCTTACACTTGCCACGTCACACAATACATTACATAAGCAAATCATCATCCAAACATCACAGTCCGACTACGGACGAAGATCCAAAAGAAATATGCCAAATACATAAAGCCACAGGTCCGAATCGCACCTAGTAGAAACCACTACTGATCGTCGAAAACGTCACACACATACGGCTACGCTCTTCATCGAACTCCCACGGAAGTTCTGATCCATCTCCTGCATCGTACTCAGTTGTACCTGCATCTGGTGTTGTAGTAACTGTGAGCCACGAGGACTCAGCAATCCCATAACCATGGGTATCAGGACTAGCAAAGCTTTATGGGTAGGAAGAGGTAAAGTGGTGAGGTTGCAGCAGCGTCTAAGCATAATATGGTGGCTAGCTTACGAGTACAAGAATAAGATGAGCATCAACGCAAACAGTCGCAAACTAGTAGTGATCGCTAAACATCCTGAACTACCTACGAGTCAAACATAACCCCACCATGTTCTCTTCTCAAATTGAAAAGAGACAGTCATGGTTACTCACACAGTTGTGTGTTTTACTTCGGATCATCTGTCAAGTTTTCTACAACCGGACTTTAACAAATTCCAATCTGCCACATAACCGAGGGCGCGACTTTCAAAAGATAATAACCCTGCAGGGGTGTCCCAACTTAGCCCATCACAAGCTCTCATGATCAGCTGAAGTAATAATAATTATTACCCCTTATCTTAGGGAAATACGATCAGGCTCGGCATCCCGGTGCAAAAGACATTTCGACAATGGTAAAACAAGTCCAGCAAGACCTCCCGGCGTGCCGACACCCTGATAGTAGCCGCGGGTATCTCGTCTCAGGCCACGACCGGATGGGACATCCTACAGGAGCCAATCCTCGAGTTTCCCCGTGGTGGTCCCGCAGTCCGCCCTTTTGGGACCAACACCATCAGCACTGGCCCCCCTCTTATGTAGAATTAAGAACCCGGGGACATGACCCCCTATGCAATTAATTAATTAAGTTTTTATTATTATGAGGCAAATTAAAACCAAAGTTGGGCCTTGCTGGAGGAGTCTTATTCAAAGACGAACTGTCAAGGGGTCCCCATATACCCAACCGTGTAAGGAACGCAAAATCAAGGAACATAATGCCGGTTTATCGGCTCCTAAGGTGGCATGAGTGGAACAAAACACCAACCAAAAGGCCAAGCCTTCCACCCATGCCCAGTATATAGGTGTGTTAATAATTATAATAGATATTGTGATATTCCAACAACAAGATCCGACATGGATCAAACTTCATCTTCACCTGCAACTAACAATGCTATAAGAGGGGCTGAGCAAGTGGGTAACATAGCCAAACAAAGGTTTTGCTAGGAAGGTTTCAAATGTTAGAGGTTTCATGGCAACAAGGAGAGGCTGACAATAATGATGGGTAGCGTGACATGTAACGATAGCATCGAGACAACTAAGCATGGCAATGATAGTAAAGGTATCCAAGGGTATGGTCATCTTGCCTGAGATCCCGCAAGGAAGAAGAACGGATCCATGAAGAAGACGAAGAAGAAGCCTTGAAGAAGAACCACGGGTAGACGAACGAATCCTCACGAACGCAACGGAACAAGTACTAATGAGAAGAAGCAAGCAACACGGTAAACACACCACATGAGACATGACAATATGCTCAACCAAGTATGATGCAAGACAATTCTATATAGGATGCACTACAAGTCTATACAGGAAGCAAAACATGGCAAGGTAGGAAGCACAGAAAAACAACACAAGTCTATATATGATGCAATACATGGCAAGGTATGATGCAAGACAAGTCTATACAGGAAGCAATACATGGCAAGGTAGGAAGCAAAAGTAAACTAATTATTTAGGCAAGTTTAAATGAGGCCGGAACAACAAACAACAATTCCAGAAAATCCCCATGTTCAAATTATGAATTTGGTACTGTTCTGCCTATTACACCATTTTAAAGTTGTTAAACAGCAAAACAAAGTGCACCATGTTATTTTACAAATTTTCCCACCCCATTTACATATAAAGTTTAATAAAAACTGAGCTACGGTTATTTAGTTATGAATAAAACCATTTTAACATATTATTTGAGAAAAACAATGCAAACAACAATTTTAATAATTTTTTCCATGAATGAAAGTAGCATATTATGAAACTAGACAAAATTCTAAGCATTTTCCATATTAACTTTGTTTAATTCTGAAGCACATTTGTTTAGATATGAGCAATGCAAAATATGGGAATTTTCTGTAATTATTAGTGCACTGGTTTAAAACGCAAAAACGTACAGGAAAAAAACATGAGATGGGCTGAATCTGGATCTGGCCCAACAGAAAAAAAACAAGGCAGGGCGCGCTGGGGCAGCTCACATTGGGCTTCGGCCCGTTGGTGGAGGCTGGGAGATAACAGGGGCGCGCTGGGCCTGGCGCGGCTGGCAGCCCACGCAGCTGGCCAGCACGGCTGGGCCGGGCGAGTGGGTAACGGGCGTTGGGGCTGGAGAGGCGCGCTGGAACTAGCCACGGTCAACGGCGAAGAGCGTTGGGTCGTCCTCCTCGCGTGCAAGGAGAAGGAGAAGGGGACAGCTGCAAGGAGGAATCCATGGGGCGTCTGGATCCGGATGGTGGAGGACGAGGCGGAACTGCACGACGGGATCCGACGGATTTGGCGCGGGGATGGAGCTCCAGCGAAGCGGACGGGAGCTTCGGGCGGCCCTGGCGGTCTCCTGTGGGCAAGGGAAGACAGAGCAGAGAGATTAGAGAGCGAGAGACGGTGAGATGGAGGGATGGGCGCGAGACGGCGACCTGGCGGCGCACTCCGGCGAGGCGGCTCGTCGGCGAGGAGGCGAGGAAGAAGCCGGGGTCGAGTGAGAGGACCTGCGGGTCAGCGGCGGAGCTGCTTGGACTCGAGATACTGCTCGATGCAGTCGACGGGATGCAGGGGAAAATGGAGGCCTCGGGCAGAGGAGCAGCTTGGGTCGAGGCAGAGCACGGCCAGCGCTCGGGATGAGAAGGGATCGATGGAATTGGGTGGCGACGAGTGGTTGGCCCGGTGGAAAAACGAGGGAGGATTTGGATCGGGAGTGGATCCCGAGGTGGGTGATGACAACAAGGAGTGGCGGCGGTGGAGGGACAAACCTCCTAAATTTTAGGGTTTGGTTCTATATATAACAAGTGGTTAGGTTAGGGGCTATCTGATCCCTCTGATCAAAATCGAGCGGTCTGAGAAAAAATATATGTAGGAAGTCCAAATAAGAAAACGATGATGTTTTAGGGATGTTTGGGGATGATCCGGACCCATCAGTAACAACGGACCGGTTCGGGTTTGGGGCAGTTTCGGACACGCAGCCGAACGGTAGAAGTGGGCTGTGTAGAAGGCATCGGGCTGAGACGAGAGAAGAGAGAGAGAGAGAGACCCGGCGGCAGTTTCGGAACACCGAAACGTCCGACGTTTATCCGGCTATAGTGCCGCTATAAGTTTAACGGTTGGGCTATCAAATGAACTCCGAATGCGACAAAATTTGACAGGCGATCTACCTACGCTATAATAAGACTACCCGTCAAGTTTCAACTCATTCCGAGAACGTTTTTCGGCCACTTATAAAATAAATATTCGGAGGTGTCGCGGGCGCGTGCCAGTGTGTCTGGACTCAGAACGGATAACAGAGAGAACTGGGGAACCCGAACCAATGCAAGTTTTGAAAACATGTTGATGAAATGCACATGATGACAAGGCAAAGTGCAACATGCAAGCAAATGACATGGAAACGATGATGAATAACTGGCTGACACCTGGCACATCGGTCTCGGTGAGTCACAACTCTCCCACACTAACAGAGGATCTCGACCCGAGATCCTGGAGATGGCACCGGATAAAACGGAAAAAAGGAAGAGGTAAAAACAAGTTGCTTCTTTGACACACGAGTGAAACCAAAGAACCTTGAGAGGTTGAACAATCTTGAATGAAAGAATACAACGGAGATGAACGAAGTTAAGAGCACTCCGGTAAAAAGGAGGAACGAGGCACACCACGAGAATTTGAAGGTTGCAAAGACATGAACGAAGAGCTCGAGGGTCACGAAAAGAATTTAAAAACCACTTCGGTTAACCAAGATTGAGAAGGAATAAGAACGAAAAAATTTGGAAAGCATTCCAACTATAAATGGAAGGAATTAACATAAACTAGAGGAGATGGGAAGATACTTGATGAAATCAACAACACACTGCCTCCGGAACAATTGAAAGAATGTCACAAGGTTAATAAATGTTTTAGATAGCACTCCGGTTGAAAAGAGAGGAAAAACTTTGATAAGATGAGAGAACTCGGACGTTGGGCACAACAGTCCAGTTAAATAGATAAACAAGGAAAAGAACATGATCTTGACAAAACGAGTATATGGGACAAAGAGGGCAATATCACAATGCCTCCGGAATGAAAGAATATATGCTAGATCGTTGGAAAGAAAAGAACGGAGAAGAAAAAGACAACTTCTCAGACAAATGAATATGAAAATCATCCTTACGAAGAAGGGTTGAACGGAGTTGTTGAAAATAATCAACAGCAAAAAGAATAAGCTTGATGTGGGCTTATGGAAAACATCTCAAAACTTGAGGTGAAATTCTGCCACTAACTTAAACAATTGATTTGATTGCGATCACCAAAGAGATGAAAAATTTCTTCCACCATGATGATAAAGAGATAACTTGGATCATTGATAAGCACCACAATAGCAACAATCCTTAGGGAAAGCTTTAGGTGAAATATAACCCAAATCACTCCAACATAGAGATTGAAGGGTTGAAAGATCTCTTGAACGGAGAGAAAATGATGGGTTTACATGTCTCATTCTTGATAACTTGAGAATCGTGAAGCACGAAGGGAAATTGTCAAGAATGACATAACACCACCTCAAAAGATAAAGTAGAAAGAATTGCACTTCGAAATGCAAGAAGAAGAATACTTGAGCTCCAATAAGAATCTTGAAGAACACTTCGAGCATGAATTAATTCATGAAGAACCACCAAGAGAACTCCGGTAACAAAAGGATGAGAAGTGCAGGATGAAAAGATTAAGATTTGAGCCTCGCAATGATTAGATGGAGCTTCGCGACGAGATAATTAATATAGCTTGGACCTTCGGAAAAGAAGGATGGATCATTTCGAACCAAGAGTTTATTCCTCATGAACAAACTTCAGAAGAAGGAATTAATAACCTTGAGGAAAACAAGAATAAGAATTATGTCATGCTTATCCTTCACCAATTTAAATTGATGACAACCAAAGGATTTGGCATACTACTTATTCTCGTTGGAAAGAATTAAAGAGAGATCTCGCACAAGCTTGAGAAAGTATTCAACGAATCACCGATATGATTTCAGAAAGAATGAATTAATTGATATGATAACAAAGGGAAATGAATGTTGAACGAACCACCGTAAAAAAATGCAAACCGAGTGATGATAGAGAACAAACCACCATGAAGATTTAGAAAATGAACGAAGATACATGAGGCAATCTTAGATACAAAAGAACGAATGGACCACGAGCAGAGTAAAGAATACTTGAATGATGCACCGGAAGAATAAGGAGACGAAGGAGAGGCATCGATAAAGAATATTCGGAGGACGAAGTTGAAAACTGAGAACAAGGAAATCTTCTGAAATGATGGCCTTCGGAGGATCACAATGGAAAGAATTTATGAAAAGCTTCGGATGGGTATAAAAAGAATTTCTCACAATTGAAAACACTTATGAGGATGGCAAGAAGCTAGAACCATGAATCTTGAAGGAAAAAGACCAAGATTTAGGAGAAATTCTTCTTCGGTCTTCAGATATTGAGAATGACAAGGAAAAACACCTTGAAGAATTGTGAGATACTCCGGAAGAATAAAAAGATGGAAGGTTTAACCAAACATGACAAGAATTTGAAAACGATCTGGGAGAAGGCATATGACTGATGGAATCCATACTTACGTCACCCTTTGAAAAGAATTTGAGTATAACTCCAGAAAAAATAGAAGAGTGGGGTAAGATCCTGGGAAAAGACTTGTGGGTTAGGGCCCACTCAAAAGGAACACTGTTGGAATTGATTACTTAAGAGATATTGCACCGGTTGAATTAACGGCTTGAATGAGATAACAACCTGAAAACAGCTTGAACAGAATAAGAATGGAAACACGAATCTTCCTAGATATCTTGAACAATCCGGATATGAATAGCAAGAGGAGAATGATTAACTGGTGCATCGGAATAAGAAAGCATTGTGAAATGAGGAAAAGGATAAGATCAGCACCGAAATCTTGAATTAAATCCACCAGAGAAGAAACGAGAACGAAGAATGATAAACTTGAATCTTCCTGAGCATTATCGCGAGAATTCACCGGATCAAACATTAAAGAAGATTGATGAATAGGCATCACAAGAATATAAAGACACTTGATTAAGGACTCTGGCTCCATAAAGAAAAAAGGGTGGGAGGGCGGGGAAAAATGAAGACAACTTGGGAAGAATGAAACAGACACCGTTGAGAAAACCAAGAATTGGTCTTGCACAAATTGAAAGGATCGGATTAACTTGAAGAGAAGCACGTCGGTTGAAAAGAATTTAACATAACAATCTCAATGATCAAGAAGGATTAGCACTCCCATAGAAATATGAGAACAACGATTAGGAAAGGTATGGAATCAACATTTGACATCGAAGCAACTCGAATACCAGAGTCAAAACAAAAACAAAGGATAGACATGTTGCAACTTATAGTCTTCACAATATCATTCGAACAGGGAATTGAACGAATGAATTCCACAGCTTAAATGATACATCAACTTGTCGAGAAGCCCTTGGGAGAACAAAAGGTAAATAAAAACAACAAGGAGCAGATAGAACAAATACAAGATAGAAGCTTCGTTCCACATGTTCGTGCTGAAAGCTCATGGAACGTGTTACAAAAGGGTTTTGCAATCCTCGGATCAGCATAGCCAAGGAC
The DNA here is from genome assembly GCA_902687465.1 of Secale cereale. Lineage (NCBI taxonomy): Eukaryota > Viridiplantae > Streptophyta > Magnoliopsida > Poales > Poaceae > Secale > Secale cereale. The sequence goes on from LR738716.1 coordinate 128,285,553, forward strand.
CCTTTAAGATGCAACTCCCGATCAGAACAAACGCCCATAAAACCACTTCACTCAATGTAGAACCCCGAACTCCATATCATGCAATCGTTGGAAGAATGCCTATGAGCTACTAGATGAATCCACCTATTAATTTCCGAAAGTTTCCGGTTATGCAATCAGGTGTTGGGGATACAGGGGAAGCATCACGCACTCAACTCTAATCCTACATCCAACTGTATCCATCCTTCAACACATAACCAGTTATTTCCGGAAACCGTTTACCTCGGACCTTCGAAACGCATCTACTATACAAGCTATGTCAATACTCCCGAACTACCTCCCCAGTACTGGGTGATGTCGGGGTTATCTTGCCACTAACCGCATAGGAGAGTTTTTTATGTCGGCCGTCTTAAGTATTCCAGAACTGCTGCGATATATTTGTGACGACAACACCTCGGAGCTCAACTCCTCGGGACACTGCCGCAACCCCTAAATGATAGGAGGCATCGAGAACAATGTTCTCGTCACAAAGACATCGGAACAATCCAAACAATACTCGCGTGATCCTAAAAAAATTTGGTGAATTTTTGAGAGTAGAAGAGATAAGTAATCGTCAGGAGTCCTCACCAGAGTGAAAAGAGATGAGGAGCAAAAGAAATCCTACTCTCCGATATATATATACGACTCAAAACATTTTCATGTGTGTGCCTAGACTCAACCGTCAACGATTCGATCAATCAGTGGGGGCTTCTAGGTTGGAGAAGGCTCTGAATACCAACTTGTAATGCCCAGGATGGGACTATACCTCCTACGTGTCGAGGCACGACTTAAAGGTATAAGCCCATTCTGGAATGATCTCAAGTTTGGTATCTTTGCACGACTCATGTAAAATAGAGATGAAATTGCAAAAGTATAGTTGGCTTACACTTGCTACGTCACACAATACATTACATAAGCAAATCATCATCCATACATCACAGTCCGACTACGGACGAAGATCCAAAAGAAAGATACAAAATACATAAACAGGTCCGAATCGCCCCTAGTAGAAACCACTACTGATCGCCGAAAACGTCACAAACTTACGGCTACGCTCTTCATCGAACTCCCACGGAAGTTCTGATCCATCTCCTGCATCGTACTCAGCTGTACCTGCATCTGGTGTTGTAGTAACTGTGAACCACGAGGACCCAGCAATCCCATAACCATGGGTATCAGGACTAACAAAGCTTTATGGGTAGGAAGAGGTAAAGTGGTGAGGTTGCAGCAGCGGCTAAGCATAATATGGTGGCTAGCTTACGAGTACAAGAATAAGATGAGCATCAACGCAAACGATCACAAACTAGTAGTGATCGCTAAAGATCCTGAAGTACCTACGAGTCAAACATAACCCCACCGTGTTCTCTTCTCAAATTGAAAAGAGACAGTCACGGTTACTCACACAGTTGTGTGTTTTACTTCGGATCCTCTGTCAAGTTTTCTACAACCGGACATTAACAAATTCCAATCTGCCACATAACCGCGGGCACGGCTTTCGAAAGATCATAACCCTGCAGGGGTGTCCCAACTTAGCCCATCACAAGCTCTCACGATCAGCTGAAGTAATAATAATTATTACCCCTTATCTTAGGGAAATCTGATCAGGCTCGGCATCCCGGTGCACAAGACATTTCGACAATGGTAAAACAAGTCCAGCAAGACCTCCCGGCGTGCCGACACCCTGATAGTAGCCGCGCGTATCTCATCTCAGGCCACGACCGGATGGGACATCCTACAGGAGCCAATCCTCGAGTTTCCACGTGGTGGTCCCGCAGTCCGCCCTTTTGGGACCAACACCATCAGCACTGGCCCCCCTGTTATGTAGAATTAAGAACCCGGGGACATGACCCCCTATGCAATTAATTAATTAAGTTTTTATTATTATGAGGCAAATTAAAACCAAAGTTGGGCCTTGCTGGAGGAGTTTTCTTCAAAGACGAACTGTCAAGGTGTCCCCATATACCCAACCGTGTAAGGAACGCAAAATCAAGGAACATAATGCCGGTTTATCGGCTCCTAAGGTGGCATGAGTGGAACAAAACACCGAGCAAAAGGCCAAGCCTTCCACCCATGCCCAGTATATATGTGTATTAATAATTATAATAGATATTGTGATATTCCAACAACAAGATCCGACATGGATCAAACTTCATCTTCACCTGCAACTAACAACGCTATAAGAGAGGCTGAGCAAGCGGGTAACATAGCCAAACAAAGGTTTTGCTAGGAAGGTTTCAAAGGTTAGAGGTTTCATGGCAACAAGGAGAGGCTGACAATAATGATGGGTAGCGTGACATGTAACGATAGCATCGAGACAACTAAGCATGGCAATGATAGTAAAGGTATCCAAGGGTATGGTCATCTTGCCTGAGATCCCGCAAGGAAGAAGAACGGATCCATGAAGAAGATGAAGAAGAAGCCTTGAAGAAGAACCACGGGTAGACGAACGAATCCTCATGAACGCAACGGAACAAGCACTAACGAGAAGAAGCAAGAACACGGTAAACACACCACACGAGACATGACAATATGCTCAACCAAGTATGATGCAAGACAGTTCTATATAGGATGCACTACAAGTCTATACAGGAAGCAAAACATGGCAAGGTAGGAAGCACAGAAAAACAACACAAGTCTATATATGATGCAATACATGGCAAGGTATGATGCAAGACAAGTCTATATAGGAAGCAATACATGGCAAGGTAGGAAGCAAAAGTAAACTAACTATTTAGACAAGTTTAAATGTGGCCGGAACAACAAACAACAATTCCAGAAAATCCCCATGTTCATATTATGAATTTGGTACTGTTCTGCCTATTACACCATTTTAAAGTTGTTAAACAGCAAAACAAAGTGCACCATGTTATTCTACACATTTTCCCACCCCATTTACATATAAAGTTTAATAAAAACCGAGCTATGGTTATTTAGTTATGAATAAAACCATTTTAACATATTATTTGAGCAAAACAATGCAAACAACAATTTCAATAATTTTTACCATGGATGAAAGTAGCATATTATGAAACTAGACAAAATTCTAAGCATTTTCCATATTAACTTTGTTTAATTCTGAAGCACATTTGTTTAGATATGAGCAATGCAAAATATGGCAATTTTCTGTAATTATTAGTGCACTAGTTTAAAACGCAAAAACATAAAGGAAAAAAACATGAGATGGGCTGAATCTGGATCTGGCCCAACAGAAAAAAAACAAGGCAGGGCGCACCGGGGCAGATCACATTGGACTTCGGCCCGTTGGTGGAGGCTGGGAGATGACAGGGGTGCGCTGAGCCTGGCGCGGCTGGCAGCCCACGCAGCTGGCCAGCGCGGCTGGGCCGAGCGAGCGGGTAACGGGCGCTGGGGCTGGAGAGGCGCGCTGGAACTGGCCACGATCAACGGCGAAGAGCGTTGGGTCGTCCTCCTCGCGTGCAAGGCGAAGCAAAAGGGGACGGCTGCAAGGAGGAATCCATGGGGCGTCTGGATCCGGATGGTGGAGGCCGAGGAGGAACTGCACGGCGGGATGCGACGGATTTGGCACGGGGATGGAGCTCCAGCGATGCGGACGGGAGCTTCGGGCGGCCCTTGGCGGTCTCCTGTGGGCATGGGACGACAGAGCAGAGAGATTAGAGAGCGAGAGACGGTGAGATCGAGGGCTGGGCGCGAGACGGCGACCTGGCGACGCACTCCGGCGAGGCGGCTCGTCGGCGAGGAGGCGAGGAAGAAGCTGGGGTCCAGTGAGAGGACCTGCGGGTCAGCGGCGGAGCTGCTTGGACTCGAGATACTGCTCGATGCGGTCGACGTGATGTAGGGGAAAACGGAGGCCTCGGGCAGAGGAGAGGCTTGGGCCGAGGCAGAGCACGACCAGCGCTCGGGATGAGCAGGGATCAATGGAATTGGGTGGCGACGAGTGGTTGGACCGGTGGAAAAACGAGGGAGGATTTGGATCGGGAGTGGATCCCGAGGTGGGAGATGACAACAAGGAGTGGCGGCGGTGGAGGGACAATCCTCCTAAATTTTAGGGTTTGGTTCTATATATAACAAGTGGTTAGGTTAGGGGCTATCTGATCCGTCCGATCAAGATCGAGCGGTCTGAGAAAAAATATATGTAGGAAGTCCAAATAAGAAAACGGTGATGTTTTAGGGATGTTTGGGGATGATCCGGACCCATCAGTAACAACGGACCGGTTCGGGTTTGGGGCTGTTCCGGACACGCAGCCGAGGGGTAGAAGTGGGCTGTGTAGAAGGCATCGGGCTGAGATGAGAGAAGAGAGAGAGTGACCCGGCGGCAGTTTCGGAACACCGAAACGTCCGACGTTTATCCGGCTATAGTGCCGCTATAAGTTTAACGGTAGGGATATCAAACGAACTCCGAATGCGACAAAATTTGACAGGCGATCTACCTACGCTATAATAAGCCTACCCGTCAAGTTTCAACTCATTCCGAGAAAGGTTTTCGGCCACTTATAAAATAAATATTCGGAGGTGCCGCAGGCGCGTGCGAGTGTGTCTGGACTCAGAATGGACAACAGAGAGAACTGGGGAACCCGAACGAATGCAAGTTTTGAAAACATGTTGATGAAATGCATATGATGACAAGGCAAAGTGCAACACGCAAGCAAATTACATGGCAACGATGATGAATAACTGGCTGACACCTGGCGCATCGGTCTCGGGGCGTCACACACATGGAATATGCTGGCAAGATAACACAGAGAATGAAAGTAACAGAATAAAGGCTAACACTATATGCATATTTGGCTGGTGGAGGCTCTAAGGTTAAAGTTTTTGCGTCAAGCCAATTTTTCCTACAACAAAGGAATACATTTTATTTTAACTATCATGGTAGTTGAAAATCATTGAGAAGGTACCTCCAACTCAATCCCAAATTAAAGTTATCATTAACCCAACAAATTAAATTATAGAGTGATGAGATCAACCAATAATTCAAGTACCAGATACTCAAGTTGTCCATAATCGGGGACACGGCTAATCATGATCAGTTTGTACACTCTGCAGAGGTTTGTGCACTTTTCCCACAAGACTCGATCGCCTCCGTTTGGTTTCTCGCACTGCATGGTGTTTGAGAAACGGATGATCGAGACACAGTCTTTCCGAAGAGGTCTCCTTAACCGAATAGATAGGCCGGTACACCTACAATCCCTCTACATCTGCTAGCCCATCACGGAAAGGTTTCCCACAACTTACTCAACAATGCCAGAGCCCATATTGGCATGTGGCTGCACACGTAAGTTTCTAGCATGAATAGTTTCATGATCCCTTTGAGCCTGGGTGGCATTCCATAGGAAAAATCACACGGAACCCCGGGATTTCCTAGGACAACACTAGATTCCCTAGGTGCCCTGCAACCAATCCACCCATATGTGTACACAAGTAGCCTCCTTAAGTTGAATCCTTAATTAACAACTCACATCTGTCATGGATTTCACTCAAACCCAAACCACGTCTACGAGCATAGCATAGCAACCTAAGCAAACGTAGAAGTAGCTCCCAAGGGTTTGAAAATGAGGCAGGTAATAGGTTCTACCTCAAACTAGTTCCCAGTCCCACAAGTTAAGAGATCCTACTCATGCAATGTGTGAGGGTTTGATCTAATGCATAAAAACTGGGTAAAAAGAGGTATGATCAAAGTGTTACTTGCCTTGCTGACGATTCGCAAAACATAAAGACTCGTAGTAGCACGCTTCACTGTCCGGGTATTCTATCGCAAGCAAACAATAGCATACATAAGCAAAGAAGCAATGATGCACAAACAAAACTCCAAAAGACAATATCTAACTAGAAAGTTCAACTTATGAACTCCGGTTTGCAAAAAGAATCAAATCGTAAGAAGCAACGAAACTCAAACTGCGAAAGAAACGAGCTCCGATTACTAATTGATCTAAAGTCAAATTTTACGGTAGCCAAAACTTTGTTCAAGTTGGCTAAACGGAAAGAGGGCGTCGAGACGAAGATCTGGGATTTTGAATCACCTGATTATGACTATCGAGCGAAAAGAAAAACGAAAAACAAAATCAGGGCAGAAATAACGATCGAAATAATCGCGGATAAATACCGCGAAAAAGAAAACTGACGGACAGGCTAACGAACGAACGTTCGTTGTCTGCGGCTAACGGATGAAAAGCGTTCATTAAAACGAACGTACGGACGACCGTCCGCTAAATAGCTAAACAGAAGAAAACCGAACCGATCTAACCTAAAAAAACGAATCTACGGTTTACGAAAAGAACCGATCGGTTTTAAAAAAAACCGATGGCTACCTCGAATCGGCGTACTCCGGCGAAGTTCCGGCGGGCGGCGGTCTGGCGGAGCGGCGGACGGCGGAGCGGCGGCGAGGCGGCAGCGGCGCGGCACGGCAGCGGGGCGGCGAGACGGAGGCGCGGCACGCGGGGCGGCGAGGCGGCGGTGGCGCGGCGCGGCGGCTAGGGTTAGGCGGGGCTGGCAGAGGCGCTATATAAAGCCCAGAGTCCTCGGCTAATACGTCCTAAGTCGGTTTGCCCTTCTTTTTTCCCTAAAAGAGTCCTGACACAGAAAAACTAACGAAAGAAATACTAAACGGACTCCAAAAATCCCGAAATAAATTTTCACCATCCTCTAATAATATTTACGACAAAGTGAACATTTTTCCCGGACCTAAATGCAATTTTGAAAAACGCGCATTTTTCCTATGCAAATCAAATCGCAAATAAATCCAGAAAAAATACCAAAAGTGATTTTAACATTTTTCCTCCAATATTTCTGTTATTTGGGAGAAGTCATATTATCTCCGCTCATATATTGTACATAGAAATATTTTTAGGAGAGAAAAATAATTAAAACCACACTGTCCTCGTACCGGTATTCGAGCGAACTCAAATACAAAACGGTAGAATTCCCAACTCTCTCCGTAGGTCCTTGAGTTGCTTAGAATTTCGAGGAACACCACAAAAAAATGCAAAGAGCATGTAATGCAGTATGATCTATGTATAACATTCCAAATTGAAAATTTGGGATGTTACAAACCTACCCCCCTTAGAATGAATCTCGCCCTCGAGATTCGACTTGTCTAGAGAAAAGGTGTGGGTGGTCCTTGCGTAGATCGTCTTCCTGTTCCCAGGTGGCTTCTTCCTCGGTGTGGTGACTCCACTTAACTTTGCAAAACTTGATAACCTTACTGCGGGTAACTCTGCTCGAAAATTCGAGGATCTTAACAGGCTTCTCCTCGTAGGTCAGATCACTGTCTAACTGAATTGCTTCCAGGGGTACTGTGTCTCTAAGCGGTATGTCAACCATCTCCACGTGGCAGTTCTTATGCTGCGAAACGTGAAACACGTCATGCACTCCTGACAGTCCTTCAGGCAATTCCAACTTATAGGTAACCTCTCCCATGCGTTCCAAAACATGGTAGGGTACCACAAATCTCGGGGCTAGCTTTCCTTTACCTCCGAAACGTTTAACTCCTCGCAGAGGCGATACTCTCAAGTATGCTCTGTCTTCGATTTTGTAGGCTATCTCCTTGCGCTTCGAGTCTGCATAACTCTTCTGCCTGGACTGAGCTACCTTCGATCTATCCCGAATCAACTTCACCTTCTCCTCAGACTCTTTGATCAAGTCTGGTCCAAACATCGATCTCCAACTTCATCCCACATTAACGGTGTTCAGCATCTCTTTCCATACAATGCCTCGAAAGGTGCCATCTTCAAACTGGCCTGGTAACTGTTGTTGTACGATAACTCTACGTAGGGCAAATTATCATCCCAACTAGATCCATAATCTAACACACAGGCTCTCAACATGTCCTCCAGGATCTGGTTGACTCTCTCCGTCTGTCCATCGGTCTGCGGATGAAAAGTGGTGCTGAATTCCAGCCTCGTTCCCAAACTTTGGTGTTGCTGATGCCAAAACTTAGAGGTGAAATGTGTTCCTCTATCTGATACAATGGTCCTCGGAACTCCGTGCAGACATACGATCCTGGTCATGTATATCTTGGCCAACTTTGCACTAGTGTATGTGGTTTTCACAGGGATAAAGTGGGCTACTTTTGTTAATCGATCCACTACTACCCAGATTGAGTCATATCCTGCTTTGGTCCTGGGCAATCCGGCGATAAAATCCATGCCAAGCTTCTCCCACTTCCATTCGGGTATCGGCATAGGCTGCAGCAATCCTGCTGGCTTCTGATGCTCTGCCTTTACTCTCTGGCATACATCGCATACGGGTACATACTCGGCAATATCCTTCTTCATTCCAGTCCACCAGAACCGTTCCTTCAAATCCAAATACATCTTGGTGTTTCCGGGGTGTATCGAGTATGGTGAATCATGTGCTTTCTGAAGTATCAACTTCCTGATCTCCGGGTCATTGGGCACATAGATTCGGTCCTCAAACCACAAGGTGTCGTGCTCATCCTCACAAAATCCCTTGGCTTTTCCTTCACTCATCCTTTTCCATATCTCAGCAATTTCCTTATCATCCTTCTGGGCTTCACGTATATTTCCCAGCAATGTCAACTGAATTTCCAACGTAGCAACGAAACCTTTAGGAACTATCTCCAATCGAAGCTCCCTGAGATGTTCTGCTAACTCCTGTGGCAATCCCACTTTTACTAGGGTATTTGCATAACTCTTCCGGCTCAAAGCGTCTGCCACAACGTTGGCCTTTCCTGGATGATAGTGCAACTTCATATCATAATCCTTTATAAGCTCCAACCATCTCCTTTGTCTGAGGTTCAGCTCCTTCTGAGTGAAAATGTACTTCAAACTCTTGTGATCCGTGTACACATCATAGGGATTTCCGATAAGGTAATGTCTCCAGGTTTTCAGTGCGTGCACTACAGCTGCTAACTCTAGATCGTACGTTGCGTAATTTAACTCGTGCGGTCGCAGTTGACGGGCTGCATAGGAAACAACTATTCCATCCTGCATAAGTACTCCTCTAAGTCCTAAGCCTGAAGCGTCGCAGTACACTTGGAAATCCTTGCGTATATCTGGCAATATTAGCACTGGGGCTGTCGTGAACAGTTTTTTCATCTCCTAGAAACTCTCTACACACTCTTCAGTCCAATCGAACTTTGTCTCCTTCTTCAACAATGTCGTCATTGGCTTTGCAATCTAGGAAAAAAAATCTATGAACCTCCGGTAGTATCCCGGGAGTCCAAGAAAACTACGGATCTCTCCAACTGAAGTGGGTGCCAACCACTCAGTGACTGCCTGCACTTTGATGGGGTCCACTACTATACCTTCTCCCGATATAACATGCCCTAGGAATCCAACTTCCTTCAACCAAAACTCGCATTTGCTAAACTTGGCATACAACTGATGTTCTCTGAGCTTCTCCAACACCAAACGCAAATGCTCTGCATGTTCCTCTTCATCCTTCGAGTACACCACAATATCATCTATGAATACCACGACGAACTTATCCAAGAACTCCATGAACACCTTGTTCATCATGCTCATGAAATAGGCAGGCGCGTTAGTCAACCCAAATGACATAACCGTATACTCATATAGCCCGTACCGTGTGGTGAAGGCTGTCTTAGGTATATCCTTCTCTCGGATCTTCAATTGGTGGTATCCATATCGTAGATCTATCTGGGAGAATACTTTCGCTCCCTGGGGTTGGTCAAACAAATCATTGATCATCGGCAGCGGGTACTTATTCTTAATTGTCACTTCATTCAGCGCACGATAATCAACGACCATTCTTAAAGATCCATCCTTCTTCTCGACCAAAAGTACTGGGGTTCCCCAAGGTGATGAACATCTGCGAATAAATCCTTTCTCCAGCAACTCCTTAAAATTCTTCTTGATATCCTCCAGATCATTCGCTGGCATCCGATACGGTCTCTTAGATATTGGTCCGGTGCCAGGCAACAACTCTATCAAAAACTCAATATCTCTATCCGGTGGCATGCCAGGTAACTCCTCTGGAAACACATCCGGATAATCCTTTACTACTGGCACTTCCTCCTGAACAACTCACGTGAGAGAATGTACTTGCGTCCTTATAGGCGAATGCCTAGATACATACTTAATCCTTTTTCCCTCCGGGGTGGTGAGCAAAATATACTTACTGGCACAATCGATGTTACCTCCATACTTCGATAGCCAATCCATACCTAATATCACATCCAGTCCTTGTGACTCCAAAACTATTAGGTCGGAGGGGAAAGTGTGGCGTCCTATGATCAATGGCGTCTGAAAACATCCTTGGTGTGCCATATACTCCGCTTCGGGTGAACTTACTAACATGGGGGTCTTAAGAACTCGGGTGGACGTCCTATGTCTATTTACAAATCCCCTTGAAATGTATGAATGCGATGCACCAGTATCGGAAAGAACTATTGCGTAAATGTCTTAACCAAAAACTTACCGATAACAGCATCTGATTGCTCTTCTACCTCCTCCACGGTCACGTGGTTCACTTGTCATTTGTTGAACCGGTTGGGCTTCTTCCCGGCGCTTCCATTGTCGTTCCCATTCTTAGCTTCAGGGCAGTCATTAGCATAATGTACATTCTTCCCGCACTTGAAACAAGTGACGAGGATGAAATCCTTTTTAGCGTGTGTGGATGGTGTAGAGCGGCTCTGGTTACTACTTGCTCCATTCCCATTTCCATTCTGAGGGCCATTGTGGTTGTGGGGAATTCCATGGTTATGGGTATATCCTCCCGAATTCGGAGAGAATCGGGGCTTCTGCTGGGCTCCAGAATTATTCCTTCCTTGTCCATACTTCCTCTTGCGGCTTTCAATCTGCTGGTGCTTCCCTTCAATCATAAGAGCTTTATCTACCAACTCCTGGTAGTTGTTGAAAGTTGCCACCATCAACTGTACGCTCATCTCATCATTCAGCCCTTCCATAAATCTCTCCTGCTTAGCGGCATCTGTGGCTACATCATCTGGGGCATAACGAGATAGGGTACTAAACTCATCCACGTACTGGGCTACAGTACGGTTTCCTTGGCGCAAGTTGCGAAACTCCCGCTTCTTCATGCTCATAGCTCCAGTTGAGACATGGTCAGTACGGAAAGCTTGCTGGAACTGCTCCCAAGTGACATTGGCTATAGGGAAAGTGGCTGTGTAGTTCTCCCACCATGCTGTGGCTGGTCCAGACAACTGGTGTGCGGCAAATCGCACCTTCTCAGTGTCAGAGCAATTGGCGGTGGTCAAATCCCTTCCAATCTTGCGTAGCCAGTCATCAGCCACTCTATGGTTCGATGCTGCTAGAAAACACGGGTGGTTGCAAACTTAAGAAACGTATCAGGTTGTCCACGGGTGGTGGTGGTGGAGGGTTGTTGTTGTTGTTCTGGTTGTTCTAAGTGTTCTGGACAAGAAGTTGCATCAGGGTGTTCTGCTGCTGGATCAACTGGGTGAGCTCAGGGGGGAACTCAAATCCGGGCTCACATCTTGGAGGCATCTGATGGGTGTAGAGGGAAGGGATTAGAACAGAATTGAGGTCTAAGAGAAAATCACTACCCATATGCACATGAGACAAACACATTCATATCACACCAATCTATTTCAAGCCAGATCTTACAAATCTAACTACCGTTACAAAGAGTGCTCTAAATACTAATATGTGGGGGTAAACTACTAGTCATAGGGTGGTCATCTAAAAATATTGATCGGCGGAAGATTTCATGATATTTGCTCCAGCTTCATCTTCATAGTCTTCGTCTTTACTATCATTGGGTTTTGAATCCGTGTCGTCGATGATAATGTAATCTTCGGGAGGAATCTCCTTGGGTTCTACTTCCTCTTCTTCGCCTCCTGGTGCTGGATCTCCCATGAATACTCCTATCTTCCTTGTCAAATCATCATTCTTCTCCACTAGTATCAACATCTCCTCCTCGTATCCGTCACGAGTAGACTTAAGTTCTTCCTCTAGCTCCAAATTCCTGTTTGGTGCCTTCTTCAATTCTATCATCCCAGCGCACATCTGGTGCTCCTGTCGTCGAATGTGCTGGTTCAACTCCTGGATGAATGCTGCAATGGACCTATCCTTCCGGGTGTTGATCATATCCCAACTCTCATCTCGGCGTCCACAAATCTGGTAGATGGTGTCCTTTAGCTCCTGTTTGTAGACCTCTCCGATCCTTCCCATCGTGATGTGGGCGGCCATGCTCTTGCCTAGACTCCAGGTTGGCGCATCAAAAGAGAACTCTATTGGCTCAGAGGATGGTGCGAAGGTTCTTCCGGGAATTTGAACTTGTATAGTCCATCGCTCCTCTTTCGGTAAAGTGGCGGTGTAGGTCCCCGTAAAGCTTGGTATTCCTATATTCAGGTACCTAGTAACTTCCTTCAAGTGTCGTCCAAATGGTGTGTCTTCATCCGGTTGAGTGAACTTGTTCCTTGGGTCCACCATCCTAAAGAAGTAGAAAATGGAGAGAAGTCAGAAATGAGTAGAGAAGAGTGAGCTAGGATTTGTCTTAGTGGTCGTGTCCTACTGTCAGCGTGTGCTCTGATACCATCTTTGTAGCGACCACGATCCGAATGGACCGAAGTCTCTGTGTTCTGTGTCATCCTTGGATCGGTAATGCTGACACACACAGTACTTGAAGGATTTATAACAGAGTGGCAATCACACACTTATTACATCGAATGTCTCCAATGAGAACTTATTAGAAAATCCATGGCTTAAGGCCATCTAACAAAATAACAACGGAAGGCTTGGAAGATAAGTGAGTCCATCAACTCCAACGGCATAGCTGAGTGCATGACAAACGACCTAGCACATCTTATTCCTCGTCTAAAAAGTCAGCAACGTAATATGTTGCAGCCCGAAAACGGGTCAGCACAGGGAATATGCTAGCAAGATAACACAGAGAATGCAAGTAACAAAATAAAGGCTAAGACTATATGCATATTTGGCTGGTGGAGGCTCTAAGGTTAAAGTTTTTGCGTAAAGCCAATTTTTTCCTACTACAAAGGAATAAATTTTATTTTAACTATCATGGTAGTTGAAAATCATTGAGAAGGTACCTCTAACTCAATCCCAAATTAAAGTTATCATTAACCCAACAAATTAATTTATAGAGTGATGAGATCAACCAATAGTTCAAGTACCAGATACTCAAGTTGTCCATAACCGGGGACACGGCTAATCATGATCAGTTTGTACACTCTGCAGAGATTTGTGCACTTTTCCCACAAGACTCGATCGCCTCCGTTTGGTTTCTCGCACTGCATGGTGTTTGAGAAACGGATGAGCGAGACACAGTCTTTCCGAAGAGGTCCCCTTAACCGGATAGATAGGCCGGTACACCTACAATCCCTCCACATCTGCTAGCCCATCATGAAAAGGTTTCCCACAACTTACTCAACTATGCCAGAGCCTATATTGGCATGTGGCTGCACACGTAAGTTTCTAGCATGAATAGTTTTATGATCCCTTTGAGCCTAGGTGGCATTCCATAGGAAAAATCACACGGAACCCCGGGATTTCCTAGGACAACACTGGATTCCACAGGTGCCCTGCAACCAATCCACCCAGATATGTATTCAAGTAGCCACCTTAAGTTGAATCCTTAATTAACAACTCACATCTGTCATGGATTTCACTCAAACCCAAACCACGTCTACGAGCATAGCATAGCAACTTAAGCAAACATAGAAGTAACTCCCAAGGGTTTGAAAATAATGCAGGTAATAGGTTCTACCTAAAACTACTTCTCAGTCCCACAAGTTAAGAGATCCTACTCATGCAATGTGTGAGGGTTTGATCTAATGCATAAAAACTGGGTAAAAAGAGGTATGATCAAAGTGTTACTTGCCTTGCTGACGATTCGCAAAACCTAGAGACTCGTAGTAGCACGCTTCACAGTCAGGGTATTCTATCGCAAGCAAACTATAGAATACATAAGAAAACAAGCAATGATGCACAAACAAAACTCCAAAAGACAAGATCTAACCAGAAAGTTCAACTTAAGAACTCTGGTTTGCAAAAAGAATCAAATCGAAAGAAGCAGCGAAACTCAAACTGCGAAAGAAACGAGCTCCGGTTACTAATTGATCTAAAGTCAAATTTTATGGTAGCCAAAACTTTGTTCAAGTTGGTTATACGGAAAGAGGGCGTCGAGACGAAGATCTGGGATTTTGAATCACCTGATTCCAACTCTCGAGCGAAAAGAAAAACGAAAAACAAGATCAGGGCAGAAATCACGATCGAAATAATCGTGGATAAATACCTCGAAAAAGAAAACTGACGAACAGGCTAACGAACGAACGTTCATTGTCTGCGGCTAACGGACGAAAAGCGTTCGTTAAAACGAACGTACGGACGAACGTCCGCTAAATAGCTCAACCGAAGAAAATCGAACCGATCTAAACTAAAAAAACGAATCTACGGTTTACGAAAAGAACCGATGGCTACCTCGAATCGGCGTACTCCGGCGAAATTCCGGAGGGTCCCGTGGGCGTCGGGCGGTGGAGCGGCGGGCGGCGAGGCGGAGGCGGTGCGGCACGGCAGGGACGCGGCGAGACGGAGGCGCGGTGCGTGGGGCGGCGGCGGCGGCGGCGTGGCGCGGTGGCTAGGGTTAGGCGGGGCTGGCGGCTGGGGCTAGCGGGCCGGCGGAGGCACTATATAAAGCCCAGAGTCCTAGGCTAATGCGGCCCTAAGTCGGTTTGCCCTTTTTTTTCTTCTAAAAGAGTCTTGACGCAGAAAAACTAACGAAAGAAATACTAAACGGACACCAAAAATGACGAAATAAATTTTCACCGTTCTCTAGTAATATTTAGGACAAAGTGAACATTTTTCCCGGACCTAAATGCAATTTTGAAAAACACGCATTTTTCCTATGCAAATAAAATCGCAAATAAATCTAGAAAAAATACCAAAAGTGATTTTAACATTTTTCCTCCAATATTTCTGTTATTTTGGAGAAGTCATATTATCTCCGCTCATATATTGTACTTAGAAATATTTTTAGGAGAGAAAAATAATTAAAACCACACTGTCCTCGTACCGGTATTCGAGCGAACTCAAATACAAAACTGTAGAATTCCCAACTCTCTCCGTAGGTCCTTGAGTTGCTTAGAATTTCGAGGAACGCCACAAAAAATGCAAAGAGCATGCAATGCAGTATGATCTATGTATAACATTCCAAATTGAAAATTTGGAATGTTACAAACCTACCCCCCTTAGAATGAATCTCGCCCTCGAGATTCGACTTGGCTAGAGAACAAGTGTGGGTGGTCCTTGCGTAGATCGTCTTGTCGTTCCCAGGTGGCTTCTTCCTCAGTGTGGTGACTCAACTGAACTTTGCAAAACTTGATAACCTTACTGCGGGTAACTCTGCTCGAAAATTCGAGGATCTTAAGAAGTTTCTCCTCGTAGGTCAGATCACTGTCTAACTGAATTACTTCTAGGGGTACTGTGTCTCTAAGCGGTATGTCGGCCATCTCCGCCTGGCACTTCTTAAGCTGCGAAAAGTGAAACACGTCGTGCACTCCTGACAGTCCTTCAGGCAATTCCAACTTATAGGCAACCTCTCCCATGCGTTCCAAAACACGGTAGGGTCCCACAAATCTCGGGGCTAGCTTTCCTTTAACTCCGAAACGTTTAACTCCTCGCAGAGGCTATACTCTCGAGTACGCTCTTTCTCCGATTTCGTAGGCTATCTCCTTGCGCTTCGAGTCTGCATAACTCTTCTGCCTGGACTGAGCTACCTTCAATCTATCTCGAATCAACTTCACCTTCTCCTCAGACTCTTTGATCAAGTCTGGTCCAAACAATGGTCGATCTCCAACTTCATCCCACATTAACGGTGTTCGGCATCTCCTTCCATAAAATGCCTCGAACGGTGCCATCTTCAAACTGGCCTGGTAACTGTTGTTGTACGAGAACTCTGCGTAGGGCAAATTATCATCCCAAATAGATCCATAATCTAACGCATAGGCTCTCAACATGTCCTCCAGGGTCTGGTTGACTCTCTCCGTCTGTCCATTGGTTTGCGGATGAAAAGTGGTACTGAATTCCAGCCTTGTTACCAAAGTTTGGTGTAGCTGATGCCAAAACTTTGAGGTGAACTTTGTTCCTCTATCTGATACAATGGTCCTCGGAACTCCGTGCAGACATATGATCCTCGTCATGTATATGTTGGCCAACTTCACACTGGTGTGTGTGCTTTTCACAGGGATAAAGTGGGCTACTCTACTACCCAGATTGAGTCATATCCTGCTTTGGTCCTGGGCAATCCGGTGATAAAATTCATGCCAAGCTTCTCCCACTTCCATTCGGGTATCGGCATAGGCTACAGCAATCCTGTTGGCTTCTGATGCTCTGCCTTTACTCTCTGGCATACATCGCATACGGATACATACTCGGCAATATCCTTCTTCATTCCAGTCCACCAGAAACGTTCCTTCAAATCCAAATACATCTTGGTGTTTCTGGGGTGTATCGAGTATGGCGAATCATGTGCTTCCTGCAGTATCAACTTCCTAATCTCTGGGTCGTTGGGCACATAGATTCGGTCCTCAAACCACAAGGTGTCGTGCTCATCCTCACGAAATCCCTTGGCTTTTCCTTCACTCATCTTTTTCGTTATCTCGGCAATTTCCTTATCATCCTTCCGGGCTTCACGTATCTTTCCCAGCAATGTCGACTGAATTTCAAACTTAGCAACGAAACCTCTAGGAACTATCTCCAATCGAAGCTCCCTGAGATGTTCTGCTAACTCCTGTGGCAATCCCCCTTTTACTAGGGTATTTGCATAACTCTTCCAGCTCAAAGCGTCTGCCACGACGTTGGCCTTTCCTGGATGATAGTGCAGCTTCATATCATAATCCTTTATAAGCTCCAACCATCTCCTTTGTCTGAGGTTCAGCTCCTTCTGAGTGAAAATGTACTTCAAACTCTTGTGATCCATGTACACATCACAACGATTTCCAATAAGGTAATGTCTCCAGGTTTTCAGTGCGTGCACTACAGATGCTAACTCTAGATCGTGCGTTGCGTAATTCAACTCGTGCGGTCGCAGTTGACGGGATGCATAGGAAACAACTCTTCCATCCTGCATAAGTACTCCTCCAAGTCCTAAGCGTGAAGTGTCGCAGTACACTTGGAAATCCTTGCGTATATCTGGCAATATCAGCACTGGGGCTGTCGTCAACCATTTCTTCAACTCCTGGAAACTCTCTTCACACTCTTCAGTCCAATTGAACTTTGTCTCCTTCTTCAACATTGTCGTCATTGGCTTTGCAATCTTGGAAAAAAATTCTATGAACCTCCGATAGTATCCCGCGAGTCCAAGAAAACTGTGGATCTCTCTAACAGAAGTGGGTGCCAGCCACTCAGTGACTGCCTGCACTTTGACGTGGTCCACTGCTATACCTTCTCCCGATATAACATGCCCTAGGAATCGAACTTCCTTCAACCAAAACTCGCATTTGCTAAACTTGGCATACAACTGATGTTCTCTGAGCTTCTCCAACACCAAATGCAAATGCTCTACATATTCCTCTTCATCCTTCGGGTACACCAGAATATCATCTATGAATACCACGACGAACTTATCCAAGAACTCCATGAACACCTTGTTCATCATGCTCATGAAATAGGCACGCGCGTTAGTCAACCCAAATGACATAACCGTATACTCATATAGCCCGTACCGTGTGCTGAAGGCTGTCTTAGGTATATCCTTCTCTCGGATCTTCAATTGGTGGTATCCAGATCATAGATCTATCTTGGAGAATACTTTCGCTCCCTGGAGTTGGTCAAACAAATCATTGATCATCGGCAGCGGGTACTTATTCTTAATTGTCACTTCATTTAGCGCACGATAATCAATGACCATTCTTAAAGATCGATCCTACTTCTCGACCAAAAGTACTGGGGCTCCCCAAGGTGATGAACTTCTGCGAATAAATCCTTTCTCCAGAAACTCCTTAATCCGTTTCTTGAGCTCCTCCAGATCATTCGCTGGCATCCGATACGGTCTCTTAGATATTGGTCCGGTGCCAGGCAACAACTCTATCAAAAACTCAATATCTCTATCCGGTGGCATGCCAAGTAACTCCTCTGGAAACATATCCGGTTAATCCTTTACTACTGGCACTTCCTCCTGAACAACTCCCGTGAGAGAATGTACTTGCGTCCTTATAGGCGAATGCCTAGATACATACTTAATCCTTTTTCCCTCCGGGGTGGTGAGCAAAATAGACTTACTGGCACAATCGATGTTACCTCCATACTTCGATAGCCAATCCATACCTAATATCACATCCAGTCCTCGTGACTCCAAAACTATTAGGTCGGAGGGGAAAGTGTGGCGTCCCATGATCAATGGCGTCTGAAAACATCCTTGGTGTGCCATATACTCCGCTCCGGGTGAACTTACTAACATGGGGGTCTTAAGAACTCGGGTGGACATCCTATGTCTATTTACAAATCCCCTTGAAATGTATGAATGCGATGCACCAATATCGAAAAGAACTATTACGGTAAATGTCTTAACCAAAAACTTACCGACAATAGCATCTGGTTGCTCTTCTACCTCCTCCACGGTCACATGGTTCACTTGTCCTTTGTTGAACGGGTTGGGCTTCTTCCCTGCGCTTCCATTGCCGTTCCCATTCTTAGCTTCAGGGCAGTCATTGGCATAATGTCCATTCTTCCCGCACTTGAAACAAGTGACGTGGCTGAAATCCTTTTTAGCGGGTGTGGACGGTGTAGAGCGGCTCTGGTTACTACTTGCTCCATTCCCATTTCCATTCTTAGGGCCATTGTGGTTGTGGGGAATTCCATGGTTATGGGTATATCCTCCCAAATTCAGAGTGAATCAGGGCTTCTGCTGGGCTCCATAATTATTCCTTCCTTGTCCATACTTCCTCTTGCGGCTTTCAATCTGCTGGTGCTTCCCTACAATCATAAGAGCTTTATCTACCAACTCCTGGTAGTTGTTTAAAGTTGCCACCGTCAACTGTACGCTCATCTCATCATTCAGCCCTTCCATAAATCTCTCCTGCTTAGCGGCATCTGTGACCACAACATCTGGGGCATAACGAGATAGGGTACTAAACTCATCCACGTACTAGGCTACAGTACGGTTTCCTTGGCGCAAGTTGCGAAACTCCCGCTTCTTCATGCTCATAGCTCCTGTTGAGACATGGGCAGTACGGAAAGCTTGCTGGAACTGCTCCCAAGTGACATTGGCTATAGGGAAAGTGGATGTGTAGTTCTCCCACCATGCTGCGGCTGGTCCAGACAACTGGTGTGCGGCAAATCGCACCTTCTCAGCGTCAGAGCAATTTGCGGTGGTCAAATCCCTTCCAATCTTGCGTAGCTAGTCATCAGCCACTATTGGTTCGATGCTGCTAGCAAACACGGGTGGTTGCAACCTTAAGAAACGTGTCAGGTTGTCCACGGGTGGTGGTGGTGGAGGGTTGTTGTTGTTCTGGTTGTTCTGAGTGTTCTGGACAAGAAGTTGCATCAGGGTGTTCTGCTGCTGGATCAACTGGGTGAGCTCAGGGGGAAACTCAAATCCGGGCTCACGTCTTGGAGGCATCTGATGGGTGTAGAGGGAAGAGATTAGAACAGAATAGAGGTCTAAGGGAAAATCACTACCCATATGCACATGAGACAAACACATTCATATCACACCAATCAATTCCAAGCAAGATCTTACAAATCTAACTACCATTACAAAGAGTGCTCTAAATACTAATATGTGGGGGTAAACTACTAGTCACAGGGTGGTCATCTAAAAATATTGATCGGCGGAAGATTCCATGATATCTGCTCCAGCTTCATCTTCATAGTCTTCGTCTTTACTATCATCGGGTTCTGAATCCGTGTCGTCGATGATAATGTAATCTTCAGGAGGAATCTCCTTGGGTTCTTCTTCCTCTTCTTCGCCTCCTGGTGCTGGATCACCCATGAATACTCCTAGCTTCCTTGTCAAATCATCATTCTTCTCCACTAGTATCAACATCTCCTCCTCGTATCCGTCACGAGTAGACTTAAGTTCTTCCTCTAGCTCCAAATTCATGTTTAGTGCCTTCTTCAAATCTATCATCCCAGCGCACATCTGGTGCTCCTGTCATTGAATGTGCTGGTTCAACTCCTGGATGAATGCTGCAATGGACCTATCCTTCCGGGTGCTAATCATATCCCAACTCTCATCTCGGCGTCCACAAATCTAGTAGATGGTGTCCTTTAGCTCCTGTTTGTAGACTTCTCCGATCCTTCCCATCGTGATGTGGGCGGCCATGCTCTTGCCTAGACTCCAGGTTGGCGCATCAAAGGAAAACTCTATTGGCTCAGTGGATGGTGCGAAGGTTCTTCCGGGAATTTGAACTTGTATACTCCATCGCTCCTCTTCCGGTAAAGTGGCGATGTAGGTCCCGGTAAAGCTTGGTATTCCTATGTTCAGGTACCTACTAACTTGCTTCAAGTGTCGTCCAAATGGTGTGTCTTCATCCGGTTGAGTGAACTTGTTCCTTCGGTCTACCATCCTAAAGAAGTAGAAAATGGAGAGAAGTCAGAAATGAGTAGAGAAGAGTGAGCTAGGGTCTGTCTTAGTGGTCGTGTCCTACAGTCAACGTGTGCTCTGATACCATCTTTGTAGCGACCACGATCCGAATGGACCGAAGTCTCTGTGTTCTGTGTCATCCCTGGATCGGTAATGCTAACACACATAGTACTTGAAGGATTTATAACAGAGTGGCAATCACAACTTATTACATCGAATGTCTCCAATGAGAACTTATTACAAAAGACATGGCTTAAGGCCATCTAACAAAATAACAGCGGAAGGCTTGGAAGATAAGTGAGTCCATCAACTCCAACAGCACAGATGAGTGCATGACAAACGACTTAGCACGTCTTATTCCTCGTCTGAAAAGTCTGCAACGTAATATATTGCTGCCCGAAAACGGGTCAGCACATGGAATATGCTGGCAAGATAACACAGATAATGCAAGTAACAGAATAAACGCTAACACTATATGCATATTTGGCTGGTGGAGGCTCTAAGCTTAAAGTTTTTGCGTAAAGCCAATTTTTCCCAACAACAAAGGAATAAACTTTATTTTAACTATCATGGTAGTTGAAAATCATTGAGAAGGTACCTCCAACTCAATCCCAAATTAAAGTTATCATTAACCCAACAAATTAAATTATAGAGTGATGAGATCAACCAATAATTCAAGTATCAGATACTCAAGTTGTCCATAACCGGGGACACGGCTAATCATGATCAGTTTGTACACTCTGCAGAGGTTTGTGCACTTTTCCCACAAGACTCGATCGCCTCCGTTTGGTTTCTCGCACTGCATGGTGTTTGAGAAACGGATGACCGAGACACAGTCTTTCCGAAGAGGTCCCCTTAACCGGATACATAGGCCGGTACACCTACAATCCCTCTACATCTGCTAGCCCATCACAGAAAGGTTTCCCACAACTTACTCAACTATGCCAGAGCCCATATTGGCATGTGGCTACACACGTAAGTTTCTAGCATGAATAGTTTTATGATCCCTTTGAGCCTGGGTGGCATTCCATAGGAAAAATCACACGGAACCCCGGGATTTCCTAGGACAACACTGGATTCCCCAGGTGCCCTGCAACCAATCCACCCAGATGTGTATTCAAGTAGCCACCTTAAGTTGAATCCTTAATTAACAACTCACATCTATCATGGATTTCACTCAAACCCAAACCACGTCTACGAGCATAGCATAGCAACCTAAGCAAACGTAGAAGTAACTCCCAAGGGTTTGAAAATAATGCAGGTAATAGGTTCTACCTCAAACTACTTCCCAGTCCCACAAGTTAAGAGATCCTACTCATGCAATGTGTGAGGGTTTGATCTAATGCATAAAAACTGGGTAAAAAGAGGTATGATCAAAGTGTTACTTGCCTTGCTGACGATTCGCAAAACCTAGAGACTCGTAGTAGCACGCTTCACAGTCCGGGTATTCTATCGCGAGCAAACAATAGCATACATAAGCAAACAAGCAATGATGCACAAAAACTCCAAAAGACAAGATCTAACCAGAAAGTTCAACTTAAGAACTCCGGTTTGCAAAAAGAATCAAATCGAAAGAAGCAACGAAACTCAAACTACGAAAGAAACGAGCTCCAGTTACTAATTGATCTAAAGTCAAATTTTACGGTAGCCAAAACTTTGTTCAAGTTGGTTAAACGGAAAGAGGGCGTCGAGACGAAGATTTGGAATTTTGAATCACCTGATTCCGACTCTCGAGCGAAAAGAAAAACAAAAAACAAGATCAGGGCAGAAATCGCGATCGAAATAATCACGGATAAATACCTCGAAAAAGAAAACTGACGAACAGGCTAACGAACGAACGTTCGTTGTCTGCGGTGAACGGACGAAAAGCGTTCGTTAAAACGAACGTACGGACGAACGTCCGCTAAATAGCTAAACCGAAGAAAACCGAATCGATATAACCTAAGAACGAATCTACGGTTTACGAAAAGAACCGATCGTTTTAAAAAAAAACGATGTCTACCTCGAATCGGCGTACTCCGGCGAAGTTCCGGCGGGTCCGGCGGGCGGCGGTCCGGCGCGCGGCGGAGCGGCGGCGGCGGCGCGGCGAGACGACGGCGCGGCGCGCGGGGCGGCGAGGCGGCGGCGGCGCGGCGCGGTGGCTAGGGTTAGACGGGGCTGGCGGCTGGGGCTAGCGGGCCGGCGGAGGCGCTATATAAAGCCCAGAGTCCTGGGCTAAAACGGCCCTAAGTCAGTTTGCCCTTTTTTTCTAAAAGAGTCCTGACGCAGAAAAACTAACGAAAGAAATACTAAACGGACTCCAAAAATCCCGAAATAAATTTTCACCGTCCTCTTATAATATTTAGGACAAAGTGAATATTTTTCCCGGGCCTAAATGCAATTTTGAAAAACGCGCATTTTTCCTATGCAAATAAAATCGCAAATAAATCCAGAAAAAAATACCAAAAGTGATTTTAACATTTTCCTCCAATATTTCTTTTATTTTGGAGAAGTCATATTATCTCCGCTCATATATTGTACTTAGAAATATTTTTAGGAGAGAAAAATAATTAAAACCACACTGTCCTCGTACCGGTATTCGAGCGAACTCAAATACAAAACGGTAGAATTCCCAACTCTCTCCGTAGGTCCTTGAGTTGCTTAGAATTTCGAGCAACGCCACAAAAAAAATGCAAAGAGCATGCAATGCAGTATGATCTATGTATAACATTCCAAATTGAAAATTTGGGATGTTACACCCGGCCTGCGCAGGCCCCTCTCCACAGATCTGGGCCGACCCATTGCTTGTTGTTGTATCACGCCCAGATTCGGCCCGATGACATTTTTTAGGATCTGCGAATTTAGCTATTTTCCAGAGTTGGTAGTTTTGCAGAAAACCCCTAGATGTTCATGCATTTAATATCTTACAAACCATGCATCATATGTAAAAACTTTATACTCCCTGCGTTCCTAAATATAAGTCTTTTTGGAGATTCCACTAGGGACTACATACGGAGCAAAATGAGCAAATCTACACCTAAAATATGTCTATATACATCTGTATGTAGTTTGTAGTGGAATCTCTAAAAAGACTTACATTTAGGAATGGATGGAGTATATTAAAAATGCTTAGAATTGCATGTAGATTCATAATAACCAACTTTCATCCATGTTAAAATGTTTAAATGGCTATGTGCATTAATTTGTGAAAATAACATGCTAAATTGGTTTATTTCATAACTACATAACCGTAGCTCCAAATTTGACAAACTTTATATGTAAATGGGGTGGAAAAATGTGTAGATTAACATGGTGCACTTTTTTTTTGCTGTTTAACAACTTTAAAATATGGTAATAGGCAGAACAGTACCAAATTCATAATATGCACATGGGGGATTTCCGAAATTGTTGTTTATTGTTTCCGGCCCTATTTAAATTGCCTAGATAGGTAGTTTAATGGTGCTTCACCCCTTGACATGTTAATCAACACTTAATATTGTTGTGTATATGAACGAGAGTGAACTAAATAATTGGAGTGGCATTTTGTCAATATGCAACTCATTGCATATTGAGATCCACTTAAATTATAGTGTTTTTTGTTGCACTTTGCCTGCCATGCATATTTAAACCGGACATGCACCATACTTGTTTGTGCATCGTGCCATGGTTATGTGTGTTTACCATGTTGTTTGCTTCTTTCCGTTTTGCTTCTCTCGTTAGCTTCGGTTTCGTTCCGGAGTAGTGAGGATTCGTTCAACTACGTATGTTTGTCTTCTTCATGGACTCATTCTTCTTCCTTGCGGGATCACAGGCAAGATGATCATTCCCCGATATCACCTCTATCTTTGCCTTGCTAGTCATCTCACTCTATAGCTATGCCTCGATACCCATTCTTG
Organism: Secale cereale; assembly: GCA_902687465.1. Taxonomy (NCBI): domain Eukaryota; kingdom Viridiplantae; phylum Streptophyta; class Magnoliopsida; order Poales; family Poaceae; genus Secale; species Secale cereale. The sequence continues at coordinate 128,309,924 of LR738716.1, forward strand.
TCTTGTCAGCCTCCTATGTTTCCATGAAACACTCTAACCACCTTCCTTGCACACCGTTGATTGGCTAAGTACCCTTTTTCTCAGCCCCTCTTATAGCGTTGTTAGTTACAGGTGAAGTTAGAAGATTGCTCCATGTTCGACTCGTTTATTGGGATAACACAATATATATCTTTATTAATTAATGCACCTTATATACTTGGTAATGGGTAGAAGGCTTGGCATTTTGCTTGGTGTTTTGTTCCACTCATGCCTCCTTAGGACCCGATAAACCGGTGTTATGTTCCTTGATTTTGTGTTCCTAACACGGTTGGGGTTTATGGGCCCCCTTGATAACTCGCATTGCTTAAAGCTTTTCCAGCAAGACCCAACTTTGGTACTACATTTGCCTAACAACTAAAACTTGCATGGGGAGTAATTAACCCAAGTTCTTAATCAACAACCCAGGCCAGTGCTCCTCATGAGTGTTGGTCCAAACTGGGCAGACTGCGGGGCCACCTTGGGGAAACCTAAGGGCTGGTATATACCTGTAGGCTGACCTATCTGGTCGTGTCCTGAGACGAGATACGCGCGGCTACTATTAGGGTGTCGGCACGCTGGGAGGTCTTGGTGGATTAGTTTTACCTTTGTCGAAATATCTCGAGCACGGGATTCCGAGAATACTCGAGTCTTCCCAACATGGAATTGCGACTCCGCGGATCGTTATCTTGTGATGGGCTAAGTTTGGACACCCCTGCAGGGTTTTGAACTTTCGAAAACCGTGCCAGCGGTTATGTGGCAGATGGGAATCTGTTAATATCTGGTTGTAGATAACTTGACACCATATCCTTAAGAATACTCTACATGTCATGGAATTGTCATGGCAGATGTCCTAGTGTGAGGACTTAGTCGTGAAGCCAACACATCTATGTTGTAGCTTGAGAGGGGTTGAGCGGAATCAAGAAACGCAACACAAGACAAGGGTTTAGACAGCTTTGAGCCCCGGGAAACATCATCCCGTAACAACCCTACATGTTGTTTGTGGCTAGGTCTCATTATCATCATGAGGGAGTCGCCGTAAACCGTCTCTCCCAGTTATGTCTAGCCCTAAGATTCTTTCTCCCCCCCCCCCCTCTTGGGGTGCCCTGCCCCTCCTTATATAAGTTGAAGGGGCGGGTTACCTCTATATTCCAACTCGGATTAAGACTTAAACTATTCTGACTCCTCTTCCTGGGCTTCATAACGTCTCAGGCTTACAAACCCCAGGCGACACTGTCAACCGGGTTATGACTGTCTGCCGGGTTATGACTATCTGTCGGGTTATGACTGTGTGCGAGTTTATGATGGTATGTCGGGTTATCATTTGACTTAACACCTGTCGGGTTATCATGTGACTTAACACCTACCGTGTTATCATCTGACTTAACACCTGCCGGGTTATCATCTGACTTAACACATGTCGGGTTATCAAGTCCTAGACGGGTTATAACTCCGGTCGGGTCATACTGCGGGGTATATCCCCGACGTTAGCCCCCTGTTTAATTGGGATTTATCCATGTTAAACTAATCCTGATCAGCCTTAAGTCCTTGTCATTTCCTTCTTCTAAAAAATCTGGGTCAATCGGCCAGCTTTATAATCAATTTGCTAACATTGGTTTGTCACAGAGAAATATTATGAAGGATAATTCATTTGACTCAGCTCCTAATGGTTAACAAAAATATTGGTCTTTGAAATCCTCATCTAATCTTAAGTCGGCTTAAGGATGTAGAACTTGCCAGTTTATCATAGCCAAAATTGACGGTTTATAAATATTGATAGCACCGGGTCATAATTGTAGTTAACATCAAGCTTGAAAATATACCTCTTATATGCCTATCACTTGTAGCCCCCAAGTCTTAAGAACGTAGCGTAGCAACAACTTATGACTTGCTTCAATATAAATGTCACAACCTTGAAAACATCCGATTTGTTCATATGAGTCAAGAGTCATAAATTGAGTATTCCACATATTTAGCTCCCAAGTGTCGGGTTGTGATGCTTGCAGCAACCTGGGACTTGAAATTGCCTTATGCTTATAAAAACTTCAACAAGTGTAGCCCCCAAGGGTCGGGTCATTATGCAATAATGAGTAGGGACTTTGTAAATATAATCATGTAGATTTGAGCAGTGATGTGTAGCCCCCAAGGGCCGGCTCATTAAGGTAATACTGAGCTGGGACTTGATATATACTTCAATGAAAATAACATCTTATAATGTAGCCTCCATCGTAGGACTTGAACCCACGTCCACAAAGTTAAGAGCTTTGTGCTTTACCAACTGAGCAATGAACCCTTTAATATAATGGATTAAGGCTTGTGTACCTTGAATTTTTGACAGGAGCAATTGGTATCCCCCAAGGGCCGGCTCATTATGATGTGATGAGTCAGGTCTTCAATAAGGCCATTAAAAATGACTTTGCATTAGCCCCCAAGTCCCGTGGTGCATGCTGGTAGTGAGACGGGACTTGCACATTTAATGTAATCTCAATTTGAATAATGTAGCCCCAAGTGCCGGGTCGTAAGCCGGGACTATTCCTTCAATTGTAGAATATATCAAATCCATTGATAATATAATAGCCATTGCGCTAAAGCGACTTTTGAAAACCTTAATCATAATACTAGTTAATGATAACCATAATAAAATCGAGCCATGTTGGTTGTTTGAAGATTTGAATAATATAATCCAATGATTTATGAGCGCATGATTCCAATCGCGCAATCCAAATATATGCTGGCGACATATAGTCCCAAGCCAGGTCGGGTTAATAAACACCAGATAATTTATCATCATACTAGCGACTTATAGTCCAAAACCAGGCTAGGTTAATGAACGCCTGTGATTTATAATCATACTGGCGACTCATAGTCCAAAGCCAGGCCGGGTTAATAAACACCGGTTTATCATAAAATGTTGTAAACCTCATCGAAAGAGAAAATTTGTTGAATAAAATCATGGGAAGACGCGAGGCTTTTCATGGGCTGCCAGGCCAAAAATCAAGGCTTTTCATGGGCTGCCAGGCCACTGAGTTAAACCATTTTACAAAGCCTTTTAAGATGGACCTCACATTAACCAATCGTCATTTTAACTTTGACAAGTTCAGGGTCTGTATAAGATTGACTTGCCAAATGTTCGGCGGGTCATACCAGGATTACCTGGGCGGAGTGACTTACTTAAAGAAGGCAGGATAACCCAGGGTTTTAGGTGAATACACCTAGCTTCCAAGCCTGGCTTGATAGCCTATTACAAGGGTTAAAACTCTTTGTTGTTGTGCAACAAAAGAGCCCCCTGGTAATATTTTGAGTTGTGCTTAGTGGGTGCCTATGTTTGAGTTGTGCTTTTGCAATACTCTCTTTGCCCCTTTTGACTTTGGGTAACAAGCCCCCAAGTGTTTTTGTAAACATGGCGTATAAGCCAGATTGAAAGGTAATCATAGCTTAGCTCAATAAGCCGGAAGCCCCCAAGTGATATATTTCTGACCTGTTCTCGGTGGGTGCCTATGTTTGAGTTGTGTTATGCAACAAATTCTCTTTGGTCCCTTTAATTTTTTCTGAGAACTCGAACTTGCAAGAGATTTATTCTTTTGAACCGGAAATTCTTAAACCGGATATTGAGAGCTTCAAAGCTTTGTGGGAGACAGCTTTCGCTTGGGCTGGATTTTAAACCAGAATCCTTTTTTGTAAGCTGGCAATTTTCTGACGGCCTTTAAATTTGCACCACTATGGCGGTTTAGGGTCCTGCATTAGATAACTTTGCAAGCCAGCATAATTTCTCTTTTAAAGAAAGCAATATGTTCTAATAAAATAAACTTAGAAAAATATCACCTGATATGTTCTGATGACAGATGACCCATTTCAACACAACGGAGGCGGTTTAGGCCGACTGGCGACCCAATATAACTCGGGCGGCCTAACACGGAAGAGGCGGCTCAACGCGGCCCTGACGTATCAACACAGCAGCGAAACAGAGGCATCACCATGGCTGTGGCTCAAAAACTACAGCGGCAACGCGTTTGAGACGGCGGAGGCGGCGACCAACAGCTTGAAACGGACGCAAGTCGATCCGAGTGCGGGAGGATCACCATGGCATGTCTTTGCAGTGAATAATTGTCCTGCATAAACAAGTACCGCCGATCAAGACAAAGATAAACTGTTCTTTGATAAAAATAATATGTGGTAATGAAACAAACTTGGATGAATATCACCTGATTTGCTCGGACATGCAGATGAGTCGGTCCTGGCATTGTAAGCCGGTGCGGACGGGCAAGCTGTTCTCCTTGTTATGAGCCGGCACGATCGTGAGAGACAGCCACGTCGCTATAAGCCGGTGCGGTCACAAGAGACGGCCACAATGTCATTAGCCGGTGCAGGAGTCCGTCGAGTAACGACAACCGTTGGTTCTAAATGATGTTGGTGTGCCTCCATCTCCGCGGTATCATATCACTTTGTAATGAATAATTCTCCCAAGTCAGGTGAGGCAAGCTGGCGAGGTGGCTCAGAATGGGATCACGGCGACAGCGGCTTACTGTAGGACTGCGGGCTACAATAGCGGATTGTGGCTCGGCGGAGACCGACGGCTCAACGGCTCGGCGGCGGCTTAAAGCAGAAGATGGAGGTGATCCTTGGCAGCGGCTCGTCGGCTGAGTCCGACGACTCGAGGAGGAGGTGAGGCAGCCCAGAGTAGTCGAGCAAAGCGACACTTTGACAGCGACTCGGCGTAGTGCTGGCCGGCTTGGGAACGACGACGGACACTAGCGGTTTAGATATGCAGCAGCAAGCACATCAGCTCAGAAGCGAAGCTGGCTCAATGGTAACATGAGTCCACGGCTACCTCCAAACCCCCTCCGGGTCATGGTTAGTTTGACTGACTCACTAAATCATTGCATGAGTGTAATCTTGCAGACCAGCCTTGACCACCACGTGAGGATCATAGCACTACTTTTCGATTGATGATGTCCGGACGGGAAACGGTGGCAGCGAAACCTTGTAATATCACGGGAGCTGTAGCTATACCGGTTGATTGAAAATCGCGTAATCGCTGGTGGTCCCCTCGGGACTTCAATCCTATGTGGAGGCGATGAGTAGGGAAACTCGGCGGATCTGGTCGTAACCTTGGAAATATTTACCCGAATATGTACAACAGATCGATTCCTTCAATATCAGACTTAGCGTAGATGTGGTTTCCATAGATCTCATCAAGTCGGCGGCTCAAACAATGGAACCCTAACCCCTTGGTCTCCAAACCTCGTAATGTGAACTCAAAATTTAATCATCGAAATTAATTTGACCCGGCTGACGGCAGGTTAATTACTTGCATGGTCGTCCCAGGCAAGCTCTTCCTCGTCCTTTCAAATTGCAACCTTTACAATCCCTTGAAGTGATTCCTCCAAGAACTCAACACTACCGTGCGCAAGCCCCAAGGTAGGCACCAACTGTCGTGGAATTTTCACGGCAGATGTCCTAGTGTGAGGACTTAGTCATGAAGCCAACGCATCTATGTGGTAGCCTGAGAGGGGTTGAGTGGAATCAAGAAACGCAACACAAGACAAGGGTCTAGACAGCTTCGAGCCCCGGGAAACATCATCCGGTAACAACCCTACATGCTGTTTGTGGCTAGGTCTCATTATCATCACGAGGGAGTCGCCGTAAACCGACTCTCCCAGTTATGTCTAGTCCTAAGATTCTTTCTCCCCCCTCTTGGGGTGCCCTGCCCCTCCTTATATAAGTTGAAGGGGCGGGTTACATGTAGAGTCCAACTCGGATTAAGACTTAAACTATTCTGACTCCTCTTCCTGGGCTTCATAACGTCTCGGGCTTACTAACCCCAGGTGACACTGTCAACCGGGTTATGACAGTCTGCCGGGTTATGACTGCCTACTGGGTTATGTCTGTCTGTCGGTTTATGATGGTCTGTCGGGTTATCATCTGACTTAACACATCTCGGGTTATCATATGACTTAACACCTGCCGTGTTATCATCTGACTTAACACCTGCCGGGTTATCATCTGACTTAACACTTGTCGGGTCATCAAGTCCCAGCCAGGTTATAACTCCGGTCGGGTCATACTGCGGGGTATATCCCCGACACTACCTGTGTGAGTAACCGTGACAGTCTCTTTTTGAAGGCGTTTCGGAAAGTGAACACGGTGGGTTTATGCATGAATGTGAGTAGCTAGGATCACTTATTGATCATCTTTGGCGACCGTTGGCACTTTTCTCATCTCGCTCTGACTTCGTGAGCTAGTTGCTTAGTGCTTGCTGTAGCCACTTTATTACCTCTCCACACCTAAAGGCTTTGTTAGTTTTGATACCCGGGAATGGGATTGTTGAGTCCTTGTGACTCACAGATTACAACACACACCAGATGGAGGTACAACTTAGTACGACGCAGGAGATGGACAAGAACTTCACTAGGAGTTCGATGAAGAGCGTGGTTGTATGTATGTGACGTATCCCGACAATCAGTAGTGGTTCCTACTAGGGGCGATCAGGACTTGTGGTTATGGTATCTTTTCTCGTTTGTTTTCGTCCGTTGCCGGACCCTGTGTTATTTGGATGAATGTATGAATGTTGAATTAATTGTGTGACGTGGTCAGTGTAAGCCAACTATTTACTCTTTCATCCCTGTTCATTACATGAGTTGTGCAAAGATACCACGCTTGCGATCATTCCAAAATGCGATTATGTCTCTAACTCGTGCCTCGACACGTAGGAGATATAGTTGCATCCTAGGCATTACACTGCAGGCAGGTAAGTCTAGGTACCCTGGTTCCCAGAACGCCGACAGCAGGGGCGAGCTCGCCGTCTTCCTCATAACTGGTGCCGATAGGGATGCACGTGCACGCAGACGACAACCTACGAGACGCAGTGCTCCCACCATCCGTATCGAACTAAGCAGGACGTGGAGAACAACCATTGTCCTCTCATGTTGGTCGTCTCCACCACGCCTCTCTACGCCGCGCGGTGATGACCACTTGCTTAGCCGGCGTTAGCGGCAGTGGTTGATACCTTGACATTTGTAGCTTCTGGATGGCTGGCACCAATGAGGGCCCCTTGCCACATCTCCACGGTTCATGTCTTCGATTCCCAACCTCGTTGGTTTTTGCAAAATCCCCATGCCTGTTTTTTGCCATGTCTCATACGCACTACAGACAAGGGACTTCGACCGCATGTGCATGCACCCAAGGTTTTACGCACCAACCCGATCTCCCACAACTGGGTGTTTGGATGTTTGACATCCTTGCACATCCATTCTCTAATTTGGTTTGGTGTGGTATGTAATTTTTTGATAGACTTCAGTTTGTCAGAAGAGAACAAAGGGTACATGGTAACTACTAGGTACATTGGTTGCTGATTTGTTACGGTATTTGGCCTTAGCGGAGATAATATGAATTACTTGCTAGTTTACCTGAGTAACTTGATAACACTTGTTATCCATTTCTCCCTTGCTATTTTTATTTGGGAAAGATTCTAGTTTGACCACTGAGTAAAAATCAAATGCTTCATATTGGAGTGTTTGCTGGATATATGGTAGAAAAATAGACAGTGTGGTACTCTCATGACTTTTCTTCTTGATGTTTGGTGTTCAAGATACTTATGCCACCATGTAAAATATTTGTCTAATAACTTTTTCTATTGATGTGCAGCTATTCTTAACTTCTTGATAATGCAGTAGATGAGGTTTTTAGTACCTTCTAACATCTTCTATGAACTAGATACTCACTAATTTAAATTGTGTGATAATACCCAAATGTCTGAAACATGATGTATTCTGTTGTAAGCTGAAAAATTGAAATTTGGCATTCCTGTTTCTAAAAAACCCATGCTACACTATTATCTAACACAATGCTCCGTTAATCGGTCTGTTAATAACTTCGTTTATTATACTTTGCTGATGAAAAACCATGCTAAACCCAAACCTAAAAAACATGATATACTATTGACATATTTATTTATGTATTTATTTATTTATTTTGTATTCGTGTATTGTAACACAATGCTCTGTTGATGAGCATGTTAATAATTTCGCTTCCTAACATATGCCTCATCACTGATGAAGGCGACATGGAACAACACTTCTGTTATGTTAGTATTGAAAATTTGAGAAATTGATTTGCATGCATGTGTCGGTCGTAGATTTGATGGGTACATTAGACATTAACAACTTGTATGACCTCACATCAGCTGGTGCTAATATTTTATCAATAAACATGAGTCTAAAGGTGGTTAAGAATTTTGATGGTTGGTGATGGGGAGATATTTACCGAGGTTGCTAGGTCGGAGGACTACCCTTTCTACAAGGACTTCTCTAGGTGGGTTGTTCTGATTTCACAAGATTGAAAGAATTGGACATTGAGATAAGTAGTCATGTGATTGGGCGAAAATGTTTCTCATACTATTTGTTAATATGCTTTTGCTTGTCGCAGTTTAGAAGTGTTGTGTTTGTCTCGAGGATTAATTTTCCGCTCTTCTTACATTATGATTTTGTCTGGGAAATTTATGCAGCTCTTCGTTTGCACTTTAGATGACTGTGCGTGAAGCACTGAGTTCCGCCCTTGATGAGATGTCTGGCAATGCTTCTGGTTTCTTAATGGAATAAGTGGTACCACAATACCACCTAGAAGACTAAGTAGTAATATATTTTTCTTTCCTTCATTTGTGCCCTCTAAATACTTGTCATTTCTCTGGCATGGTGGTTTGAATAAGAACTACATCTCAGTTTCCATGTTTTTTCTTTATTGGTGCATGTTTTTTTATTTCAGTTTTGCAGATTTTAATTATGGATCTAAGGATTCAGATTTGTTCCAAGCTTTTTGCTTGCAGTAAAAAAAATCTTCATAGAGACAACTGGATATAGGAAACTAGGTGAACTACCAGTTTTGTCTTGAACAATCACTACTCTGGTTTTATTATGGCATACCTAAATTTATTCTTAGAGAAAACTTGACATGAAGATTGGATTTTCTTATGTATTGTTTCAGTAACATGGTTATAACTATGTAAGAGCCAATAGGAGATAGAACATTGTAACTTTGTACTACTATTACAATTATACATGATTATATATTGCTGAAATATGTCATGTTGTATTCAAACAAACAAATCCTTCTAATACGGCAACTATACATTGGTAGAGAGATAATATACAGTCAGATTTTGTTCTTCATGTCCATATATAAGTTCTCTTATTATCTCTTTGTGTACATCTTCAAATAACAACTTAGTTGATGTGGAATTTATGTTCCTGCTTTATGTAGCTAAATAAATATTAGGAACTATGTTGCAGTGTTTATTGCTTAGAACTTTTGATCTACAAATAAGTCTACTATTGTACAATCCTTATAACTGAAGTTGGTTGTTCAATCAGACACAATGTCCACTGACAGAAGATGGCAGGAACAACGGTACAAATTCAAGTATGTATCTGCCAAAGTTGATTGTGTTTAACTCTAGGAATTGTATCACAATGTCATGGTGTACTATTCTTTGAAAAAAATTTAGGAGGTACTAGAAAAGTATGAATTTATGAGGGATACCTTGATTTTTTTAAACATCCTGAAAATTTTAGTTTAGTAAAATATTGTATAGCCTTCTCGTAAAAGTTTGATACTGTGATGCCCCGAGACCGATGCTCCAGTTCCCTTCCATTTATTATCGTTGTCGCCGTGTGTTTTGATTGTTTGTTGCCATGTTCATGATAGTGCCATGCCATCCTTGTGTTTTGTTTCTTGGTTATGGTGTGTTTGCCATTGTCGTCTTGTTTTGCATTGTACCTTTATTTGTTGCATGCCATGCTCATCATAATTATGTTGCATTGTGCCTCTTGCCATGTCATTATATAGCATCATGCATCTAAATCTTGTTGGTTAAATTTCTATGTTCAAGTGATCTTGTGTGCATTCCATCTCCCCTCTTTCACAAGTTTGTTTTCCTAGTCCCAATTCACCTCAACAACCAAACCAAGCCATGGTCAAATGCAAATCCCCTTCAACTGCCCCTTTCTTCTTTATCCCAATTAATTTTTCATGTGACATTTTCCTGTCCAGAAAAATGCTCATTCTTTTCCTATAAATCCTAGACCATGCCTTACACCTCTCTGTCAAATTTTCATCCATTTTGGACTTGTTTGGTTGGATTAAAAAATGGCTCAAGTTTGAACTTAATTCAAACTTGAATTATTTTCTGTTCTTAAAAATGCCCAAACCAATTTATTCAAATCCTTCATAATTCCAGGAGTTTATAAATATTCTTACTTATTTCAGATTCATCCCCAATATCCCTAAGCTTCTACCTTTTGGCGGCTGTCTATTTATGGGCAGAACTAAAGGAAAAGAAAAGCCTCGCCTTATCCGAAGCCACCTGGGCTTTTTCCCTTCATCCAGCCCATCTCACTTACCTCCATCAGCCCAGCTAGCCCACCAGCAACAACTCCTGTGGATCGTCTTCCTCTTCTGTATGGCAGGGCATCCAGGGACGCCACATCGATAGTCCGGTTGATTTAACGGCTGGAGCTCCTCCCTCGCGCCCTATAAAGCTTGCTCTCGACACTAGGGTTCCTCCACTCTCTATTTTTACCCTTCTCATCCCTCTCCCGCCGCCGGTTAGTGTTCTCCATGCCACACCAACACCATGGCCGAGGAGAGCCCGAGCTCTTCTTCAGGGTGATCCTCGCAGCTCGTCGTTGTCTTCTTCCTTGAGGGTCACCACGTGCTTCACCGCCGTCTTCCTCGGGCACTCAAGCGGCCTCCCAAGACCAGGAGCGCCTCCCCGTCAAGGTCTTCTTCCCCTGCTTCATCTTCGTGCGGCACCCGTACACCTGCGGCAATCAGCAGCTCGCCTCACCCTCTCCGTCGCCTCCCCGACCTCCTCGTCGTGTCACTCAGGCCCCTGGTGAGCCACCGTTTATCCCAGCCCATTTCCCCCAGCTCCATTGCATCCGCGTAGTGCCGGTTCCGTCGCGACCAAGTTCATCCGCCATGGCTGTATACGAGGAGCTCAAGCTCTTGACTTGGCTCCTCTGTTCCGCCCCTTTCTCACACACGCAACACCACCCATGCACACGCGCACGCCACACCGCAGCACGCCTCGCTTCTCGCCCCATGGCTGTCGCGGCCACAGCTTCGCCGTGCCTCGCTGCCGCGTCCGAGACGAGCTCCTGCTCGAGCTCCTTCCCGAAGACCTTGCTCCTCCGCTCGTGCACGCACACGACACCGGGTAGCAGCACTCGTTCGCTCCTGCACCCTTGCATCCTCACCGTGCCCTATCCCGCACACCCACCGTTTCACTGTTGGTCGCCGGTGCCGTCGATGTTTTCTTTGTCGCCGTGGAGAAGAAACCCCGTCCGCCCCGGGTCTAGTTCAAAACAAGCCTTGCCCCATCCTATCAACAACAGCAGCAGTAGCTCAGTGGTTCGGGCCACAGAATTCTAACGGGGAGACCCGGGTTCAAATCTCCTCGGGCGCACACATAAACCCGAACCCAAAACCCACCTTTTTTCCAGTTTGTTTTCCCCCTCTCTATGACATTAGGCCCCACTTGTCATCCTCTTTGTACACATAGACCTCTCTGCACCCACACTCCTGCCACCTCAGCACCCCGGGCCCCCATCATCAGTGAGAGTGGCTGGCCCAGCCCGTGTCCCCCTGTTGTTTTTTTAACTTTTGCATAATTTCAAAATTGCCCTTGTTTTAAATTGTTTATAACTAAATAGCCATGCATCATATGTAAAAACTTTATATATGAAAGTTGCTTAGAAATTTGTGTAGATTAATAATTTCCAGCTGCCATGCATGTTAAAAAGATGTTTAAACTTGCTATTTGTTTAATTTTATGAAAATAACAATTTTAAAATGGTTTAATTCATAACTAAATAGTCGTAGCTCCAAATTTAATAAACTTTATATGTATATGGGGTAGAAAAATGCATAGAATAACATGGTGCACTTTATTTTTCTGTTTAACAATAATAAAATGCGGTTCTAGGAAGATCAGTACCAAATTCAAAATATGCACATGGGGATTTTCTGGAATTGTTATATATTGTTTTCGGCTCCATTTAAATTACCTAGATAGATAGTTTCTTTATGCTTCACCTTGCCATGTATTGCATCATATATAGACTTGTGTTGTTTTTCTGTGCTTCCTACCTTGCCATGTATTGCTTCCTATATAGACTTGTCTTGCATCATACCTTGCCATGTATTGCATCATATATAGACTGTGTTGTTTTTCTGTGCTTCCTACCTTGCCATGTATTGCTTCCTGTATAGACTTGTCATGCATCATACCTTGCCATGTATTGCATCATATATAGACTGTGTTGTTTTTCTGTGCTTCCTACCTTGCCATGTTTTGCTTCATGTATAGACTTGTGGTGCATCCTATATAGAACTGTCTTGCATCATACTTGGTTGAGCATATTGTCATGTCTCCTGTGGTGTGTTTACCATGTTGCTTGCTTCTTCTCGTTAGTGCTTGTTCCGTTGCATTCATGAGGATTCGTTCGTCTACCCGTGGTTCTTCTTCAAGGCTTCTTCTTCGTCTTCTTCAAGGATCCGTTCTTCTTCCTTGTGGGATCTCAGGCAAGATGACCATACCCTTGGATACCTTTACTATCATTGCCTTTGCTTAGTGTGTCGATGCTATCGTTATAAGTCGCGCCACCCATCTTATTGTCAGCCCCTCTCCTTGTTGCCATGAAACCTCTAACCTTTGACACCTTCCTAGCAAAAACCATTGTTTGGCTATGTTACCCGCTTGCTCGGCCCCTCTTATAGCGTTGTTAGTTGCAGGTGAAGATGAAGTTCGTTCCAGGAGGGAACTTGTTGTTGGAATATCACAATATATATTATTATTATTAACACACCTATATACTGGGCATGGGTGGAAGGCTTGGCCTTTTGCTCGGTGTTTTGTTCCACTCATGCCACCTTAGGCGCCGATAAACCGAAATTATGTTCCTTGATTTTGCGTTCCTTACACGGTTGGGTATGTGGGGACCCCTTGATAGTTCGTCTTTGAATAAAACTCCTCCAGCAAGGCCCAAAATTGGTTTTAATTTGCTCATAATAACAACTTAATTAATTAATTAAATTGCATAGGGAGTTAGCGCTACCCGAGGATTCTTCTACGTAGCAGGGGGGCCAGTGCTGATGGTGTTGGTCCCAAACGCGGAGACTGCGGGGCCACCACGGGGAAACTCGAGGATTGGGTCCCGTAGGATCACCTATCCGGTTGTGGCCTGAGACGAGATACGCGCGGCTACTATCAGGGTGTTGGCACGCCGGGAGGTCTTGCTGGACTTGTTTTACCATTGTCGAAATGTCTTGTGCACCGGGATACCGAGCCTGATCGGAATGTCCCTAAGATAAGGGGTAATAATTATTATTACTTCAGCTGATCGTGAGAGCTTGTGATGGGCTAAGTTGGGACACCCCTGCAGGGTTATGATCTTTCGAAAGCCGTGCCCGCGGTTATGTGGCAGATTGGAATTTGTTAATGTCCGGTTGTAGAAAACTTGACAGAGGATCCGAAGTAAAACACACAACTGTGTGAGTAACCGTGACTGTCTCTTTTCACTTTGAGAAGAGAACATGGTGTGGTTATGTTTGACTCGTAGGTAGTTCAGGATCTTTAGCGATCATTACTAGTTTGCGACCGTTTGCGTAGATGCTCATCTTATTCTTGTACTCATAAGCTAGCCACCATATATCGCTTAGCCGCTGCTACAACCTCACCACTTTACCTCTTCCTACCAATTAAGCTTTGATAGTCTTGTTACCCATGGTTATGGGATTGCTGAGTCCTCGTGGCTCACAGATACTACAACAACAGTTGCAGGTGCAGGTTTCCGATGTCTTGACGTGAGAGCGTTGTTCTTTTGTTGGAGTTCTTCTTCTTTAGTCTTGGGTTAGGTTTCGGGTCGGCAGCCTGGGGTAGCAGATGGATGTCATTGTGCTTTTCATGTTTGTATCCGTAGTCAGATACCTTGTATTGATGTTGTTGTATTCACGTGACTTGTATGTTTTGTGGTTTCCCCCATGTATGTATGTAATGGTACGATGTAATGATATCCATCTTGTTAAGCGCCCGAAATGCGGTTGTGCCCCAATCACGTAAGTGTCACGTGATCGGGATAGAATCGCATATTGGGCCTGACAGATACACTTTTCAAGAAAACGAACTTCGGTTAATCATTAAGCTATAAATTTTCTCATATTTAAACAACAAGGTTATTTGAGTACTTCTAAAAAAGTGGCAATGTAAAAAAGATTATTTTGTGTAAATTTTGCAAACTTTGTGGAAAGAAGCTGCAAATAACCGATTTCGCTGTCAAGTCTACAATCCATTGTTGATCTAGAGGGTGGAATCTTATACTTCGTTGGCGGTCAGCCAAGTACTGAAGCCCCTATCTTGATATAGAATAGAAGTGAGTTCACACTAAAAATAGAAGAAGCCATACGATTTTTTAGCCCTGCTATCAATCACTTCGGTAAAGGGATCGAAAGATTATGGTCTGAAATAGAGATTTGAGAGTCCCTCGTGTGAGTACATGCTGAAGAGCAAGGAGTGAAAGTTCTCTTGTCAGTTTTGATCTAATATGTGTCTGATGTGGTTTGTATAAAACTTATGGTGGTATAATTAGTTTTGCTTTTTTTGGCAGGATATAACAATGTTGTAGATGGAGGGAGATTGAATTAGTTCATACTACTTTTGTGACACCTAGATAATTACGCTACACTAACTCCACGCTAATGACGCCAAGTCATCATCATTATGCCCTAAGAAAAACGTTTAAGAAATATTTCAATCTCAAGTTCAAATTTAAAATAAAGTCAAATTAATAATTAACCAAACATAAAAACTAAGGTGTCCATAATATTGCAAAAATCCCAAAGCTATTATAAAAATAAAAGCAACATTATCTGACACTCCAAAATGCCCCTGGCTATTTTTGAATGTCCCAACAGCACCCTTCCAAGCACGTTTAAATCTAAACCAAAAAATGAAATGTTTTCAAATGGGGTTAAAATATTTGTGGTAGTGCCAATTAATGCTATCTAAATTATGTGTCTACTTGCTTATTTTACAAAAGTCAATTGGTACTAAATAAGAATGCAAAAATGAAAATAAAAAAATAGAAACAAAAAGAAAAGAAAAGAGAAAAGGCTTAATTAAAAGAGAGGTGGCCCATTTGCTTGGGAGGCCCAACCCAACAGGGTTTTCTCCCACCTCCTGCTACAGAAGCAGGGGAGGCTGTGGCAGCCATCCCATGGCCATGGGTGCACCCGACCAGGTGTCGACCATCCCGCGGCGCTCCCTGGTGGTTAGGTCCGACGCCTATGACCCCTCTACGAACCCTAATCCATTTATCCCCCTCGCTCACTCGCACTCTTGATCCGGAGCTCACATCCGAGCTGCAGTCACCGCGTCGACATCGTGGCCATGCGCCGAAGCCTCCCCGCGGCGCCAGAAACTTCCCAGGAGATGGGCCCCTTCGTCTTCTTTCTCTACAGCAACAAACTCTAGTTGGAGCGCCCCAGAGCCGCCGATATCGACCCCTCCTCTTCGACCATGGATGTCTGCTCTG
>LR738716.1:128367788-128401173 GCA_902687465.1 Secale cereale
GTTGCCGTCGGCATTGATGTACGGCCGCCGTCGGCATAGCATATATGCCGACGGCTTTTCTATGCCGACGGCCAACCAGGCTATGCCGACGTATATGTTGCCGACGGCCCTATGCCGACGAGGGCCGTCGGCATAGGTCTGTCCCGACGGGACTCAGGGCTATGCCGACGGCCCTGGCCGTCGGCATAGGGGGCGATTTTGGTAGTGCTGGTTCTGTCGCTGGCGTCCTCTGTAGCCGTTTCCGCCGCGAGCAGGAGTGGGCTGCCGATCTCCACGGCCACGCCCCCTTGTACCACGCCCGCGGTAGGGTTTCCCACGAGCTTGGCCGCGGCCTCTGTAGGCAGCATTTGCAGAGGTGTGAAAGCCACCAGAAGAAGCATCGCCCAACATCTCCATTCTCTGGTCGAAAGCAGAGATTTGGGCAAAGAGATCATCGGCGGTGATTGTGTTCTTGATGGCACCGATCGCCGCAACCACAGGATCATAGTCACGGTCCAGCCCTGCCAAGATGTAGTCAACCATCTCCGGGTCAAAAACCGGACGACCAGCGGCTGCTAGCTCGTCACCGAGGCTCTTCATCTTGGCCATAAAGGCAGAGCTTGACATGGTGCCCTTCTTGGTGTTGGTGATCGCAATTCTCAGATTTGTAATCCGAGACTGCGATTGGGAGGCGAAGATGGCTGTCACCGCTGTCCACAACTCGAAGGTGGAATCCTTCCCGATGACCTGCGCAAGTATTTCCGGAGTCATGGAGTTCAGTAGATATGAGAGCACCTGTTGGTCTTTGGCGATCCAGGCCGCATACAGCGGGTTCGGCGCCATGGCCGTGGTTTTGTCCGCCTGCGTGGTCTCCATCGTTTTGGGCGGAGCTGCGTCGCTGTTGTCCAGCAAACCAGTCACCTGCGCGCCTCGCAGGGCTGGTAGGACTTGTGCCTTCCAGAGGATGAAGTTTCCTCTTGCAAGCTTCTCAGTCGGCGGTGACCCGAGGTTGAGGGCGACGGACGACGAGGAAGACATGGCGACGGCGGCGGCGGTTGTGGTTTGTGATTTTGTTGTGGCTAGATGTATTGGGAAGAGGTGGCTATGATGACCATGTAAGATTGGGAAGCGTTCCTACTCCTCGATGAGGAGCCGCGTTTGATTTATATTGATACGAGGCAAACAGCCATGCCTTGGCTTACAAGTTGAAGAAGACCCATCGTATGAGATCAGGTCGTTACATGGGATAGCTACGGGAGAGGGAGAGAAGATAAGTTGGTTGAGATTACAAAGTAGAGATAAACATAAATTCTAACAACCTTCTGATGATAATTCGGTTGCAGCCGTTGATGTGGAGGGAAATTGTAGGACCATTCCTCTTCCTACTTCTCATGATGCTCCTATTGTTCCTGATGTCTATGTATCACGGGGACAATTGTATCTCACAAATAGGGGTGCTTCTGAACTATCAATCTGGGTTCTTGAAGACTCTACTGGTGAAGATTGTTGGACCTTGAAGCTCAATGTCAGCTACTTGCAACTGTTTGGAGAAAGGTATTCAGTCCGCATGCCATATTATGGTGTTATCTCAGCGCACCCAGAACACAGTATGGTATTCATAACCATAGGATTGAGATCGGGGTTCCAAGAGCTTGTGAAATTATTTTCATACGACGTGGATTCTAGGGAGCTGTGTTTCGTATCTGATCTTGGCTGGTATGTCAGGCGGGCTTATCTTTCATATGTTCCTTTGTTCTCGGAGTCATTAGCAGATGGGCACTAAATGTCCTATGTATTGGAGCCTCACAATCGTCTATCTTTCTGATGATACTAGTGTTACACTGGAGTACGAGCAGAACAATAGTGATTTGGGTAGACCTTTATACTCCCTCCGTTCCAAAATAGATGACTCAACCTTGTATTAACCTTAGTACAAAGTTAATACAAAGTTGGGTCATCTATTTTGGAACAGAGGGTGTAACTTATAAGTGTGGACTCATGTACCAGTCTTTATGAGGCTAGATATTCAGTCAACTTAATTAGTACTCCCTCCGTCCCAAAATTCATGTCTTAGATTTGTCTAGATAGGGAAGTATCTAACACTAAAACGTGACTAGATACATCCGTATTTAGACAAATCGAAGACAAGAATTTTGGGACGAAGGGAGTACTCTGTTTGATCATATATGTTAGCAGCTGCAACACCCTATTACTAAACTAAGGATAATTGATCGTCTTGTTGGAACTATTATGAGTATTAATGTCTACACTCTTGTCTCCGCTTATTTATCTGTTTGTGGATAGTTTTATCTGTGCACCAACTTTTTGGTGCGTTATAGGTTATTTTCTCCTTATTAACCTCTAGCCCTACCCTAGAGCCTAAGATTTTTCTGTTTGGGCGGACCTGGAATTACTGTTGCATTTCTATGGCGTTCTGTTTGTCATTCGGTCTTTGTTTTTTATTCTCATGTCTGCTAAAACTGTGATATATAGTAATGTGATAGCAGTAGCTTAACACGATCTATTGCTAAGGCTTTCCGATAGATGAACTGCCGTTTCAGTTTAACGTGAAGCACACGTGATTTTTCACCATTCTGGTTCGATTATCTTTCTGTCACCATCACCTGCTTCAAAGCGTGGTTCTCCAGCTGCAGTTTCTAATATATAGAAGTTGAGTTGCCCGTTCAGTTGGTTCAGTCACGGGGGCACTCCTACTCAGAGTTGTTACTATGCCCTTTAGTTGCTAGGATTTTATGATCTACTACTACATAACTAGCAGATTTATCAACATAGAAGCTTGTTATTATTTGCTCCGCCTCGGGCTTCTGATTGTCTGTCAAGTGACATCTATCTGGAGGAAGTTCAGATTGGATAATGGAGGACAATTTGGCCGACACATGTTCATGCATAGTTGGGTTGGCATGAGTGTTGCATCAGGATGGGAAAGTTGTCAGGACATCTCTCGACCAGGATGACAAAGTTATGGTTGTGTCGGCAGATTCATCAGCAGTGGAGACAATGAAAATTCGTTACCAGGCGAAGTGCAAGAAGTAAATTAGCCTCATATACAGGACAGTTAACAGAGACGCAGTCTGTTGGATACAGTCCCGGTAGTAGACAAGTTTGTGTAGGATGTAGATTACCTTCTTTACCTGAAATGTGCGGCATGGGACTGGGCTGCTCGGTGAATTCCAAATCATCGTCAGGGCACGACGCCGGCGGTGGCTTCAGTTTCTAGAGCCTCCGAGGATCGGGGTGCCCTTCCTTCTTCAGTTTTGGCTGTGAGTTTTTTTGATCATTTCTGCTCAAGCTGTGGCATTCTAGTTAATGTAAATAGAAGTTTAACTTGACATATCGCCAAGGATCAGATATGGTAATCTGGAGCACATAATTTGCAGATTTATCTACATGACAACTTCTTATTTTTTGCTCCACCTCAGGCTGGTCATTATTGCCAAGTGATACGTACCTTCCTGTGGAATGACAGTTTGCTCAGCGCATCTGAATCGGTTACATACACATGAGTAAAAGACCAGGATGACAAAGTTGCCAGGATATCTTCCCAGCACTGCCTGTTATCTTTGTGTCTGTTTGGTCAATTACCGAGTAAAAATATTCCTGTAATTTCTTGTCATGGCCTATATTTTTTTAATTTGGAAAATACACCCAAAGGGTATCTTACTGATAATTCTCAAGCAAAACAGTAATCAGCACAGTGAAAAGACAAGATGACATAAATTGACATGCAAAAAATAAAATTACACCGAAAAGCGTACTGGCTACCTTCTTTCTAAGATTGTATGCCGCCTGTCGAAGCCGGCTGGAGAGGAAAGAGACACTTGTAAATGTACATCCTCGTCATACCGTGCTTTAAATGCTAGAAACAAGATCTAAGACTACCCACAGTGGGAGTAACATAGGTAGTAACATCATACATATCTAGATAAAATAGATAATGTGGCAAACAATAAATAAAGAAACGGAGGAAAGTGGTAGTAACATACCTAGTTACTAGTAGTATGAGTAACATCACACGTATCAAAGCAAAATGAGTTTATAACCTACTCCCTCCGTCCGGGTTTATTAGGCCTAAAGACAACTTCTCTTAGACCAAGACACATAGTAATTTGCTCACATTAATTCTTGCATTCCACTCCCAATGCACTCTCTCACATGCATGCATCCAATGAAAAAGCACGTACGAAATGTATTAATTTCCCAACCATGGCATCAACAACAATGACTTTCAATGCAACCAATGAAATGGTTGCATGCATGCACCTTTCCAAAGCGAGGCCTTATAAAAAGGGACATGATTGTGATGCTAAGAGGCCTAATAAGGGCATGTACATTGGTGGCATATGGATACAGATGCCTCATGACAAAAAGTAATTTGAGGCTTATGTGTTGATTTTTTCTCCCCAATGCAAGCTACTACTAGTGGGCATCATCAAAGAATAAAAAGTGACTCACACTAGACATGCATCCCTCCTAACTTTTTCAACTTTATGCACCGGACCACACTTTTTCTCTCTAAGAACCCGTCTCCTGAAGAGGATCCTGCTTCCTCATCCGAGCCTACTTTTTATGTTATCCGATCCTACATGGCATGTGAAACATCACCCTGGGGCTATGCATTGGCCATACCCTAAACCCGGACGGAGGGAGTAATAAATGAAGTGTTGCATGTTATCACACATAAGTTAACTCCCCACTATAGAGGTAGTAACATAGACTAGTAACATGTGCATGTTACTAGTCTATATTACTACCCATTGTGGCTAGTCTAATAACTGCTGAAAGAACATCGGCTGGGGTGTTGCCCCACGCAGTGCAATCTTGCAATGTTTCACCATCAGTCCAGAGCATGCTGCGAAGCAAGTCAAAGAAAGAGGTCCAAGTCTCTGCACCAAGAGCCAGCCAACGGCTTCCGTTGATTAACACACAAGTTATCAAAATCCGAAAAGAACTAACAAATAGGCAATACAAATCCACACATGCCCTTCGTCGCCGCCGGATCGGAAGTTGTCAATGTAGATTGCTGCCACTACCTCGCTGATGCTGCCTGCCAGGTAACCAAAACCTATACACAAAATAAGAATATACGAGAATTAAAATATTCCCTTCGTCCCATAATATAAAATGTTTTTTACACTAATGTAGTGCTAAAAACGCTCTCATATTATGAGACGGAGGGAGTAATAATTAAGGGATGGATCCCCACTTCTCGATCTACTTATTATTTATTAATATTATTATTATTAGGACATCAAAATGGCGTATGTTTTTTTTAGGACTGCAAAATGATGTACGTGTGTTTTACTGCGAAATGGTGCGACTCACACGGCCCAGTAAAAAGCCCAGTAAACTGCACGAGGCCGTCCTTCCGATTCCCCTTCAGCAGCATCCATCCATCCATCTCGCTGCCCTGCCCTGCACCGAAACCAAACCCTCACCGTCTCGCCGCCACCCACTCGCCGGAGCAGATGGGAGCACCCAACGCCGGCGCTCTCGCCGCTCGTCTCTTCGCTGTTCGCGCGCCACGCATCTGGTAGGCCCTCTCTTCCTCCACTTTCCCCTCACCGCTAGCAGGACGTATCTCTCCAACCTTTCCTTCTCCCCTGTCCGCAGATTGGCCGCTAGCTCGTTGCCTCCCCGTAGATGGCGACGGCGTCCATGGAGACGGCCCTCATGACCGATCCGACGGCCAAGCTCCCCGACGACATCCTGGTCGAGATCATCTCGCGCGTTCCCTACAAGTCCACCCGCTCCTGCAAGTGCGTCTCCACGCGCTGGCGGGACCTCATCTCCCACCCCGACCACCGCAAGAAGCTTCCTCGGTCAACCCTCGCCGGCTTCTTCTACAGAACCTACGACTTGGCCAGCCGTCCATTTGATTCTCATGGTTACCGAAGCGTCTCAGGGAACTGGTGCCCCATCGACGCCTCCCTCTCATTCCTGCCCAAATACGAGGATCTTGAGTTGTTGGACTGCTGCAACGGCCTCCTCCTCTGTCGATGTTCCAAGCCTTATCCCGAGGAACCGGATTACCTGGTGTGCAATCCTGTAACTGAGAAATGGGTAACCTTCCCTGCCAATGATTGGTCCTCGTCGTCGTATGCTTGCCTGGGATTTGATCCGGCCGTCTCCTCCCATTTCTATGTGTTTGAGTTTGTACCTGCTGTGGCTTTCAATATGAATTTGAAGTATGAGTATGATATCGAAGAGGTGGGGATCTACTCGTCCAAAGCTGGTGGTTGGACACATCAAATTAAATGGGACGATCCAGTTGAGATACACAACTTTTCAGGTGGCACATTTCTCCGCGGGGTGCTGTATTTATGTTCGGTTACTAATTTGGTTGCAGCTGTTGACGTGGAGGGAAACTGTCGTTTCATTCCTATTCCTACTTTACATGATGCTCTTGGTGGTCATGATGTTTATAAATCACGAGGACAATTGTATCTCGCAAATTATACTGCCGCTGAAGCATCAATCTGGGTCCTTGAAGATTCTAGTGGTGAAGATTATTGGGCATTGAAGCTCAATGTGAGCTACTTGCAACTGTGCAGAGCAGAGTATTCAAGCTCTAAGGAATATTACAGTGTTATCTCAGCCCACCCAGAAGACAATGTGTTATTCATCGCGGTACAATCGACATTATCGGGGTACCGATTACAGATGAAAATATTTTCATACGGAATTGATTCTAAGGAGCCGCGTTTCATATGTGATCTTGGATGGACTTCCAGGCGCCCTTATCTTTCATATGTTCCTTTGTTCTCAGAGTCATTGGCAGATGGGCACTAACTGTCTCGTGTATTGGAGCCACACAGTTGTCCATCCTTCTGATGATGATAGCGGAGTTAGATCTTGAATATGAGCAATAGTAATTTGGGTAAGTTGTGGTAAGCTATTGGTGCTTGAGTGAAGTCATGTACCTGACTTATTCTGCTAGCTATTCAGCCAACTTAGTAGTGTGCTTGTGTTTTATGCAGTTATTGGCAGCCCATGCAGCTGTAATACCTAGTACTTCACAGTGGATACAGCTGTAATACCGTTTTGTTGGAACTATTTTGAATATTTGAGTATCTCGATTCTGGTCTCTTTTATTTCTCTGTTTGTAAATAATTTGTTGGTATACCAACCTGTGTTTTTGACAGTACATGTAAGGTTATATTCTTGTTCTTAATCTCTAGATCTAGTTTAGAACTTATCATGTTGTTTGGGTGGACCTAGAATGGCCAAGACTGCCGTTGCATTTCTAGATTCGGTTCGGTGCTGTATTTTCATGTCTGCTGAAGCTGTGATAGTAAGGTAATACTGGTTTAACATGGTCTATGGTTAAGGCTTCTGATATATGAACAACATTTTCAATTCAACCCAAACCTCAATTTTCATGTCTGTTGAAACTGTGATATAGTAATGTAATAATAGGTAGTTTAGCATGGTATACTGTTATGGCTTTCTGATATATGAACATCAGTTTCATTTCAGCTGGAGCCGAAATTGTTCTACACCATTCTGGTTTGATTATCTTTGTTTCACCGAGGATGACCAAGTTGTCAGGACATCTTTCGGCTCAAATCGCCTTTTAAAATATGTCTTGATCTGACTTCAATTCATGTTTATTTGGCCGTCCTGTTCTTTTTAACCCCGCGGGGCTGCTGCTGGGTAAGATATAAAACCCGACACATTTCGTGTGTTTAAACCCGTTTGAGCAATACCTGAACCCGAAACCCGTCATCCCCGCCAAACTACCACACTAAGCCTAATTAGACGTCATGTTGAACAATGTATGGCTAAATAATGATCTTGTTTGTTGCGGAAATATGCTTATGCAGATGTTGTTATTGCTCTTTCTTGCTATTGTTATTGCTCTTTTTGTTGTGCCGCTGAAATATGCTCCTTGTAGTTGCTGTTATTGCTCTTTTTGCTCGAGTTATGCTGGTGAAATATGCTCCTTGTAGCTGTTGAACCATGTAACATTGTATTGTACTGAATTTTTTGCAAGTTAAGCTGCTGAAATATGGTCTTTTTGCTTCCGAAATGCTATTCTTTACAGCTATTATGTTTGCTTAAATATGCCGATTTCCCCGTGGGTTCCCCGTGGGTTTAGGAAACCCGATGGGTTTAGGGAACGGGCAAAAAACTAGCCCCGCGGACGCTGACGGGGACGGGGATGGGTTTGTGATTTTCTCGTGGGGATGGGTTTGGGCAGGCAAAACCCGATGGGTTTCGTCCCCGTTGCCATCTTGAGTCTTGTGTCCCCGCAGAAAAAGAAGATATTTTAGTCTTATGGTCGGCATATTTCCGTTGTCACTTGAAGAATTAGAATGATATATAGTCGAATGTACCTTTAATACTTCACGTGCATTCTTCGCTTATAAATTTAGCCAAGATCGAAACATCTCAATCTCTTCATACATTCTCCCTGTTGAACTCTTCTTTTCCCTCAACAAATGCAAGTTCGTCAGGGTTTGGTTACTAGTTTTCTTGGAAGGGTTTTCTCCCTTGATCTTTTCCCTTGTTTTATGATGGGAATGAAAGTATGATTGTTTATCCAATCCAAACTATTTATTGAGGGAAAGAAAGATCAATAGTTGGCCCTATTGTCTCGATTTGGATCCAACGGATAATGCAAGTCGAAAAATCAAGCCCGCCTATAAATGAAATAAATGAAAGTGAAAGTTCAGTACGAACTTGTAGAGCAAGAGCAGCTAGTTTAGAATGAAAAGAAAACTTGCCGTGACGATGAATGATTTATGACAATTGCTGGTGTGTTCTTATTGACTCTTATATATCTTCTCATCGAACTTACCGCGTCTTGGTGAGTTAACTTTGCTCTTGGCTGGTGAAACAGCGTGGGAAAGAAACCAATATCGACACTCGGCACTGTTTAGTGCGTTTTCAGTTGCCTACCAACACCCTGTCCTTTTGGATCTTATTCGTGCAGATTGTACAGTACTATTATCAGTGTGAGATAATAAAGCCATTAGGAAAAGAGAATGAGATCTTCACAATAAAGTCATTAGGAAAAGAGAATGAGATCTTCACAATAAAGCCATTAGGAAAAGAGAATGAGATCTTCACAATAAAGTCATTAGGAAAAGAGAATGATTCCAACTTGTCATTAAGAAAATGATCTAACACAGACTGTACAGTACTATTATCAGTGTGATCAACTGATCATGGAGTTAAGAGTTGTGCTTCGCTGTTACATTTTTTTGATGATATAAGAAGTTCCTTGACATTATAGCTCGGAGAGCAGAAGGAAGCAAGAAAATAAAATCATAAGTAACCTTGTCCCTAATTTCGCTTTCGAAAAATATGTGATCCCACTCCCACCGTTGCTAGCTAGGAATGAAACTGTTTGGGACGGCCGAACCACCACCACCACCACACCGCCTCCAACAAGGCAACAACTAAGGTCATCTCTAGCAGACCCCGCAAAACCCGGACCCGCATAAGTCTTTTGCAGTTCGTGGAAAAGAGTATATGCGGGCTGGCGCGGGCGAGGACAGACTCAGACCCCGTATAATCAATCCGTAAGAAGGAATATTCTCTAAATATACCGAACAGACCTACAACTAGCTCTTTTTTTTAATCGTCCTCTTCCTCGCGTCAATCCGGCGGACAGGGCAGAGGCCAGGGCGGCCGGGGCGAGCGCGGCGCGGGCGGAGGCCAGGGCGGCGGGGCGAGCACGACGCGTGCGGAGGCCAGGGCTGCCGGGGCGGCACGAGCGGCGGCCGGATCGAACGGCCGGCGCATCGAGCTAGCTAGCTAGCTTAATCGATTCGAACGGAGCTAGCTAGCTAGGTTCAAGAGCCGCGGAGCCACGGGGACGGACGGGCGGCGACATAGATGAGCAGCACGGCGGTCGGGACGGACGGACGGCGGCCTGGATGAGCAGCACGGCGATCGGGACGGATGGGCGGCCGCCCCGGATGAGCAGCGCGGTGGCTGGGGATGGATGGAGCGATGGCTCGGATGAGCAGCGCGGTAGCCGGGGACGGACGGGGCGGTGGCCTAGAGCGAGCCTGAAAGCTTCGATGGCAGTTGGACTCCCGCCTACTACTTTCTCGTGATGCAGGGCACCGTAGAAGCGGAGGCGAAACCTGTGTTTTTGCAGATCGGGAGGATTTTTTTACCGCGCTCCTTAAAAATATTGCAGGTTGAAGTCGTTTACGGGGTCTGTTTAGGCGGGATTTTCCGCGCCGACCCGCATTTTGACGGTTATATTGCGTATCAGGGCTTTTTGCGGGGTCTGCTAAAGTTGCTCTAAGGATGCCGAAAGAAGATGAGCTGGAGTCAAACCGAAGCCGAACTGCCACAACCAGGTCGATAGAAGGGAAAGAGCCATCGCTAATGAACTCTATAAGAAGAATCAATGACAAAGCGTCTTTTATGTTCTGATCAAAATTCAATTATAAAGATTAAGGCTAACTTCTGACAAGCGAGCGGAGTGAGGCCCGTCACCCGTAGGCTTGGGCCAAAGCGGAGGGAGACTGTCGTTTCAATCCTATTCCTACTTTACATGATGCTTGTTGTGGTTCTTATGGGTATGTATCACGGGACAATTGTATTTCGTAAATTATGGTGTTGCTGAAGCATCAATATCGGTCCTTGAAGATTCTAGCAGTGAAGATTATTGGACTTTGAAGCACAATGCAAGCTACTTTCAGTTGTTCAGTTCAAGCAGGAAGGAATATTATGGTGTTATCTTAGCCCACCCAGAAGGCGATATCCTATTCATAACTGTTGAAACTACATTCCCGGGGTAGCGATTTCAGATGATTTTTTTTCATATGAAATTGATTCTAAGGAGCTACATTTCATATGTGATCTTGGACGGACTTCCAGGTGCCTTTATCTTTCATATGTGTAAGTGCATCTAGTGCCACCACTAGTTGGTTTGGAGTGTTGACGACAAACGTGTTTGAGGGACTAACGTGTTTGTGAGAATTGCAGGATAACCCAGATAGTAATCCTTCACTGATTCGGTTTACCTACCAGAGATGACCCCTAAAAATGTGTGAAGACGTTGAAGACAATTGTGGCTTGTGAAGACATTCACGTGAAGATAATGACCTGCGAAGACATTCACCTGAAGACTATGGAGTGCGAAGACATAGTTTCTTTCGTAGTTCCTTTTCTTTCTTGAGTCATAGAAACCACCGTACTGTTAAGTGGGGTCCCAGTGAACATAGTCAGATTATTGATGTGATGCTCATCCAAAATCCTATGTATTCGAGCGAAGACAATGAGAGCAAATCTTATCCATAGTTGGTTAAGTCAACTTTGCTTGTAGCCCAAGCTAAGTTGCCGCGTGTGTTTGGAATCCGACCGTTGGACACGTGTTAGTTCCTTAGTGACCAAGGGTCATTTCGGACATATCATGTCAGGTTGTCTCCTAGCTATAAATAGCCGACCCCTACACCATAAATTGGTGGCTGCTTAGAGTTAGTGCACGGCTTTTGTCGTTTGAGAGCAACCCACCTCCGAAGCCTTTGAGAGAAAAGATCCTTGCGAGGACAAAGCCCAAAACACCCAGAGACAAAGAGTGTTAGGCATCATTGCAATCTTTCTGTTTGTGTGATCTGAAGACTTGTTACACTTGAGGACTGTGTATCCTCCAGCTGGTTAGGCATCGTGTTCTGAGCATCCAAGAGTCATTGTGGATTGCCGGTGAACGAAGTCTGTGAAGGTTTGGAAGTCTACCTTGAAGACTTACCAAAGTGATTGGGCGAGGACTCGGTGTCCTTATCTCAAGGAGAATAATGTGAAGACACGGTCTTCAGAGTTCAATCTGAGCCTCCCTAACCAGACGTACATTTGTCATAACAACTGGAACTGGTCTACCAAATTCCCATCGTCTCCAAGCTACTGGTTCTACCTTCCAACCCATTTACATTCCAGTTTGTCTGCGTGAAGTTATTGCTTACTTGTCTGATCTGTGTGACTTCACTGTGTGAAGACTGCTCCTTGTTTAGCTTCATTCTGTCTTCCACCTTGATCCATGTTAACTAGCTGTCAATAGTCTTGGTACTTTCACTATGCTGCTTACTTGACTATTGCTCGTCTAGTGTAGTTTATCTTTTGCTGCATATCCATAGGTTCATTCCATCAGTTTGTCTTCAAAAGATATCGTGTTTTGAATACTTTCATAAAAATCGCCTATTCATCCCCCCTCTAGTCGATAACTAGCACTTTCAAAATGTTCTTGTGTTCTCGGAGTCATTGGCAGATGTGCGTTAATGGACTTCTTGTGTATTGGAGCCTCACAACTGTCCACTTTCTGATGTTAATTATGCAGTTTGATGTCCAATATGAGCAGCAGTAATCTGGGCAAGTCGTGAGAAGCTGTTGGTGCTTGAGTGAAGTCATGTACCTGATTTTATGCTATGAGCTATTCAGTCAACTTCGTACTCTGCATGTATTTGTGTAGTTTTATACTTAATCATGGATATGTGGCCGTCTTGTTGGAACTATTATGAATATTTTCATATCTGGATTATATATTCTATGTTATTTATCTGTTTGTGAATAATTTGATGGTATACCACTAAGAGCATGTGTTTCAGACAATACATGTGTAAGGGCATAGTTCTCCCTAAGTAGTTTTGGTGATTGATGACAATGCATTTGCGGACTAATCGTGTGCTCTAAGCTCCTACAGGTATATCTCACTTAGGCACAAGACGATTGCTTGCCCCTCGGATTCGATGGAAGACGGTGTTTCCTTTTTGCTCCCTGTCGGTGGCTTTGAGTAATAGGAAAGCCGTACTATTAAGAGGGGGTCCGTTTCGGAAAGGTTTGGGTGGAATCAACACGTACACATCTTACTCTCACACCACCTTTCCCTTGCTTCTCTAGAGTTCCAACCGTTTATTATCGTATATGCAAACCATGACTTCTTAACTAAAACATCTGCCTGGCAAGCGGTAGTACCGCACAGCCACACGGTAGTACCGCCTGAAGACACGGTAGTACCGCACCAGCGGTAGTACCGCGGCTCCAGAACCGTAGTACCGTGTATTTGGCCCGGCACTGTATAAGTGTAGAAGTAGGTGCGGAAGTAATTTTTTACTTCCGCATCCTATGCGGTAGTACCGCTTGCTCCAAGCGGTAGTACCGCGTCGTGTTTTGCTACTACCGTATTTCTACGGATGTAGCCACGGATGTAATTTATTTCATCCGTGGCTGTCATCGTCTCGCTTGTTTTTGCCTAGCGGTAGTACCGCCCCCAGAGCGGTAGTACCGCTCAGCAAGCGGTAGTACCGCAACTTACGTGCGGTACTACCGCTCTCTGCGGGCAGAAAACGTGCATAACGGTTGGATTTGCTCTCCCACTATATATAGGGGGTCTTCTTCCCCAAGAAGACTTACCTCTTCCCCCACATACTCCATTGTTGCTCCAAAGCTCCATTTCCGCCCGATCTCTCTCCCTAGCCAATCAAACTTGTTGATTTGCTCGGGATTGCTTGAGAAGGCATCGATCTACACTTCCACCAAGAGATATTTGATTCCCCCACTAATCCCTTGCGGATATTGTTACTCTTGGGTGTTTCAGCACCCTAGACGATTGAGGTCACCTCGAAGCCATATTCCATTGTGGTGAAGCTTCGTGGTTTCGTTGGGAGCCTCCGAGTTGTGGAGATAGCCCCAACCTTGTTTGTAAAGGTTCGATTGCCGTCTTCAAAGATCCTATTTAGCAGAAAGACGTATATTCCTTGCTCATTATCAGACAATCACTTATTCCCAAACCTGGCACCACTAGTGGAATCACGGCACCTTGCATCGTGTGAGGGCGTGAGGAGAATACGGTGGCCCTAGTGGCTTCTTGGGGAGCATTGTGCCTCCACACCGCTCCAACGGAGACGTACTTACCCTCAAAGGGAAGGAACTTCGGCAACACATCCTCGTCTCCACCGGTTCCTCTTGTGGTTATTTCTTACCTTACTTGTGCAAGCATTACTTGTTTAACTCCTATAGCTTGCTTGTAAAGTTGTTATCCTTACTTTCCATTAGTTGTCATCTTAGTAGAATATCTAGACAACTTACTTTGACGCTTAATTTAAAGTGGTTAAGAAAAGCTAAAAATTGTTAGTTGCCTATTCACCCCCCCTCTAGTCAACCATATCGATCCTTTCAATTGGTATCAGAGCCTCGTCTCTTTTTAAGGACTTTACCGTCCAAAGAGTATGGGTGACAACGTAGTCGAGACGGAGGACCATTCCGGTGGAACTCCGTCCTTGCCGACGTCGGATGGGGGAGCCTCGGTCTCTCGTGAGGAGTTCAATGTGGCCTTGACCACATTGAAAGAATCACTAGCGAGCGAGGTCAAAGGCATGTTTAAAGATTTGCTTGAGGGGCTTAAAGTTTCCACCGCTCCGTTGGAAGTGGTTCGTCCCGCCACTAACGTGTCGGAGGCTAATCCCGACAAGGGAGAAGCTAGTAGTGAACAAGCCCCTGTTACTAAGAATGGGAGTGGGATCTTTGCCCACTCCGCTCCTCCTACTCACTATGGAGGACCCGTTCCTACACCGCATTTAAATTCCGTTGGGCCACCTCCCAAGTTTATAAAAATTCTGACTTTGCTACTTGGGTGTTCCGCTTCAAACATCATATAAATCATTGTTCTACTAACCTTTGGAGAATCATTGAGCAAGGTTTTTATCCGCATGATCCCGACAACATGACTCCAAGAGAAACTGCGGATCATCAATTCAACGAGTCCGCTCTTTGCATTCTTCAAGATTCCATCCCTCCTGAAGACATTGCACACCTTCGACCCTTCACTGTGGCCAAGGAAGCTTGGGAGCATGTTGGCACGATGTACAAGGGAAGCACCAGTATTCAACGCTCCAACTATGAAGTTGTGCAAGATGAAGCTGATGAATTTGCTATGATCGAAGAAGAAGATCCTCGTGAACTCTATCGAAGATTAACTATCCTTGTCGTCTCTCTTCGAGATCATGGCAGTAAGGATACGGATGATAATTGGATCAAGCGCAAGTTCCTCAAGGCCATGATGCCCTACCATAAGGCCATGTCCTCTGTCATTCGTTAGAGACCGGACTTCCACCACTTATCCTCAAATGAAGTGTTGGATGAGTTTGTTGCCATGAGGATCTTGGATGTGACCGTCGACAATGCGGTCTTAAGAGCTCAACGATCGAAGAAGCCTAATCTTGCCCTGAAGGCTAAGGCTTGTGTGGAAGAAGAGGAGGTGGAAGATGATGATGAGTGTAGCCCCGAGGACACCAAATATTCCTATCATGAGCACATGGCTCTTGCTTGAAGGCAATTCTGGGGCAAGAAGAACACAAGAACCAACTTCAACAGGAACAACTCTAGTGGGAACAAGGGCAAGCAACGAGTGAGGACATGCTTCAACTGTGGAAATGTAAGCCACTTCGTTGCGGATTGCCCATATGAGAAGAGAGAAGACTTTGGAGGCAAGCTTATCCGGAAGGACAAGTAAAAGTCCTATCCTAACAAGAACAACTTCAACAAGAAGACTCCTCCGAAAGTGTTGGTGGCCCAAGAAGAATATGCTGAGGATGATGATAATGATGAAGATGATGAGACGGTCACCATGGCCACAATTGCTATTGCTACTACTCCGCACACATCTCTCTTCGACTCGCCAAATGAGAACATCACCGCCAAGTGTCTCATGGCCAAGGCCACCAACAAGGTAACCCTAAACATCAATACTACTATCTCTTCTAATCCTTCATTGACGAATTGTATTGATGAGAGTGAGGGAACTAAGGAGGGAGAGAATGAATTTGAGTTGTTCATGAAAAATCTCAAGGGCAAACCCAAGAAGCATTTTGTTGCTCTCTTGGAACAACTCGGTGAGGCCAACGACATGATCGAGGCTCACGAGGAAACCATTACTAAAATGGAAGGACATAGTCGAGACTATGCCGATGAGATATCAGATCTCTCTAACGCCCTAGAGGAAGAGCGTGGTCTTCGTTTGGCTGTTGAGGAGTCACACAACGATGGTCATGCTAAATTAAAGAAAGATCTTGATCATGCTTTAGTTGTCTCTCGTGTGCTTAATTCCGATAAGGCAAAACTTGTGGTTGACCATGCTAAACTCAAAGAGGAGTTTGACATACTTGACAAGGCTCACAAGGCCTTGAAAGGTATGCATGCTACTCTCAAGGAGTCTCATGATCAACTCCAAGTTTCGCTAACCAAGGAAAAGGCTATCTTTCCTCGCATGGTATTAATTGATAATGCAAATGCTACTAACCCGTGTTGCGAGCATGTGCATCTTGTTGAAGAGAATGCCGAGTTGAAGAAGCAACTTGAGAAAGACCTTGTGACATGCATACCAGGTGCGAAGAACCTCAACAACCTTTTGAGCAATCAAAAGGAGGTTGTGGCAAAGGAAGGAATTGGGTTTGTTCCTAAGCCCAAGAAGAAGAAGAATGACAAGACCAATCAACCACCCCCTCTCCGACAATCTTTCGTGAAAGAAGGAGAGGGCACATCAAAGAAGAAGAAAATGGTGGAAAGTGGTGGTGTCAAGAAAAACTCCACCATACCATCAAACATGGCCGGCGACTTTAATCCTTCATATGTTTTATGTCGTGCTAGTGATGGTCATGTGTTTGCTAAATTTGTTGGTTCTTCTTATGAGTACATTGAATGGTCCATTTGGGTTCCTAAGACCCTTGTTACTAACCTCAAAGGACCCATTACCAAATGGGTACCTAAATCCAAGCATTGATCTCTTGTAGGAGTTTGCTTCCGGTGGGGGATCATGGTTGCTCGATAGTGGAGCCACAAATCATATGACCGGAAGCAAAGACTTGGTGGTGGACGTGCATCTAGGTTCATCTATGGCCACCAACGTCGAATGGGGTGATGCTTCTTCCTCTAAGGTATTGGGGCTTGGCAAGGTTGTTGTCTCTCATGATCTCACGATCGAGAAAGTCATGCTTGTTGAGTCCCTTGCATACAATTTACTTTCTGTTCACCAACTTGCACTCATGGGCTTTGCTACATTCTTTGATATTGATACCATGGCCCTCTTGTGGAGCAAGACTCTTAAAGTAGCCTATGTTGGGCATGTCGAGAACGGCCTTTATGTGGTTAACTTTTCGAAGCAACCCACTAAAGTCGCGACATGCCTAATGGCTAAAGTTGATGTGGGATGGCTTTGGCATCGCCGTTTGGCCCACGTCAATATGAGATCTTTGCAAAGTCTTCTCAAGGGGGACCATGTCCGTGGACTAACAAATGTTAGCTTTGCCAAAGATCGTGCTTGCAGGGCTTGCATTGAAGGAAAGTTACATGAGACGGCTCACCCTCCCACGACTATCATCTATTCAAAGAGACCCCTAGAGCTCCTCCACATGGACCTCTTTGGGCCTCCATCTTTTGATAGTCTTGGGGGTAGAAAGTACTACTTGGTGATTGTGGATGATTACTCAAGATACACCTGGGTATACTTCTTCAAGAAGAAGAGTGAGACCCAACAAACCGTCATCAACTTTGCAAATGAAGCTCAATGACAACATGAAGCAAAGATTTTGATGATCAGAAGTGACAACGGCACCGAGTTCAAGAACTACACCTTGGATGAGTTTCTGAGTGATGAGGGGATCAAACATCAATATGCAGCCCCATATACCCCTCAACAAAACGGTGTAGCGGAGAGAAAGAACAAAACTCTGATGGATGCGGCAAGAACCATGATGGCTGAATTCAAATCTCCATACAACTTTTGGGCCGAAGCCATCAACACCGCTTGCCATGCATCAAATCGGCTCTATCTCCGCAAAGGCTTGAACAAAACTCCGTATGAGATACTTACCGGCAACAAGCCCAATCTCAAGTACTTCCGGGTATTTGGGTGTAAGTGTTTCATTCTCAAGAAAAGTGTTCGCTTGTCTAAATTTGAATCTAGAGCTCACGAGGGCATATTTGTTGGTTATGCTACAAACTCTCATGCTTACCGTGTCCTCAACAAGTCCAATGGACTCATTGAGGAGACGAGTAACGTAGAGTTTTATGAAAATAACGGCTCCCAAGTGGAGCAAAGTGGTACTTGTGATGTAGGTGATGAAATTCCTCCTCAAGCCATAAGAAGAATGGGTGTTGGATACATCCTACCCATTGAGGAACCCCTTGTGGCTGAAGGAGAAGGACAATGTTCCACTCAAGTGGAACCATCACCAACCCAAGACCCACATGCTTCCGAAGAACGAAGTGAAGGCCCTCAACCTGACGAACAAGGACAAGTGCAAGATCAATCACAAGATGGTGGAGAACCACCAAATGACGCACAAGGCCAAGTTCTGTCCTCCGAGCAAGATCAAGATCAAGAGGAAGCTCAAGATCAAGATCTAGCTCCTAACGACGCTCAAGATGATCAACTCAATGCTCCTCAGTTAACTCTTGAAGAGCAATTAGAGCATCGTGCTGCAAAAGTTGCCTCCAGGCTTGCTTCCAATGAACATCACATCGAGAACATTCTAGGAAGCATCAAAAGGGGGGTAAGCACTCGTAGACAATTAGCAAACTATTGTGCTCATCAAGCTTTTGTCTCCTGTGTTGAACCTCAGAAGGTTTATGAGGCGCTCGAAGACCCTGATTCGCTCAATGCCATGCATGAAGAACTCCATACTTCTAGCGCAACAAGGTGTGGCGTCTGGTGCCAAGGCCAAAGGAGAACCATAATGTCATTGGAACCAAATGGATCTTTAAGAACAAGCAAGATGCTCATGACATTGTCATCCGCAACAAGGCGCGTCTGGTGGCTCAAGGCTACTCCCAAGTCGAGGGTATCGACTACGGTGAAACCTTTGCCCCCGTTGCTCGTCTTGAATCCATTCGTTTGTTGCTTGCCTATGCTTCCCATCATAACTTTAAATTGCAACAAATGGATGTGAAAAGTGCATTTCTTAATGGTCCTATTAATGAGTTGGTGTATGTTAAACAACCCCCGGGGTTTGAGGATCCTAAGCTCCCCAATCACGTGTACCAACTCGATAAGGCACTCTTTGGCCATAAACAAGCCCCATGTGCGTGGTATGAGCATCTTACCGAGTTGTTACAAGATCGTGGGTTTGAAATTGGGAAAATCGACCCCACTCTTTTTACTAAGAAGGTCAAAGGGGAGTTGTTTGTATGCCAACTATATGTTGATGATATTATCTTTGGTTCTCCTAACAAAGCTGTCAATGATGAGTTCGCCGCACTCATGACCACACATTTTGAGATGTCCATGATGGGAGAGTTGAAGTATTTCCTTGGGTTTGAGATCAAACAAAGAAGAGAAGGCATCTTCATCAAACAATCCAAGTATACTCAAGACATGCTCAAGAGGTTCAATCTAAGTGATGTCAAGCCGGCTACTACTCTAATGCCAACCAAATGCCAACTTGACATTGATCCCAATGGTAAAGCGGTGGATCAAAAGGTATATCGCTCTATGATCGGATCCTTGCTTTACCTTTGTGCATCTAGACCGGATATTATGTTGAGTGTAGGAATTTGTGCACGGTTTCAAGCCTCACCTAAGGAGAGTCACTTTGTGGCTGTCAAGCGAATCTTTCGATATTTGGCTCATACCCCAAACTTTGCCTGATGGTACCCGAGAGGAGCAAACTTCAACCTTGTAGGTTTCTCTGATTCTGACTGGGCGGGTGATACGTCCAAAACGTATCTATAATTTCTGCTTTCTCCATGCCTCTTTTGGGTGATATTGCTATGTTATTTATACACTTCCATACACTTTTGATCATATTTGGACTAACCTATTAACTCAGTGCACCCCAGTGCCAGTTTCTGTTTTCGGCTGTTTTTGTACTTCAGGTTTTCACATTACGAGAACTGCCTGAAAAAATCCAGAAAAATTATATAAAAAATTAGCGTTCCGGAAGCTTCCATGCGGCCAAAGTAGGGCCGGAGGGGACCCACAGGGGCTCCAAGCGGCCTGCCCACGCGGCCCCCCCTGGGCCGCGCCGGGGGGGCGCCTGGGCACCCCTGCCCCCCTCTGATGCCCCCTTTGGCATACATTTAAAGCGTGTCGAGGAAACCCTGATTCCAGACCCCTTTTTTCGAGACGCGATTCCGATCTCCGCCGCCATCGCCATCAAGCTTCGGGGGACCAGAATTCCTGCGCCGGCACCCTGCCGGGACGGGGAAGTGCCCCCGGATTCATCTCCATCGATGTTGCTTCCTCCCTCCATGATGCGGGAGTAGTTCCTCCTCGGGGCTGAGGTTCTTACCAGTAGCTATGTGGTCAATTCTCTCTCCCATGATGTGATCTTCGTTGTGATCATAGGCTATGTTAATCTAGGGTGATCCCATGATATTTCCCCTTCCTCTATGTATTGGATTGATGTACTCACTTGTCTTTATCTAGTATAATCCCCGAGACCAAGTTTACAGCGGTCTATTGGATATGGATTAGAACAATATTTTCATGAGTGATTTCCTCTCTTGTGTGTTGATTGAAGATTGAGAGTCTCTTGGTGCTTGTCTTTGACTATCCTTTAGATATGTTGTGGTGATTGTGGGACTCTCTTTGGATGGCTGCGGTGACATTGGGAAATCATTAGATTGAGAACTACGAACTTTGAGGTGTGCTTTTGTAGCCCTACATAATTCTCGTCCTCTCTTGACCACGAAGGAATGACCTCCGAGTGTGTCCCCTTTGCATGTTTTATGGGAAATATCATGTGATTCGATTATGTTAATGTTGTTGGGAGTTGCCACTAGTGAAAGTATGAAGCCTAGGCCTTGTTTCCACCATTGCAATACCATTTGTGCTCACGTTTACCACTTGTTTGCTTGCTGTACTTTTTATTACAGATTTATATTACTTTGTTTTGCCATCCATATCACTTGCCATTTAACATCTCTTCGCCGAACTAGTGCACCTATACATATAACAAGTGTATTAGGTGTGTTGGGGACACAAGAGACTTCTTGTATCTTAGTTGCAGGGTTGCTTGAGAGAGACCATCTTCAACCTCTACTTCCCTGAGTTCGATAAACCTTAGGTCATCCACTTGAGGGAAATTTGCTGTTGTCCTACAAACCTCTGCGCTTGGAGGCCCAACATAGTCTACAAGAGTAGAAGCGTGTGAAGACATCAAGCTATTTCTGGCGCCGTTGCCGGGGAGGTGAGCGCTTGAAGGTATATCTTTATATCTTGCAATTAAATCTTTTTGTTTCTTGTTTTTATTTCAATAGTTATGTTTATGGAAAACCGTGCTATTGGATCGTTGCTTGCGGGAAGACGCCCCACACCTGTGGTGGTTGCTCCTCCCCCTACTGAAATTGTGCCCTATAAAATACCAGCTGGTATTATCGATTATGTTTTGGCTAATCGTTATGCAGGAGACAAACATCCCGGTGAACACTTGCTATATCTGTCACAACTATGTTCATTATTTAAGCTTGCAGGTGTATCAAAGGAGTTTGTCATGAGGAAATTATTTGCCTTGTCACTGAAAGGAAAAGCATTGGAATGGTATAGGCTACTAGATGGCTCTCACCTGCTGGAGTGGGAAGAGATCCAGTCTCTCTTTTACTCCAAGTTTTATCCTCTTCATGAAGTCCATGAGAATAGGAATTATGTTTATAATTTGTATCCTCATGACGGAGAGAGCATAGCTCAAGCTTGGGGGAGACTGAAAACGTTAATGCTAAAATGTCCTAACCATGGGCTCCCCAAAGATATGATTATTACTAATTTCTATGCGAGGCTTTCTCGACAGGATAAAGATTTGCTCGACGCTTCCTCTATGGGTTCTTTCACAAACAAAAAGATTGATGCTAAATGGGAACTCCTTGAAAGAATTCAACGCAACACTGAAGATTGGGAGATCGACAAAGGTAAAGAGTCAGGTATAATTTATGAGTATGATTGCATTAAGTCCTTTGTTGAAACTACAAGTTTTAATAAGTTTAGTGCTAAGTTTGGGCTTGATTCTCAACTCCTTGTTGATTTCCTCAAATCTTTTGCTTCACATCTTAATATGCCTAAGGAGGATTGGATCAAGTATCATAAACCTTTTAAAGAGACTTGCAAAGAAAATGAAATTGTTCATGATGATTGCAACATGCATGATCCAATTCCTAAAAATGAAGTTTTATATAAGCATGTTAATTTTGGTGGAGTGGATAGACCTTGTGAAAGGCCTATGATTGAAGAAGAGAAGTATTGTAAGCAACATAAGCATGAAAGAACAATCACTTGGGTCAGAGATTTAAATGAAATTGCTAGAGAATTGTGTGACCTTTATCCTTTTACTTGTGAACTTTGCCGTATAGAGGGTCACTTTAATTTTCAATGCATGAACTTTCAAAACATAACTGTTAACCGGTTGTGTGATGACATGATCACCTCTGATCTTTATGATGAGCTTATGTTATTTTAGATGTGTGAAGAGTTATCAGAAAAGACTTCATGGCTAGATGTTAATGCCATAGGAATAAAAAACACTTTGCAAAATTGCCATCTCTATTGTATTGTTAATTGCCATGAAAATGATTTCATAGGTAAGATTATAAAGGAGGGAACTTTACCAAAGTATAAAAATGTCTCTTATATTTCTGCTAATAAAAAGGAGAGTTTCTCCCAAGTTTCCCCTATTGTTTCTAATGATAAACCAGGATATGTGGAGAAGCTTCATCTCCAACCACTCCCTCCTAAGGTTAAGAAGAAGAAAAAGAAGAGGAGGAAGAGGAGCAAGAAAGAAGAAGAATGGGTATCAACCTGGCCTGAGCATATTCCTCCCATCAACTTTTATCCTAACGATTGTAAGTTTAAAGAAGAAGGTGAAGTTTATTGCCTTAATTATCATCTTGATGATACGTCCGTAGGTACTATTGAAGATGATTTTGATTATGATATGCATGTTACTTATTGTGATTGGGAAAATGATGATAATGCTACTTATGATCTTGAAAATCTTTTTGGTACCAACTCTGAAAGTGATGATATGGGAAGCTCTAAGCTTGGGGATGATAGGATTGCAAATCCTTTACCCACTAGTGATGTGATAATTGATAATTCTTTTGCTAGTAAGAATAAAGACAACATGATTACAAATATAGTTGCTAGCAATGATAATGCTCTTCTCTACTATGATGATGTCATAACTCCAACCTATAGTGATTACAAAGGTACCTATGACATAAGGAGAAATTATCCTTATGAAACTTGTCATAATCATGGAGGGAATTACTCCCTTTTTGAACACCACCCTCCTAATACACAATTAATCTATAGTGTTCAAGTTGTTTATGATAGTCCTACTCCCACTATTACCAATGAGAAAGATTATGCTTATGTGGAGAGTAAGAGTACCTTTTTGCATATGGATCATGGTAACAATGCTTTATGTGATGCTTATATTGTTGAGTTCATCCATGATGCCACTGAAATTTATAATGAGAGAGGGAGACTTGGTTCTACATATCTTAATAATAAGAAGTTTCCTCTCTTTATGGTGAATATTTTGAAGTTATGCTTGTTTTGCCTTCCTATGCTAGTTGCTTTGTGCTTCAATGAATTATTCTATTGCAATATTCCTATGCATAGGAAGCATGTTAGGCTTAAATGTGTTTGGTATTTGCTTCTTGATGCTCTCTTTTGTTCTTCAGCTCTTATTCCTACGAAAACATCATTAAAGTCTTAAGCCTATCTTTATGGCTATGAAGAAAGAGCTCTAGGGAGACAACCCTTGTTATGTTTACTTTCAGTTTTTGTGGTCTTGATGTTTGTTACTACTGTAGAAACACCATTGTATCTTTATTTTTCAGCTTTGTGCCAAGTTTAGCCTCTGATTGCAAGAAAGATCAAAAGTTGTGACGTGCTGTCCAGGAAACAGATTCTGTCCTTGGATAGAAAAATTTGTATAAAATCACCAGATCATCTTTTTGGTCTGAATTTTTTCGACAGCGTGCTCTATACAATTGTCTTTCGTGCGTCTGTTCTGAGTTTTTTTATTAGAGTTGCAGAAGTGCCCCGAACAAATCATTTACTACCTGCTGTTCTGTTTTTCACAGATTCTGTCCTGTTTTGCCTTTCTTTCATTTTGCAAATCTAGAGCTTGCTTTTTCTTTGCAAAAACCTTTTGGCAATCTTGAGAAACAGTAGAACTTCAAGAATATCTTTTTTTCCAGCAAGGAACAATTATTTTATTATGGGTACTAACCTCGCTAATCAGATTATGATGAGTTATGTATGAAGGGAGTTTTCAAGTGTGCGAGGGAAGATGATAAAAAGATTCAGGAGTGTCAAACGCTCAAGCTTGGGGATGCCCCCGTGCACCCCCAAGAAATATTCAAGAAGACTCAAGCGTCTAAGCTTGGGGATGCCCCCGTGCATCCCCTTCTCCATCAACAATTATCAGTTCGTCTTTCGTTCCACTATATTTTTATCACTTCATGTGTTATGTGCTATGCTTGGAGCGTCTTGCTTTTAGTTTCCTTTTTAGTTTTCTTTAGCTTTGCTTGCTGTTCATAAAGAGTTGGAACTCAGCTTTCTTTGTGTGGGAGAGAAACACGCTCCACTTCAACCTAGAACATAACATAGAATTTTCATGTCTATCTTTGCTGTGTGTGTTCTTGGTCTTTCAATAGCTACTGTCATGTTTAGCTCTTAGTTTTCATGCTTATCTTTTTAAAGAGCTTTTGTTTAGTTGGTCACTGGAACTCTCTTTAGTTATCATGCTTATCTTGTTAAGAGAGTTGGCTTCTATTGCACTGGTCGATATGTCTATGATAAAAATGCTATGTGCATAATGATGCTTAGTAGTTCATGTTTTCTTATGGTTAGTCTCAAATAGCTGGGGGATTCTCAATGTGTTATTGGAGTACCAACATGATTTGTTTGCCTATGATGTGGTATGGTTTAGTAATATCTTTCTTCAAGAATTTACTTTGATTGACTTGGCGTATGCTCACGCATATTTAAGACTGTAAAGAAAGTCTATCAAGCCTTGATGATCTTTAAATTCTGAGTAGCGATATAACTTCCATGCCTGATTCAATGTTGCTTTGTCGCTCTGCATGATTATGACCGTCATTGCTCTTTTAGTTGGTCGCTCCCAGTCTTTTGCTAACCTTCGCCTGTACTAAGCGGACTGACTGCTTGTGCATCCAAAATCCTTTAAACCAGTTATGCCATATGAGTCCACCATACCTTCCTAT
Source organism: Secale cereale (assembly GCA_902687465.1). Taxonomy (NCBI): domain Eukaryota; kingdom Viridiplantae; phylum Streptophyta; class Magnoliopsida; order Poales; family Poaceae; genus Secale; species Secale cereale. The sequence continues at coordinate 128,392,968 of LR738716.1, forward strand.
ACATGGTATTTACCTGCCATTCCTAACGAAGACTTTCATGTACCATCTCGAAATTATTCAAAAAAGCATTTCTCTTTTGTGCCTCTGTTTTAGCTCATGAGGAAGTAGTAGTTAATTCATGATCTTTTTAAGTTGGACAAGCTTCACCCCGGGATTGCATGTCTAATGTGCAAACCCATAATACGAGAAGGAACTGGCAAAGAGTGCGCCTGGCTCATTAAAAAATTATACAACAAACAAACCCTCCTTCACGCTTTGTTCTTGAGTAATCAGAAAACTTTGGCAGTGATAAACAAAGGAGATTAAGAGGATGTGATCGTCCTCATTCGGGAGCCGTTCCTCGAAACTTGTCCAGCTCAAGAAGTGATTGAGTTATCTGCTAGCATTCGTTGACAAAATATGCATATTCTAAAAAAATAACTATTACCTCTGTTTTTAAAACAAAGAGCTCTGGTACATGTTTAGTTTTTGTTTCCGACCACGGGTTTTCAACCTTGCCAGCAAAAGCCACTGTTCGAGAGTCTCCAGCTTCTTTCTTTAAAGCACCAACTATTGAGAGCATGATTGTCATCCTGAGTGTAATGTGCATTGTCCCAAAGTACCATTGTCTTTTGCATGATTATGATATCGTTTATTCTGAAATCATTGTATCTAGTCGTCACTTAAACTTTGGAGGTGCCCCTGCATTTATGTTTTGCTTCACTAAAGGGGGCAAGCTAGATATCACTTTATCATATTTGCACATCATGTTCATTACAAATCTATTTGATGTTTCAATATCATATTGTAAAACTTTCAGTTCTTTGTGATTTTCTCATGAGGCAACTTAATTACTATAGATTCATTGTCTCAGTAAGCTTTTGTCATATGACTATGAAAAAGTCCTATATGGTTAATAGCATGTCACCACAGAAATTATTCTTGTTATCATTTACATACTCGAGGACGAGCAGGAATTAAGCTTGGGGATGTTGATACGTCCAAAACGTATCTATAATTTCTGCTTTCTCCATGCCTCTTTTGGGTGATATTGCTATGTTATTTATACACTTCCATACACTTTTGATCATATTTGGACTAACCTATTAACTCAGTGCACCCCAGTGCCAGTTTCTGTTTTCGGCTGTTTTTGTATTTCAGGTTTTCACATTACGAGAACTGCCAGAAAAAATCCAGAAAAATTATATAAAAAATCAGCGTTCTAGAAGCTTCCATGCGGCCAAAGTAGGGCCGGAGGGGACCCACAGGGGCTCCAGGCGGCCTGCCCACGCGCCCCCCCTGGGCCGCGCCGGGGGGGCGCCTGGGCACCCCTGACCCCCTCTGATGCCCCCTTTGGTATACATTTAAAGCGTGTCGAGGAAACCCTGATTCCAGACCCCTTTTTTCGAGACGCGATTCCGATCTCCGCCGCCATCGCCATCAAGCTTCGGGGGACCAGAATTCCTGCGCCGGCACCCTGCCGGGACGGGGAAGTGCCCCCGGATTCATCTCCATCGACGTTGCTTCCTCCCTCCATGATGCGAGAGTAGTTCCTCCTCGGGGCTGAGGTTCTTACCAGTAGCTATGTGGTCAATTCTCTCTCCCATGATGTGATCTTCGTTGTGATCATAGGCTATGTTAATCTAGGGTGATCCCATGATATTTCCCCTTCCTCTATGTATTGGATTGATGTACTCACTTGTCTTTATCTAGTATAATCCCCGAGACCAAGGTGACAGTGGTCTATTGGATATGGATTAGAACAATATTTTCATGAGTGATGTCCTCTCTTGTGTGTTGATTGAAGATTGAGAGTCTCTTGGTGCTTGTCTTTGACTATCCTTAAGATATGTTGTGGTGATTGTGGGACTCTCTTTGGATGGCCGCGGTGACATTGGGAAATCCTTAGATTGAGAACTACGAACTTTGAGGTGTGCTTTTGTAGCCCTACATAATTCTTGTCCTCTCTTGACCACGAAGGAATGACCTCCGAGTGTGTCCCCTTTGCATGTTTTATGGGAAATATCATGTGATTCGATTATGTTAATGTTGTTGGGAGTTGCCACTAGTGAAAGTATGAAGCCTAGGCCTTGTTTCCACCATTGCAATACCATTTGTGCTCACGTTTACCACTTGTTTGCTTGCTGCACTTTTTATTACAGATTTATATTACTTTGTTTTGCCATCCATATCACTTGCCATTTAACATCTCTTCGCCGAACTAGTGCACCTATACATCTAACAAGTGTATTAGGTGTGTTGGGGACACAAGAGACTTCTTGTATCTTAGTTGCAGGGTTGCTTGAGAGAGACCATCTTCAACCTCTACTTCCCTGAGTTCGATAAACCTTAGGTCATCCACTTGAGGGAAATTTGCTGCTGTCCTACAAACCTCTGCGCTTGGAGGCCCAACATAGTCTACAAGAGTAGAAGCGTGTGTAGACATCAGCGGGAGACAAAGTGGATAGGAAGTCCACTTCGGGAGGGTGCCAATTTCTTGGTTGCTCTCTTGTTAGTTGGTCTTCCAAAAAGCAAAGTTGTGTGTCTCTCTCGTCCACCGAAGCAGAGTATGTGGCTGCTGGCAGTTGTTGTGCTCAACTCTTATGGATGAGGCAAACTTTAGAGGATTACGGTGTCACTTGTGACAAAGTGCCTCTTTGGTGTGACAATGAAAGTGCCATCAAGATTTCTCTCAACCCGGTGCAACACTTCAAGACGAAGCATATAGAGAGTCGGTATCACTTCATCCGGGATCACATAAGGCAAGGAGAGATCGAGCTTCACTACGTCAACACTCATGATAACCTTGCAGATATCTTCACGAAGCCATTGGATGAAGCAAGATTTCGCGAGTTAAGGCATGAGCTAAATATCATCGATTTGAGCAATGTGGCTTGAGTCTTTGCACACACTCCTCACACTCTATATAGTTATCTTGTCTAGATGTAGGCATGGACATAGGGGGGGTATTGTTCTCTCAATGAACCATTCCTCCCCCCATTATGCATAAATTGATCAAGTCTTTATCATTTGCCATACATAGTTGGTTTAAGTGCTTCAAGACGAGTATTGGTCATGGGCCCAAGGATAGTTCTTTGCGGTGCCATACCAACGAATTCAAACATAGGTGGCCTCGGCCACCGCCCTCCTCTGTGGAGTTGCGTTATTTGCCTCGCTTGTGCATCCTTTTGTTTTTTCCTCTCTTCGTTGCTAAAAGCCTCGTGTCGAAACGTGCTTGTTCTTGGAGAAGCGGTACTACCATGCAAGGTTACGGTACTACCGCAAAGGAGGTTACGGTACTACCGCAAGTCCAGCACAGCAGTATTTATTTACTGCCGCTGGTAGAGCGGTACTACCGCTTGGCATGCGGTACTTCCGCCCAAGCGGTACTACCGCGATGACCGCGGTACTACCGCACATATTCGCACGGGTGGGGGTTATAAGCGGGCAGGGGGAGTTCCAAATCCCCCATACCCATTCACTCCTAACCCCCACGCCGTCCATCTCTCTCCCTCTCAAGAACGCCGCCGGAGGACCTCGCCGTATCTCCTCCCTCGGCCACTCTCCTCGCATTCCGACCGGTGAGATCGCTCCCCACCTCGCCCTCTTGCCATGGATGAAGGTTTCTCCCCTTTTCCCTTCTTCTTGTTGCCTTGTTGTTGTTTTAGGGTTAGGGGAGATGCTTAGTGTTCTTGAGTTCTTCGTGTTCTTATCCATGGAAGATTAGGATGTAGGAGAGTGTTCTTGCTCTAGAAATGCTAGTATGTATGTTGCTACCGAGTTACTATGATCAGCCGTAGTACCGTTGTTCGGTCTACGCGGTCTTATAGTTCTGCTCAGATCTGATCCGAGCGGTACTACCGCTGGAGAACCGCGGTACTACCGCTCCGGAGCGGAAGTAAAATTTTAGTACTGCATACCGAGCGGTACTACCGAAACCCCGACGCGGTACTACCGCTCCGTAAGCAGTACTAGTTTTTTACTTCCGTTTCTGATCACGGAAGTAAATTTTTACTACCGCAGAGTGTGCGGTACTACCGCGCCCATCAAGCGGTACTACCGCTCACTCAGCGGTACTAATTTTTTACTTCCGCATCAGTCAGGCAGTACTATCGCTTGTGTCATAGTACCTTCGTAGAACGCACATATTCCCCTTTCTACTCGTTTCTTGTGCTTTTTGAGGCTTTTGCATTGATTCTCTTTGTGCTTTCATCGTGTTCTTGTGTTTGTGTTTTAGGTGGTGGCTCCGGTTCCGATGCTCGTCGTACCAATCCAGTCCGCGACACCGGGTCCAAGCGTCTGCGCAACCCCAGTGATGTGCCAGAGGGCTCCAATCCCCAGCGCAAGTTCAAGACCGCCGCCAACAAGCAAAAGGAATTCTCGATGTCTATGGAAGAAATGCCAGCTAATGAGTTCATGGCACGGAGGAAGCACAACCCTTATGGAGAACCCCGTGCTCAGTTTCATGGAGATGAGCTTTTCTGGACTAAGCAGCACTATCGCATCTACACAGAGGTGCTCAAGAGCAAGACCAACCTGTACGTAGATGCTCACTGGGTGGACGTGGCCCACATGCGGAGGTACACCAACCGGGCCTACTTTGCCGAGGCTCTGGATCTGGTCGAGCAGTTTGGACTTGAGCACTTCATGACCTTTCAGCATGATTTTGATCCAGAGATCATTGCTCAGTTCTATGCGTCAGTCCACTTCCACACCAAGGATGATCGCCCAATGACTTGGATGACCAATGGTCACAAGATGACTTCATCTTGGAAGGATTTCATGGATCTTTTACAGATTCCTGACGAGGGACTCCACAACCCAGTTGGAGCTCGGCCTCATGCCAATCCAGAATCTGCCAACAAAGACAAGCTGCTGCCATTCTATGTGGAGAAGACTCTTGCAAGTGGCAAGAAGACATGGGTGTTGAACCCATTTTTGGACATCATGTATTGGATCTTTCGCAACACTTTGTTCCCTCGCGTTGGAGACAAGGACAAGGTCCATGCATACCTGGTTGACATGCTGCTGATGTGTGAAGCGGCTCGCACGGCGCAGTCTCCACCACTTGACATATCCCATATCATGTGGTGTGAGCTCCGCTTTGCGATCTACACTCGCAAGGTACCCATCTATGGTCCATTCCTGTTTCTGCTGATCTCCAAGACTTGGGAGAAGCTGTACCCTGATGAGGAGTTTGAGGCCGACTGTATCCGTCATGATCCCATTCGTCTTCGCATCAAGACTCGATGGGCCAACACTACCACTCGTGCGCAAGCTGCTGCGACTTAGATGGGCACTGATGAGGAGCCTGTGGAGGAGGCTGATGAGGAAGGCCCTGGAAGATTTGCTCCTTCCTCCTCAGAGCCCTCTTGGGCTAAAAAGCTGAAGAAGAAGATGAAGGCACTTTTCTGCATGCAAGCTCAAGGACAGTACAGGGCTCACGTCTCTGACAAGAAGTCTCGCCAGCGTGACAAGAAGCTCATGGCGGTCTATGGTGAGGATGTGTCTAATGGGTCCGAGGACAACATCACCCCTGAGGCAGCTTGGATGGCCCGTCAGGGGTACAAGTGGTCAGAGTCTGACGAGGAGCATCAGGAGGAGCAGCAGGAGTCTGATGGCGAGTACGATGACTGAGTTCCTCCACCGGGGCTGCCACCCTTCTTTGTGTCCTCTTTCCCCTTTGTGGTGTCTCGATGCCAAAGGGGGAGAGAGTGATTTGCGTCTTGTGCCGGTTGTTTCTTTTCGTTGGTCGAACTCTGTTTATTTGCGTGCTTTTGTGTCGTGTGCGTGAGACTATCGTATGGTGTAAGACATATGCTTCTCTATCGTTAAACTCTTAGTTATGTCTTTATTAATATATCGTGAGCAGTTAGTTTACTTTCCCTTGTTTTTGTGCTCAGTTTTATATAAGGAGTATATTATGTGTAGAATATAGGGGGAGCACTGAACCTAGTATGTGTGTTGTGCAGTCCAAAGCACACTCTTGTGTAGGCACACATCCAGGGGGAGCTCACCTATATTCTAGTGTTTAGGATTGCATACTCTCGTATCTTATCACTGTGCAAATCCCGTATTGTCATCAATCCACCAAAAAAGGGGGAGATTGTAAGGGCATAGTTCTACCTAAGTAGTTTTGGTGATTGATGACAATGCATTTGCGGACTAATCGTGTGCTCTAAGCTCCTACAGGTATATCTCACTTAGGCACAAGACGATTGCTTGCCCCTCGGATTCGATGGAAGACACTGTTTCCTTTTTGCTCCCTGTCGGTAGCTTTGAGTAATACCGCGTCGTGTTTTGCTACTACCATATTTCTACGGATGTAGCCACGGATGTAATTTATTTCATCCGTGGCTGTCATCGTCTCGCTTGTTTTTGCCTAGCGGTAGTACCGCCCCCAAAGCGGTAGTACCGCTCAGCAAGCGGTAGTACCGCAACCTACGTGCGGTACTACCGCTCTCTGCGGGCAGAAAACGTGCATAACGGTTGGATTTGCTCTCCCACTATATATAGGGGGTCTTCTTCCCCAAGAAGACTTACCTCTTCCCCCACATACTCCATTGTTGCTCCAAAGCTCCATTTCCGCCCGATCTCTCTCCCTAGACAATCAAACTTGTTGATTTGCTCGGGATTGCTTGAGAAGGCATCGATCTACACTTCCACCAAGAGATATTTGATTCCCCCCACTAATCCCTTGCGGATCTTGTTACTCTTGGGTGTTTGAGCACCCTAGACAGTTGAGGTCACCTCGAAGCCATATTCCATTGTGGTGAAGCTTCGTGGTTTCGTTGGGAGCCTCCGAGTTGTGGAGATAGACCCAACCTTGTTTGTAAAGGTTCGGTTGCCGCCTTCAAGGGCACCACTAGTGGAATCACGGCACCTTGCATCGTGTGAGGGCGTGAGGAGAATACGGTGGCCCTAGTGGCTTCTTGGGGAGCATTGTGCCTCCACACCGCTCCAACGGAGACGTACTTCCCCTCAAAGGGAAGGAACTTCGGCAACACATCCTCGTCTCCACCGGTTCCTCTTATGGTTATTTCTTACCTTTACTTGTGCAAGCATTACTTGTTTAACTCCTATAGCTTGCTTGTAAAGTTGTTATCCTTACTTTCCGTTAGTTGTCTTCTTAGTAGAATATCTAGACAACTTACTTTGACGCTTAATTTAAAGTGGTTAAGAAAAGCTAAAAATTGTTAGTTGCCTATTCACCCCCCCCCTCTAGTCAACCATATCGATCCTTTCAACATGAATGGTCATATTCTTGTTTTTAATCTCTCATAGCCTGTAACTTCTTGTTGTTTGGGTGGACCTGCAAAGCTGGAATGGCCAAGACTGTTGTTGCATTTCTAGAGCATTCCATGAGTACTTGCCATGGAGATTCAGTTTTCTTTGCTATTCAATTTATGTGTTGTATTTTCATCTTCAGCTGAAAGTATGATATATTAATATAATGGTAGTTTAACATGATATAGTGTGAAGGTTTTCTGATATAGTAATTGATGTTTCAATGCAAGGGATTTTTCGCCTTTCTGGTTTGATTATCTCCGTGTCACCATCACTGGCCTCAAAGCATGGTTCTCAAGCTACAAGTTTGATGCGGAGGATCCTACAAATATCACCATGTCAAGAGTCTCTTTGGCAAGTGACACGTGAGGTATCTACTTCACGTACATAAAGGTGCATCATCTTCTTTACACGTGTTCACTTGACCCTTTCGAGTATGGTATACTATTTGACACTTCTCTCGTGTGCATACATAGGTATTGTTGGAGCTTCACAAATGACGAGGAGGAGTGTAAGTGCTAGAGTTCGACCACACCATCCAAGAAGGCAACATGGAAGAGAAGACGGAAGAAAGGAGAAGAAGATGGAGCCGTTGCTGGAGCCAGGCCGGACGTCCGGACCTCCTCCGAACATCCGGGTAATAGTCGGGTCATCCGAACGCTCTCCCGGATCATCCGACTACGATAGCAAATACCCTCGAAGAGTCATCGCGAAACCGGACCATTCAGGACACCACCCAGATCATCTGGGACAATCGGATCATCCGAAAGTTGCCCAGATCGACTGGGCAGTCACCCGGACCGTCCAGGCAGTCACCCGTATCGTCCGGTCCTTGCCTGTGTGCATGACAGGCCTTGGGCCTTGTTTGCCCACCTTACTTACCCCTTCGCCCCTTAGATAAGAATATATCTCATATCATAGAGCTTAGTAGAGAGAGAGA
>LR738716.1:128401443-128412098 GCA_902687465.1 Secale cereale
AGCTATCTTGTTCCACCTCACTCTTTGGATCATGGATCTATCTATGTGTATCTTTTGTTGCATCTATGTGTGTTGATTTCTGTTTCCTTTGTGATTTTTGTGTTCCATGTGTTCTTCAGGTTTGCCCCCTCCATTCGTGAAAGATCACTAGCAAGAAATTGACCGTATAACAAAGTTCTAATAAATTAGTTCTTCCAATTGCTGCATATCGTCTGCCCACCATTGCCGCTTAGAGAATGCAATCACACAGGTCGCCACATCTACCGTCATTGCTCGCAGCAACTCTTGTAGCGTCTGTCATCGATGTTTGCAACATGTCGTCCCATCAGTTTTGCAGCATCCACCCGTGTCACTTGTAGCACCACAACCTCAGTTGGCTGGACTTGATTGAGTCTCAGTCAACTGAATTCTAGACTAAGCCAAACAAAACATTGGTTTGCTCCAGAAGTCTAGAGATGACACATTTTTTTCGGTGGAAGGGTTCTAGAGGACGCACTGGCGTGGTAGTACAACTTACACATGACCCAAACGAAAAAACACAACTACAGGCTAGTCCCATAAAAACACAACTACAAGGATGATCAAATATAAGAAATAGAAAACAATTACCCCATAAAAATAATCACGTCTTCGTTGGAGACCACTGGGGGGCCACTTGCACACTATGGACTCCAAAACTGACGTTGTGTTGTCGCCCTTTTGACATATATTGACCTATACAAAGAAGATTCGTCGTCCGTCGACAATACAATTCGATGGTGTGGTCGAAAAGACCAACAATCTACTAGCATTGCTAGAGCTGTAGCTTGTCCTCAAACCCCGCCGATGAGGCGCTCCAGCCCCATCAATGAATTATAGGTCTTCTCTCCTCCCCTGCTCTTCAGGAGGAGCCCTCTTCCAGATTAGGGGAACCCACGAGCTTATTGAGGGAGGCATCAACGTTGATCCAATATACCTAGATTTGAGGACGTTGTTGGTAATCTAGTCTTCAATGCCTCATGTTTGGTTCAGTCAGATGAACGTTGTGGTGTGCGTCAGCCGTAAGGGCCCAATGATGCTGATAGAATCGAGTAATTCTCTTGGTCAAAAATCGGGTCATTCGTGCCTGCTAGGCCGTATCCTCGTCATGGGCCTACCCCGGGGATCGCATCGTCACAAGGCATCAAGGTGGGAGTGCCGGATAACATCTTTCCCTCTTGGCGATGTCTACGGGTGTCACTTTTCTCTTGAGGCACACGATATCATAGGCAAGTTTAGATTGTGAGTGCAATTTGGATGCATTTTGCCCTCTTCAAAGGTACCCACTGATAGTGAAGTGCTCTTTTGGAGAAAATCAAAATGTATTTCAAAGATGAGCTTTTTTCTTCGAAAAAAATATCAAAGATCAGCTAAAATGTGTCTTTGAGTGAGCGCAGGAAAAAGTGCCTGCCGGTTCCACTTCCACTTCCACTTGGGCACTATCCATCAATCACGCCGGCCCGCAGCCAAGCCAAACCAAACCCTCACCGGCCGGCGCGGATGGGAGCACCCGGCGGCGGCGCTCTCGCTGATCCTCTCTTCGCAGTTGGCGCGTCACGCATCTGGTAGGTCCTCTCTTCCCTCACGCTCCCCTCGCGCCCGGGATCGATGAATCCCTAACTTCTCCTCCTGATCGGCCGCTCGTGGCCTCCCCGGCTGGAGATTGCGACGGGATCCACGGAGACGGCCCTCATGACCGATCCGACCATCAAGGTCCCCGACGACCTCCTTGTCGAGGTCATCTCCCGCGTGCCGTACAAGTCCACCTGCTGCTGCAAGTGCGTCTCCACGCGCTGGCGGGACCTCATCGCCCACCCCGACCACCGCGAGAAGCTTCCCCAGTCGACCCTCGCCGGCTTCTTCCACACAACCTCCGCCACGCACGACCATCAACATCTTTCTCATGGTTACCTCAGCGTCTCAGGAAACTGGTGCCCTCATGACGCCTCCCTCTCGTTCCTGCCCGAATACGAGAGCCTTCAAATCTTGGATTGCTGCAACGGCCTCCTCCTCTGCCGAGGCCGCAAGTCGTCTGTCCCCGGAACATTGTCTGACCCCAAGACGCTGGATTACGTGGTGTGCAATCCGGCCACCGAGAAATGGGTAACCGTGCCCGCCACCGAGTGGTCCTGGTTGGTGAGCAGCGCTTGCCTTGGATTTGACCCGGCCGTCTCCTCACATTTCTATGTGTTCGAGTTGATACCTGCCCTTGCTTGGACTTGGTATAAGAGGGATGATTATAGCATTGAAGCGGTGGGGATCTACTCTTCCAAAGATGGAGTCTGGAAACATCCAATTGTTTGGGATGATCCAACTGAGATACTCTACTTATCAGGTGGCGCGTTCTTGAGCGGAGTGTTGTATTTATGTTCTGATAATAATTCAGTTGCAGCCGTCGACCTGGAGGGAACTTGTAGGATCATTCCTCTTCCCACTTCACATGATGCTCCTGGTGGTCCTAATGTCTATGTATCACGGGGACAATTGCATCTCACAATTCAAGGTGCTTCTCAACTGTCTTTCTGGGTTCTTCAAGATTCTAGTAGTGAAAATTGTTGGACCCTGAAGCTCAATATCAGCTACTTGCGACTGTTTGGAATAGACTATTCAAGCTCTGAGCAATTTTATGGTGTTATCTCGGCCCACCCAGAACACAATATGATATTCATGATCAAAGGATTCAGATTGTGGTACCGACCAGAGACAAAATTATTTTCATACGCAATGGATTCTGGGGAGCTGCGTTTCATATGTGATCTTCCATGGAATTCCAGGTTGCCTTATCTTTCCTATGTTCCTTTGTTCTCGGAGTCATTAGGAGATGGGCTCTAAATGTCTTGTGTATTGGAGCCTCACAATTGTCAATCTTTCGGAACTTAGTACTCTGTTTGTGTTCGAGTTGTCATATATAGCAGCCATGCAGGTGTAACACCCTACTACTCCCTCTGTAAACAAATATAAGAGCATTTAGATCACTAAAAGAGTGATCTAAACGCTCTTATATTTCTTTACGGAGGGAGTACTTAATTATGGATATTTTACTGTTTTGTTGGAACTATAATGAATATTTTAATATATACTTTCTTCTCTTCACCCATTTCCCTGTTTCTGAATGTATTTATCTGCATATGAATATTAATTGTACATGACTGGTTGTTTTCTTATTTCTAACCTCTAGCTCTAATTAACCTAGAACTTAAGATCTTGCAGCCTTGTGTTTCCGACAGTAGAAATGACTGGTTATATTCTTCTCAATCTCTAGCTCTAGCCTAGAACTTATCTTGTTGTTTGGCTGGACCTGGAATGCAAGACTGCTGTTGTATCTATCTATATCTATATCTATCTATACCAATATAAAAAGATCCAAAGGGGCAGATCCAATTAATCTTGGCCATCAAATCATGTCAATCCAACGACCTGAACTGCTTCAATGTCGAGCGCTCAACACGTTTAGCGTGCAGTTAATTTAATGCCAAATATAGTGCTAATCACATAATAACACGCAAATAATATCCTAATTAATAACCGCATGCACTTAATATACTTCCAAATTAACGTGCATTGCACGTACACATTGACTAGTTTCTGTAGCGTTCGAGGACTACATGCTGTGGGGATTCAGTTCTCATTGTTATTCCATTTCTGCGATGTATTTTTGTTAATAAGATCAATAGCTAAGGCTTTCTGATATATGAACTGTTGTTTCAACTTTATGCAAACCACAAGTGATTTTTTGCCATTCTGGTTTGATTATCGCTGGCTTCAATGCTTGATTCTCCAGCTGCGGTTTTCTGTGATTTAGCAACCTTTAGTAGCTGGGAATCTCTGATTTACATAGAATTCAGACTCATCAACATAGGAACTTCTTGCTGTTTGCCAAGTGACACCTATCTGGAGAAACTTCTGACTGACAATTTCTTCTTCACACTTAAATCGGTTCTAGACAGGGATGGCCAAGTCCTGTTATCTTCGTGTCGATTTGATCATTTCGTGGTCGACGCTTGATCCAAGACGTATGTATCCTCTTTCAAATTGGTATCCATCCAAGATTCTATCGCTTGGAAGTTGACGAGTGACGACGCGGCAAGGGCGAGGCGTCAACCCCACTCAGGTTTCAGTTCTGAATCTCCATTGGCGGCAGGCACAAGCTTCAGTCCAGGCCCTCTAGCGCCTAGTGCTACTCAACGAATGAATCATCATGACAGAAAAAAAAAATCCCTAAAGAAATGTAAGAACGTTTAGATCACTAAACTACTCCCTCCGTCCCATAATGTAAGACGTTTTTTAACACTACACTAGTGTGGAAAAATGTCTTACATTATGGGACGGAGGGAGTAGTAATCTAAACACTCTTATATTTTTCACAGAGGGTGTAATAATCTGCAAAACAGAGTTTCACACGAGGCCGGGCTTCAGCCTAGGAGGATCAGACGACATGACTCTGAAGTAGATAGCTTGTCAGGTAGGAAGACCTGAATCTGTGCGTCAGAACAACCTGAAGACGGTAGCTAAAATGTGGATTTCGAAATCTGTGGTGCGGTGTGGTCTGGTATATATATACACCTTGTATCCATGATGCAAATAAAATCCGAATTTTTCATCACTATTTATTTACCTGCCAAACAATAGATTTCAGCTGGTCAGTATAAAATGATCCTCTGACGATGTTGAATTCCAGAGCCAACAACCAAATAAAACGCATGGCTTTGCTGACAGATAACAAACTCAGGAGAGCATAAGCAAGACATTTCATTTAACTGAAACCAGGTGTCTTAGCAGTACAAACTACAGATCAACAGCACCACAAACCTAAAAGAAGAACTAAACGAGAGAAAACGGACTGAGATTGGCCCAACACTCTAATATTCAGGGCTTTCACTTCATCTGAATCCTCAGAAATGCAGAGCAACCAATCTAAGTGGAAAAGGAAGTAGGTTTTTAATTATCATACAACACTTCAAATGAGGTGAAGCCTCTCATTCAAGAAACAGCGACACATCCTGAAGTTTCGCCGGGCATTCCAATCAACTTGTTCAAATGTCCTTCACTGTCTTGCGATGCCTAAAGCCTCTCATTGATTCAAGACCATCAGACGTTCTTCACTGCCTTTCTGGGATGTCGACCAGTAGCAAATGGAATAACAAAAATAAGCTGAGTTAGTAGCAGATCGTCCATTATATATAGAGGCAATGTTCACATGTACAAAATGGGAAAACAAGGCAGCAAAATGGATTACATTCTTACTTGCTGGATCACCCATCAACTTTCCTGGGGATCTGCTCAATCTTTTGCCAGTTTGGATGTCCGAGTGTTTTACAAGATTTCATGAACTCATCGTTTGCAGGAATCAAGACGCAATTCCTCAATAGACTGGGCCACTGGGGTAGTGTTGGAAGAGACCAGATATCCTTGCCATTACCGATATACAGTTTCCTTGAGCAACCTGAGGTAGTGAGGTGCTCCATGTTGCCTGCAGGTAAGGAGTCCCAGCTGCAGGTATAAATCCGGAGCACATGAAAATGAGAGAAAAAGATTACGCAGGCTCTCCAGGCCACCGCTCTGTTTACCCACCATCCAATCTGGGTACCTTGAACCTTTGTATCCACGTATTACAAGTTCTTGAAGCCCCATGGGAGGGCACAGGCCCTCAAGTACCTTTGCTTCAATTTCTAGACTGCACCTTGCATCATTATCACCAACCCATACCAACATTGGCAGAGCCAGGGGTCTTCCTTGGTATTCCATGGAATACCAATGATTTTGGCAGAAAAATATTATATATGCATTGTATATACACACCGGTCCAGCCACAGCCCACAAGTTGAAACTTGTATGCAATCCACTGCATGTATGCCTGCCTGGTCATTCCTTGTATGATACCAACCTCAGTTCTGTGAGTCGTTCCTTGGCAGCTATATTGGCTTCAAGCGCTTCCTCCTTTCTTTTGACATTTTCAAGGCCATGGATCTCCAGACAACCATGAAGCACGTTTAAGTCCCTCAGTTTCCATATCTCATGACCTTGTTCATTGCTTACTGTGTTTTAACCGAGCAATAGATTTTGGTGTTAGATGTGTATAGTTACTGTACCTTAGTTACTGTTCAGTTACTGTTCATCTCATGTATGTATATGTTCTGGCCTTTGGCCCCTCAGCAAAGTCAGTTGCCCATTCATAACATGGTATCTGAGCTTAGGTTAGCCTCTCTCCCGCTCCCGCCCGATGCAACTCCGGGCGCTTGCTCCGCCGCCGCCTGACCCACCGGCAGCTGCTGCCCTTCCTCCTCGTCCCTCCCTCGTCCTGCAGCCGCTGCCGCTGCTCCCCCTCGCCTCCATCGGCGGGCGCTCTCCGGCCGCCCAGCTGCTGCTCCCGCAGCTGCTGCCTTCGCAGCTGCTGCTACTGCTGCCGGCAGCTGCTCCCGCTGCTCCGGCCGCCGCCCGCAGCTGCTGCTGCTCCGGCCGCCTCGCGCCCTGCTGCGGCCGGCCCGCCTCCGGCCGTCCCGTGCCTGTCCACCGGCGCCCCGGTTGCGCCAGGCCCGTGCCGCTCTGCCCCGGCCGCGCCTGTGCTGCTCTGCCCCGGTGCGAGCCCGATCCCGATCTGGATCGCGATCTACTGTAGACGTCTACTGTAGCAGTTGACCAAAAAAAAAACGGACTCCTGATGTCCTCTTCAGGCTACATCGCTGTTCCTCGGTGTTCGGTGATCTTCGATGGCAACAACTATGCTGAGTTTGCGGGCTTCATGCGGATCCACATGCGCGGCCTTCTTCTGTGGGGCGTTCTTTCTGGCGAGGTCCCCTGTCCGCCCTGCCCTGTCGCTCCCGTGGTTCCTACCCCACCGGTGCCGCCTGTTCTTGCTGCTGGTGCTTCCCAGGCTGATCGAGATGCAGCCAAGGCCCTCGATAATGCTGCGGTGGAGGTTTATGATCAGCAGGTATCAGCCTATTCCGATGCTCTTTCTCTTTACCGGGATGGTCTGTCTGCTTACACTCAGTGGTGCAATGATGATGCTCGAGCTGCTGCTGTTCTCACTGCGAGTGTCCTCCCTCAGTTTGCTTCAGAGTTCATGAGCCTCGGTACTGTTGCAGCGATGTGGTCTTACCTCTGTCAGCGCTATCAGCCCTCTGGTGATGCGCTCTACTTATCAGTGGTGCGTCAGGAGCACGCTCTTCAGCAGGGTGACTCTTCGGTTGATGAGTTCTATACACAGAGTTCTGCCATCTGGCGCCAGCTTGACTCACTTCGGACAGTTGTTTGTGGAACTTGCCGTTGCTGCCAGACTATGAGGTCCGATTTGGAGTTTCAGCGTGTTCATGAGTTCTTATCTCGCCTCCGCTCCGAGTTTGAGCCTCGACGCGCTCACTTGCTTGCTCGCGGTCGTGTTCCTATCTCGGAGGTGCTTGCTGAGCTTCGTGCTGAGGAGACTCGTCTCCGTTCTGCTGGGTTGCTTGCAGTTCCCTCTGTGTTGGCTGCTCGGGCTCCTGTGTCGTCTGCTCATCTCACCGCTCCACCGCTTCTGCCCACACCTTCAGGGGGGTGGGTCGCCCTCCTTCTGCTGAGAAGGGCAGATCGCGCCGTGACACTTTCTGTGGCTACTGCTCCAGGCACGGTCACCCAGAGTCTGATTGCCGTCAGAAACAGCGAGACCAGAGGCGTTCTTCTTCCAGTGGGACTCCTGCGTCACACCCGACTCCGTCACTCACTGACCAGGATATTATGCGACTCAAGCGCATGCTGGCTTCCTCTGGTTCTTCCTCGACGGGTTATGTTGCTGCTGTGACTGCCACCACCACTCCGCCCCCGTCAGAGCCTACTCAGTCAGGTACATCCTCGTGGGTTCTGGATTCTGGAGCTTCCTTTCATATGTCCTCTGATTCTTCTGCTTTATCTTCCCTTCGACCTCTTGCTCTTCCTCTTAATGTTCTCACTGCCGATGGCACACCTCTTCCTGTTGCTAGTCGTGGCATTCTTTCTACTCCATCTTTTTCTGTTCCTAGTGTTTCTCATGTTCCTCGTCTTACCATGAATCTTTTTTCCGCTGCCCAACTTACTGATTCTGGTTGTCGTGTCATTCTTGATACCGACTCTTGTTCCATTCAGGATCGTCGCACCAAGGCTTTGGTTGGTGCTGGCCCCCGGCGCCGTGAGTCAGCGGGCCTTTGGGAGGTTGACTGGCTTTGTGTTCCTTCCGCTGCCACCACTTCTGCCAGCTCCCATGCTCTTGCTACCTCTTCGTCTGCGTCCTTCCAGCAGTGGCATCATCGCCTCGGTCACATTTGTGGCTCTCACTTGTCTGCTTTAGTTCGTCAGGGCCTATTAGGGTCTGTATCTGGAGATGTCTCCTTACATTGTAATGGATGCAGACTTGGCAAACAGACCCAGTTACCTTATCCTACCAGTGAGTCTGTATCTCAGCATCCTTTTGACTTAGTTCATTCTGATGTCTGGGGTCCTGCTCCCTTTGATTCGAAAGGTGGTCATCGCTACTATGTTTTGTTTATTGATGATTTCTCTCGCTACACTTGGCTCTACTTCATGAAATCTCGTAGCGAGGTTCTCTCTATATACAAACGATTTGCTGCCATGGTTCACACTCAGTTTTCCACGCCCATTCGTACTTTTCGTGCTGACTCCGCTGGCGAGTATATCTCCCAGTTGTTGCGTGGTTTTCTCGCGGAACAGGGTACTCTTGCCCAGTTCTCATGCCCTGGTGCTCATGCTCAGAATGGCGTTGCTGAACGGAAGCATCGTCATCTGCTTGAGACGGCTCGTGCGCTGATGATTGCCGCTTCTCTTCCACCCCACTTTTGGGCTGAGGCTGTTTCTGCATCCACCTATCTCATTAACATTCAGCCCTCGACAGCTCTGCAGGGTGGTATTCCTATGGAGTGTCTCACTGGTCGATCTCCTGACTACTCAGCTCTTCGTATGTTTGGATGTGTGTGCTATGTCCTGCTTGCCCCGCGAGAACGCACCAAACTGACTGCTCAGTCGGTTGAGTGTGTTTTCCTTGGCTACAGTGATGAGCACAAGGGCTATCGGTGTTGGGACCCTGCTGGTCGTCGCTTGCGCATCTCGCGTGATGTGACCTTTGATGAGTCTCGCTCTTACTACCCCCGCCCTTCCTCCTCGAGTTTCTCTGTGGACGATATTTCTTTCCTTCTCCTTCCTGACACATCCTCCTCTGTGTCTCAGGTCTCTCCCGTTCCTCCGACCCGTCTCCCTCTTCCTCACATGCCACCGCCACCACAATCCCCTCCATCCT
The DNA here is from genome assembly GCA_902687465.1 of Secale cereale. Taxonomy (NCBI): domain Eukaryota; kingdom Viridiplantae; phylum Streptophyta; class Magnoliopsida; order Poales; family Poaceae; genus Secale; species Secale cereale. Next base: position 128,410,724 of record LR738716.1, read on the forward strand.
CCTCTCCACCATCCTCTCTGATCCGTCGGCCTCTCTCTCCTTTTCCTCTCCACTACACTCGCCGCCCTCGTGTTGAGGATGCTTCTCCTGACACACCTTCCACTTCCGATGTTCCTCCTTCCACGCCTTCACCAGTTCATAATCTCCGTGCTCGACCTCGGCCCCCTCTTGATCGCTACTCTCCTGCCCAGTACGGCTTCTCTGTTGTTGCTGAGCCGACTTCCTATCAGGCTGCCCTCACTCAGCCTGAATGGCAGCTTGCGATGGCCCAGGAGCTTGCTGCCCTTGAGCGTTCTGGCACGTGGGATCTGGTTTCCCTTCCTTCTGGTATTCGTCCCATCACATGCAAGTGGGTCTATAAGATTAAGACTCGCTCTGATGGTTCTCTTGAGCGCTACAAAGCTCGCCTTGTGGCTCGTGGTTTTCAGCAGGAGCATGGCCGCGATTATGATGAGACATTCGCTCCTGTGGCCCACATGACCACTGTCCGCACTCTCCTTGCTGTCGCTTCTGTTCGTCATTGGTCTGTGTCTCAGCTTGACGTTCAGAACGCCTTTCTCAATGGTGAGTTGCGTGAGGAGGTTTATATGCAGCCACCCCCAGGGTACTCTGTTCCTGATGGTATGGTCTGCCGACTTCGCCGCTCTCTCTATGGTCTTAAACAGGCCCCTCGTGCCTGGTTCGAGCGGTTCGCCTCTGTCGTGACTGCCGCGGGCTTCTCGCCCAGTGATCATGATCCCGCTTTGTTCGTTCATACGTCTCCTCGTGGTCGGACTCTTCTCCTTCTCTATGTCGATGATATGATCATCACTGGTGACGACTCCGACTACATTGCCTTTGTTAAGGCTCGCCTTCGCGGCCAGTTCCTCATGACTGATCTTGGTCCACTTCGCTACTTTCTTGGGATTGAGATCTCCTCGACCTCTGATGGGTTCTACATCTCCCAAGAAAAATATATTCAGGATCTTCTTTCTCGCGCTGCTCTCGGTGATGAGCGCACAGTTGTGACTCCTATGGAGCTCAACGTTCAGCTTCGTGCCTCTGATGGTGACCCTCTTCCTAATCCCACTCGCTATCGTCACCTCGTTGGCAGTCTTGTCTATCTTGCTGTTACGCGTCCTGACATCTCCTATCCTGTCCACATCCTGAGTCAGTTTGTTTCAGCCCCCACCTCTGTCCACTATAGTCATCTCCTCCGTGTTCTACGATATCTTCGTGGCACAATCTCTCAGCGTCTTTTCTTCCCCCGCTCCAGCTCTCTTGAGCTCCAGGCCTACTCTGATGCTACCTGGGCTAGTGATCCCTCTGATCGACGCTCGCTGTCTGCTTACTGTGTCTTTCTTGGTGGCTCTCTTATTGCCTGGAAGACAAAGAA
>LR738716.1:128413098-128431061 GCA_902687465.1 Secale cereale
CATATTTCCAACAGTCTCCCACTTGCACTAGAGTCAATAATCTAGCATTACAAGGTAATGAATCTAACACCCATAGATTCTTGGTGTTGATCATGCTTAGCCCGTGGAAGAGGCTTAGTCAACGGATCTGCAACATTCAGATCCGTGTGTACTTTGCAAATGCTTATGTCCTCCTCCTTGACTGAATCGCGGATGGAATTGAAGCGTCGCTTTATGTGTCTGGTCCTCTTGTGAAACCTTGGTTCCTTGGCTAGAGCTCACGTAAAGGCATTTTGCCTCGTCCTATACGTAAGTTTTCACATTTTGCATGTATCGTTAACTAGTTTTACCTGCTATATTATGCACTGACTTGCATTTCAAAATTGACGATTGAAGGTTTAACTTCTTCTGCTATTGAAGATGTAATCATGGGAGGCTCGGACCAACCAATCCTTTGATTTGGTATCAATCTTTTGTATCATCTATCCATGCTACATAGTCTTTTGATTTATTTTGCTTTATTAGTTGACCCACCATGGAATAAATGCCGCCATTGAATATTATGTTTGATTTCTTATTAGTTATGCAACATATGTTGATTTTTTTATGCCTTAAAACTAAAGTTTTTTCTGGGTAGTTTTTAGCCCTTAGTTTCTTGCCTGGGGCGTCAGTTAATCCTCGGTCCACCACTGGTTATTGGATTAGAAAACTTATCTTGGTCAGGTGTATCGGTGACTTTTGTGGTGCTCCGAAGTTACCAAGTTGCAACACGGATAACTGAAGCAAAACTATGGACCGTAATTGTAACATGGGTAATTGCAACAAACATGGTACAGTGCTGTATTTGAGATAGCAAGTCGTGGACGCAAGAATGTATTCACTGTTAGAAGACGAATATTGCACCTGGCCTTATTCGACACCTTGACGATCAAGAAAGGTAGGTCTAAGTCCCCCTTCTTAATCGAGATCCAGCGACTCGCCAAACCCCATGAGTCTCTAGAAAGAAAACTTTGAGCATCTCTAGTAGACCCCGCATAATGTCGACTCGCAAAATGTGTTTGCAGTTCGCGGAAAAACGGCTTTGCGGACCGGCGCGGACGGCCGCAGAAGCAGACCCCGCAAAACGAACCCGTACAAAAGGATGTTCACGGAATATACTCTTTTACGGGTGGGCTTTGCGGAATGTGCTCTTGCACCGCTGCCCCGGTCCGCAAATATCAATACCACACCACAAAAGTACAATAATCATCCAAACTACAAAATAATTATTCAGAAAAATATCAATACCAACACAATACAAGAATCATCCACATTACAAATAATTATTCAAATCACTGAAGCAAACTAAATAATGCAACATAAAACTTCTCTCGAATACAAATAGCGCATGAATTAAATAAAAATGAATAGAAAAATAACTTTGTTACTGTCCAGCCCTTTGTCAATGGTGCTCAATCAGATCCTCTTGAAGTTGAAAGTGGGTGTTTGCATTTTCAATCTCCTTGTATGTCTGAAGAAAGGCTCTAATGCGGTTAGGGTCTCTAGCTGGTTTGACACGGCTACCCACATTGTCGTAGAAGAACTCCAAGCCTCTCTCATCTTCGAGAATCATATTGTGAAGGATAACACAACATGTCTTGATGTTTTTCAAGGTCCGCTTGTCCCAAAAATGAGCAGGACCATGAACAATGACAAACCTAGATTGCAAAACCCCGAATGCTCTTTCAATGTCTTTTCGGGCTGCCTCTTGCACCCTTGCAAATTCACATTGTTTTTTAGTTTTGGGTTCTTTGATGCTCTTCTCAAATGTGCACCAAGGAGGGTATATACCATCTGCCAGATAGTACCTTTTTGTGTATTCATGCCCATTGATAGCGTAGTTGCAAGCAGGAGCATCACCAATAGCAAGCCTAGCAAACAAATGAGATTGTTGCAACACATTGATATCATTGAGAGTGCCCGGCATACCAAAAACGCAATGCCAAATCCAGAAATCCTCGGATGCTACGGTGTCTTGCACAATTGTTGCATCATGAGACTTTCCACAATACATTCCCTGCCATGCCTTCGGGCAAATTTTCTAATTCCACTGCATACAGTCAATGCTACCTAGCATGCCAGGCCAACCTCTCCTCTCATTAGATGCCATCAATTTTTTTTGTGGCATCCTCGTTGGGTGCCCGAAGATATTTAGGACCAAAGACACGGATGATCACTTTGACAAACCTGCACACTGACTCAATTGTGGTATCTTCACCAATGCGAAGGTACTCATCGGCATAGTCAGCCGGAACGCCATATGCAATCACCCCCATAGCTGCCAAGATGTTTTCATATGCATTAAATCCCTTCAATCCCGCGACATTTCTTCTTTGAGTAAAATACCGATGATTTGTCTCGCAAGCTTGAACAATTTTCACAAAGAGAGATCGGCGCATTCGATACCTTCTCCGGAAGAGGTGCGGTGGATATGTTGGATTCTCCGCGAAGTAGTCTTGCATCAACATCTCGTTCCCGAGATGGCAATTTCAAGGAATGCAAAGACGCCCAACGGTCGATCCTCGCTGCCTCTTTCGGTTCTCGTCTTCGTGCTCCTTCACGGCAAGGGCCATCACGAACGTCTGCTGCCGATAGTTTGCATGCAGCGTCTCAACATGTGAGTTGTCCGAATCGGACGAATCGTCGAGCAAAAACTTCTCGCACGGGCTCAATTCCATCTACATGAACAAAAATCAGACGCGCTCGTCAGCCAACTATGCGCAGGGCTCGGAACAAATCACAAGCGAATACTCACCGCCGGCTCGTTGGGCGGGCAATCCTGGGCGGCGACTAGGGGCGGCTCGAGGGCGGTCGATCCCCGACGACGACGGCGACCAGGGGTGGCTCGTCTCGCCGGATCCAGGGAGGGGGGGAGGGTGCAGCATATCAATGGTGGAGGGTGGGGGACGCGCCCCGGGGCGCGATTCCGCCGACAGATTTGGCCGGAATAGCCGCCGACGGACGAGCGGAACAAATGGCGGGCGGCGGCGAAAGGAGGTGGGGAAAGGGCGCAGGCTGAAATGTCCCTTCCGCCAACTGCTTTTCTACGATAGGGGGCACCGTAGGGGCGAGGCGGAAATCTGCATATTCGTAGGTTGGGGCCGAGAGTTTACCGCGCCCCTCAAAAATTTTTATGGGCCGGCCTTGTTTGCGGGGTCTATTCGAACAGGATTTTCCACGCCAGCCCGCATTTTGACGGTTATTTTACGGGTGGGGACGTTTTAGGGTGTCTGCTAGAGTTGCTCTTAACGTAGGCTTGGGCGAGGCCAGGTCGAAGGCATAAACATCTTCAAGTGTAGGCCATGGTAAGCCACTGAGCACTGCTTCCACTTGCACACCTCACGTTGCTACAGTGTTGATTATTCCTTGTGCCTCCCTCCATTGATTATACTGTACTGTAGTTTCCATTGATTGATACAGTGTAGTACAGATCACGTTGATTAATTTTGGAAAGAAGTGTAGTAGTTTTCATTAACTGATACAGATCGATCACGCCGCACGATGTCCTACTTCACTGTGAGATGTACAGTAGTTTCCGTTAAGTCCGGATCGACCTACTAGTGCACTGAGATGTTTAATACAGACACGTAGTATTAGATGTTCTATCAGCAAGAGAGAAAAGAGAGTGAAGATGGGGGCTCTCCTCTTCCGGCAGCAGCAGGAGCCGGCATGGTTCGTCTCGCTGGCCATCCTTGGCGCACTGCACGTCGCTGCCGTCGCCTTCCGCGTCCTCTCCCACCTGGTCCTGCTGCTGCGCCGCCCCACTGACCTCTGCCACCGCTACGGCGCCTGGGCCGTGGTCACCGGCCCCACGTCCGGCATGGGCCGCTCCGTCGCCCTCGCCCTCGCCCGACGCGGCCTCAACCTCATCCTCGTCGGCCGCGACCCTGCCAAGCTTCGGGACATCTCGGGCACCATCTCTTGCACCTACGCCGTGCAAACCAAGACCGTCGTGGTCGACCTCGCGCTCATCGCCACGCCTCAAGGTAATTAAGGCTAGGGATTTTTTCTCCTTTGGCTAAAATTTTGCGGATTGACGAATCCAATGAAATTTCTGAAACTTTATATGCGGAGTAAAAAGAAACGGAGTGAGTATTTCAATTTAAATTTAAATGTTCCGCTGACACTCAAAATGCACGGGAAGGTTAAGGTGATGAACTTACAAGACACGAGCTGCATGCATGCTAGTTATATTTATTGATAGTAAGTATATATTTGGCAGGTGACGAGGCCCTGCGGCTGCTCCGGCATGCGGTGGCGGGGCTCGACGTCGGGGTGCTGGTAAACAACGCCGGCCTAGCGAAGCCCTGCGCGGTGTATCTGCACGAGGCGGACGTGGAGGCCTGGGTGAGGATGATCCGGGTGAACCTGTGGGCGCTGACTGAGGTGACGGCGGCGGTGCTGCCGGGGATGGTGGAGCGGGGCAGGGGTGCCATCGTCAACATCGGCTCCGGGACCACCCTGACCATCCCGTCGTTCCCGCTCCTTTCTATCTACGCCGCGTCCAAACGGTATAACACCTAGTGCAACTCTTCTGTCGTTTTCACTTGATACATATGTGATATACCGCGGCATTTTCTGAGTTCAGTAAATGTACATTTCAGGTACGTTGCTCAGTTGTCCAGGAGCCTTCACGTTGAGTACAGGGGCAAAGGAATAGATGTACAATGTCAGGTTCGTACTTGGGGCCTACTATAAGTATTAGAATGAAAATGCATACGGACAGTTCATGTTTATTTCTACGTGTTCATTACAACCATCCGCCCAAATCTATCATTACTATTCTCCTGCAAAAAAAAAATCTATTATTACTATTGAATGTTTCAAAAGTGTAATACGTGTCCATTCCTATTTAAGAGTCTTGTTGAATCCTAGTAATACAAGCGAGTTGCATATCAACAAGCTAATCCAAAATACGAGCACTTTATGTAGATAAAATAGCAATTCGATTTAAAATCTACAAACATTTATCTGCTATTAGAATCTAAAGCTTGCTATGTATGTCGCGATGGTTCGATTTGTACGCAACACAATCATCGTTGACTGGATCAAAATTAATACCATGGCGTGTGTCATGCAACTGCAGGTGCCGTTGTTCGTAGAGACCAACATGACGTTGGGGGTGGCGGCATCCCGCAAGCGACGAAGCCTCTTGTCCCGGCTAATCATGCCGACATCAGACGAGTATGCCAGAGCGGCGGTGTGCTGGATCGGGCATGGCCAGGTTTGCATGCCTAACCTCGGTCACCGGCTCGAGTGGTGCATCTGCCATATTGTGCCCGACTGGATGCTCGATGAGTTGTGCCTCCGGGTGAATCTATGGCAAAGAGTTCGTTTCCAGCGCCTCAGGGCGATGAGAGCATCACAACCAAACATCATCAATCATGGATGTCTGCCTTGCAAACAAGTCTAAGCAGTTTGTCCCGCATCATTTGCTGGTCTATATGTACACATGTCTTCCTTGTATGTGTTGGAAATATATGTCTTAGAGGCAATCATTAGTTATTTATATTGTCCATGATCATTATCATTGATATGTATCAACTAGTATGTGACTTGTTTGGCAAACTACATGTTGTATGTTGATTGTTTTCAAGGCCAATATACTTGGAATAGTACACGTTGATAGACAACAAAAATCCCTCCTTGTGGAGTTTGATATTTTGGATGTCATGTCTGAAACTAACCCTCTGTCAGCTCCGACTATGAGAGGATGGATATTATTAAAGTTGAACTGGGTGAAATTTGGAAGAAAGATGAAACTGCCTTTTGGCGAAGATCCAGAGATAGAAAAATCTTAGAGGGAGACCGCAATAATGCTTATTTTCATGCCCTTGCTAACTATAGACATCGTAACAATCATTTGACCGAGCTAAATGGACCTGATGGCCCTGTTACTTCCACTTATGATATGTTGGAAGTAGCTACTTCTTCTTTTTGCAAAAACCTGTTTTCTTTTGAACCAAACCTGATATTCACTTAGATGCTGATTTTTGGTCTCAAAATGGGTTAGTTACTGCAAAAGAAAATGCTACTCTGGAAAGATCCTTTTCTGAGGAAGAGATAAAAGTTGCTATTATGAGCTCATATGGTGGTGGTGCCCTTGGCCCTGATGGACTTCCATTTATTTTCTATCAAACCTTCCAGGATCTGGTAAAAATGACTTTATGTGGCTAGTAATTAAGAGATTTTGAAAATGGTAACCCTAATGTATTTCATCTAAACTTTGCTATTGTTACTCTTATCTCTAAAGTGCCTAATGCTAGGAATGTGAAGAATTTCAGACCTATCAGTTCGAGTAACTGTATTTTTGACAGATTTGTTTCTCAAAATCAAACTGCTTTTATTACGGATAAGTTCATTTTGGAGAGTGTTGTTATGGCTCATGAAGTGATTCATGAAATTCATAGAACTAGGACTAGTGGTTTGGTTTTGAAGCTTGATTATGAAAAGGCATATGATAGGGTTAGTTGGGATTTCTTGTGGAATGCTCAAATCTAGAAGTTTTGGTAGTAAATGGATTGGTTGGGTGTGTAATTCTCTACATCAAGGTTCCTTTTGTGTTAGGATTAATGATACTAATGGGCCTCATTTTGTTGGGGGGAGGAATGAAGCAAGGTGACCCCTTCTCCCCCTAATCTTTAATTTGGTGGGTGATGTTTTGTCTAAGATGCTTATAAAAGTTGTTAATCATAATTTGATTGTTGGGCTTCTGCCACAAGTGATTCATGGGGGTGAAGTCAGTTTACAGTATGTTGATGACACTATCCTCTTTCTTGATGCATTTGTTCAACATGCCGGGAATTTGAAATGGATCCTAACTTGTTTTGAGAAACTTTCTATTTTAAAATTAACTTTCATAAAAGTGATCTTCATAATATCCATGCTGGGGAGGAAATGTCTAGAGAATTTGCTCAGAATTTTTGCTGCTAGATTGGACATTTCCCCTTTAAATATTTGGGAGTTCCCCTACACTATATAAAACTTAGGAGGAAGGATATTCATCTTATTATTGGTCAAATTATGAAAACAAATTACAAGATGGTCTTATAGGGGCAAACTTATTTTACTTACCACTTGTATTTCTAGCATTCCTACTTATTTGATGTCTTTGATGAAATGTCTTAAGTGGGCAATTGATGCGATCACCTCCTAAATGTCTCATTTTTCTATGAGAATTTTGGGGGGGGGGAGCACAAATATCATTTAGCTAATCGGGGGATTGTCTCTCACATAAAGGAGTTTGTGGGACCCAATCTTAGAGATTTTAACATGGCTCTATTGGCTTCCAGTAGTAAAAGGTTTTTTGATGATAGGAATAGTGACCCAAAAAACTTATGTCCTTTAAGAATGCCATTTGAAAGGATCAATATGGTTGACTAGAGGGGGGGGGGGCGAATAGGCAACTACCAATTTTTAGCTTTTCTAAACAAATTAAGATTAGCAACAAATAAGTTTTCTAGAAATGCAACTAGGTGAGCAACCCATATGATGCTAACAACACAAGCAACACAAGCATGTAAAGGATACAACACAACAATAACTTGCACCAAGTAAAGGTAAGAAATAACCACAAGTGGAGTCGATGGAGACGAGGATGTGCTACCGAAGTTTCTTCCCTTTGAAGGGAAGTACGTCTTTGTTAGAGCGGTGTGGAGGCACAATGCTTCCCAAGAAGCCACTAGGGCCACTGTATTCTCCTCACACCCTCGCACAATGCAAGATGTGGTGATTCCACTAGTGGTGCCCTTGAAGGCGGCGACCGAACCTAATTTACAAACAAGGTTGGGGCAATCTCAACAACAAGCTTGGAGGCTCCCAACAACACCACGGAGCTTCACCATAGTGGAATGTGGCTCCGAGGTGACCTCAACTGTCTAGGGTACTAAAACATCCAGGTGTAACAAGATCCGCAAGGGATTAGTGGGGGAATTAATTTTCTATTGGTAGAAGTTTAGATCGGGGCCTTCTCAACCAGTCCTTAGAAAATCAATGAGTTTGATTGGCTATCGAGAGAGATCGGGCGAAAATGAACTTTGGAGCAACAACTGAGTTTGGGAAGGAAGAAGACCCCCTTTTATAGTGGGAAACCAACCCAACAGTTATATATGCTCCTCTCATCCCGCACAGAAGTGGTAGTAGTGCTCCTGAAGCGGTACTACCGCTCCCTAAAGTAAGCCAGTGAGAGAAAGAGGAAACAGGGGAAAGCAGAGGACTGGGCGGTAGTACCGCGGTGGTAGGGTTGGTACTACCGCCACTACTACTGTGGCTACTTCTCACATGCCTCCTATGTCGAAAAGAGCAACCCGACACGAAAAGTCGAGTCTCTCGCTGAGGGCGGAAGTACGAGCGGGACTAGCAGAGGTACTACCGATTATAGGTGGTACTACTGCCTGTAAACGGTACTACCGCTTATAGGCGGTACTATCGCTGCTGCCCATGATACTACCGCTCGCAGCATTCCACCAGTTATTTAGCAATAAGGATGGACAAATCCAAAGAAACAAAAAGAGCGGTGGGTGCACAAATAGAGTGTACGTGATGATTTCTCCAAAAAGCGGACCCCCTCTTAATAGTACGGTTTTCCCTACAACTCAAGTCCATCGAAAAAGAAACGTAGGAAATAAACCCGTCTTTACTTGAAACTCTGAGGGGCATGAATCATCTTGTGCCCAAATGCTTGATAGCCTGAAATGCTTAGTGCACACGATTAGTCTGCGAGCACATTGTCATCAATCACCAAAACCACTAAGGGAGAAATATGCCCTAACAATCTCCCCCTTTTTGGTGGATTGATGATAACATGGGATTTGCACTAAAGATTTAGCAAAGAGGCATGCAAACCCATAGATCTACAAAATATAGAAGGGGACCCCTAGATGTGTGCACTACTATAGATATTCTTCTGGAGTGCATAGTGCTCACATTTAGGATCAACACTCCCCCTATATTTTATATACCAAGAAATACTTGCAGAAATCAGAAACATAATAAGCAGGAATGCAGGCAAGTAATAACATTTGAGCATATGGATAAGAGCATATCAAATATCTCACACAATACTAAAGTACTCGACATAGTAGATATGATAAGGGTAGCACATATGTCTCACACCATATGGTCTCTCGAACACACAAGACAAACACAAACCAAAGCAAATGAAAGAGTTTGAGCAAGGAAATCAACTTCAACCAAGTGAAACACACTCGACTCAAGACATACTAGAAATCCCTAAACTCTCCCCCCTTTTGGCATCGAGACACCAAAGAGGCAGAAAGTACACCTAACACCGGTGGTAGCACTACTCCAGGACATCACCAGTCGTGCTCCTCCTCCTCAGACTCATCTGTTGTAGGTGATGGACCTCCAGTCCCCTCAACAGAATCAGTCCAGTCGCAGTGCTGCGATATCCAGGCCTCCTCATCAGTGATCTGATCCTCAGAATCACTCCGAAGCTCAAGACCAATAAGCCTCATGAGCACCTTGTCCCGACTTAGTGCCTTCTTAGCTTCCACACTAGACAATGATGGCGCGCGTTGCCGCGCCCGTCCATTTCGAGAATAGAATGGTCGAAATCCACACCATTCATTTTGACTATCGAATGGCAGGAATTAATGTAAATATACAGAGGCAATATATAAGATTATTTGGCCATAACATTACTTGTATGCTCGTCAACTGATTTTCAATCAATTTTTGGAGCGGCTAGAGTGCTTGAAACCACACACCTCTCTTTTCTTGCAAATAAAGTGCAGAATAAGTTCTACGTAACAAAACCTAAACCTTCTTGTAATCCATGGAGCTTTGTCCCAGCCTTTTCAAGGACAAACTCAATTTACCTTCACTGCAAGATAGTCCAGTAGCCTCACCGCAACAGCAGATACCTATCCCCCAGCACACCATGGTCGATGAGCATAAGCTAGTCAACTGTAGACCCTGATTTAATGTTTTAGAATTTAAAAACATACCATTAGATAGAGAAAAATATTAATCAAATAACTAAAATAAAAAAAGATTGTAAGTCGAAATTATGAAGAGTAATTAACAAAATGAGATGCATGCAACACTACTGCATTAGAGGATTACATACAAATTGCAATGCTTGCCCACCTGTTAGATTGGACTATTTGTACACATCCAGTTTCATCTCTGCAACCAATAGAGATAAGAAACCTAACTATATGATATGAATAAGAAGCCAGAAAAATGAAGTTATACATAATATCTAAACATGATTTTGTATAATGCTCAAGACATATGCTAATTAACAAATTTCACTCTGATTACCAAAATGTTCCACAATTTTATAGTAAAGCTCTGAAAAGTATGCTACTTGTGAAATTTTGTGAGGTCGATCAACTTACCAATATGGTGAACTGCAAGAGCAAATTAGAAAGGGTGAAAGTCCTATAAATAACAGAGCAACTTAAGGGAAAAGGTAACACTTGCTGTGGTGTGTTAAATGATGGCTCTACGGCAACAGTGCAAGCATACCCCTTGTCGACCTATCCTCACACACTCTCGACGCAGCAAGCAATACCAACACAGCGCCACTGACAAGTGACAACAAATAGTCAACAAAATTGTGATTTCAGCTTTTGCAAGGGACATGGGAGCTTTACTTATCGAGTCATCTTGCCGCATAAATGATAGATCCTTGTGGCCGCATATGGCATCTTACTATGCTCTACTTACACATGCGCCCCTATAGAAAGCACCAATGTGAAATCGGCAGGGCCGGCCCTGGCATTTTGAAGGCCCTAGTGCGACCGCGTATAATGGGCCCGACGGCTATAATAGGTTAAAGAAATATTCACACACATATATATCGTATACCATGAAAATCATGATGAAAGTACAAAAAATGGAAAAGTAAATTCTCATTTGCAAACAAGATACTAACGCATCATGAATATGTGATTATATGACTTGAGGTCCAACAAACCAGAAAAGTCATTATTTAGGCTACAATGACAAGATAGGAGAGAGAACACCTGAATTCTTGAGTCTCGACACCTCAAGTCTCAAATGAACTGGAAAAAAAGATCCAAGGTCCATATATCAAAATTCAAGCAATACGTTAAACTACCTCTCCTACCTTCAAGCATATATTGCTAAAAGGAAAGAAAAAAAGTCTACTGGTCTCTTTATTAGAAGGAAAAATAATAATTAGACAAGGTTCAATTGCTACATCAATTACATGTCCCTTCCTTGCCGTCGCCGCTGCATGTTATGGTGCCCGAGCACTGCTGTCAACCTTTGAGAAGCCAACTGAATGTGGTCTATCGTGGTGGGTTGTCGTCGTCTTCATGTACCTAGTTGCCTTGTAGTCCGGAGCTCATGGGACATGGGTCAATTAACTAGGGAAGATAGGAGATGAAGGTTCTGACAAGAACGAGAGACGGCAGCGGTTTCTAGAGATCGAAGTGATTTAGCAGTTTTTAGAGTAACGAAGCGATTGGCAGCATGTCTGGGTGCGTGCGTAGTGCCTCTCTCATAGTGGACTGGGCCTGCAATATTTCCTTATTATGACATATTTATAGTCAATACCCAGTACACACACGTACACATGGTATGGGACCCCTGCCGGGGCGGGGCCCTAGGCGGCCGCACTCACTGCCTATGCCCAGGGCCGGCCCTGGAAATCGGCATGTATTGCAGGACAAGGGAAAGCGTTAGCGTGGGTAGGAAAGAGGTTTGTCCCGGCAGTGGGCAGAGCTCTAAGGAGAGCAGAATACAAGTGTTAGATGATTCAGAAATGCCACACCCATCCTGAGCATAAACTGGTACCCCAAAACATGCTATTTTGATGCAGAAATGCCTCTGCATCTAGGCGTAACCTAATCCTGCAATTTTATCGATTAGCATGAGTGATGAGCTAGTGCCTGAACAGAAAATTCTTTCTAAATGATGGGGAGGAGTATTAGAAGATGAGGTTAGCATCTAGGGAGGTGTTGCACATAACCTCACCAGAAGCAGTACTCAGGCATCATGATTGGGAGGAGTAGAAGCTGAGGGTGCCAAATGCCGCAACAAAGTGAAGGTGCCATGTGTGCTCTGCACCCACATAACCAGAAGTTTTTTAAACAAACATCTGATGCAGCATCCCGAGAAATAGCATTATGCAAAACACTAAAAAAAAGAATTCGTCTGAAAAGAACACAAACAAATAGAAGATATAACAGCCCAATCCTATGACCAGAGAATAACGCGTTAATCAGCACTATGCATATGTAGGATCAATAGAAGGAAGTTTTGCTTTGTTCTTTATATAGCTCATCAAAAGCTTGTGGATGTTAATTATCAGCAAACTGAATAAAACTAGCTGGTCTATCCATTACAGTATTTGAACTGGACACAAACAGCGCCCGTGATGATTTAATCGGTTCAGAGTAGGAGTACATGGGACATAATCATAAGGTAATAAGGAAATCAAATAAACGGATGAGCCACTTTAAAGCAGAAAGGCATGTAGCGCATCTTGCACCCTTCGACAAATCGGCAAAACAATTACATGAAGCTTAGGTCTTCCTAAAATAGCAACTCGACCTATATATATTTCACAAGAAACCACGTCGACAGTTATCCAATATTTCAGCATTTGAAAGTACTTTTTTAAGGCTTAGATAAGGATACAAGAAACGAACCGAGGTTAATTAGGTGTGATTCACAGCTAATCTGACGGCGGAAAATACTTAAAATTGACTATCAGACGGCCCGGAACGCTGCATCTATGATATGCACATTAAACAAGCATTAACAATCACAGAAAAAATGCATCTTTGGCACCATCTATGCAAACATTGAAAACAACAAACTTACATTACAATTGCCACACATTAGCAGATTGTATAGTCAATACCAATTGGTATACCTGTAGCATTAGCGAAAATTCTACAATCCACAAGGCATAAAGAAGGTGACTGAGGTAGAGCAACAACGTCCAGATGCGAGGTCGAGGTACGGATGAAGCAGCGGCGTTAGGACCGATAGAGAGGGAGCACGGCGTTGTGGCAGGGGCGACGGGGTAGGGGTGAACGGCGACGGGGTACGGCGGCGTTATCAAGGTCGGAGTGAGGGCGATGGCTTCCGGCGTCGCTGTAAAGGAGAGGCCGGACTGGCGAGCGGATGCGCGGTACGGCGAGAAGCGCGGCGGGGGAGGGAGCAGAGGAGGGATAGCCGCCGGCGGTGTGATGCCCTTCGCTCGAGAAACCCTACGAGGAGAAGGGGGCCACGGTGCGAGGGGAGGCGGGGTGAGTTGGGCTCTCTAGTTGTATGCACAACCGATCCTCAGCGAGGTAGCTGCGACCGTGGCAGATCTGGCCGCCGCCATGGACGGCGCCTGACCTGGTCGATCTCCCTGTTCTCTTCTCTTCTGATGAGATGACGAGGAGAGGGTGGGAGACGTGGTCGATGTTGGAAATATGCCCTAGAGGCAATAATAAATTGGTTATTATTATATTTCCTTGTTCATGATAATTGTTTATTATCCATGCTATAATTGTATTGATAGGAAACTCAGATACATGTGTGGATACATAGACAAACACCATGTCCCTAGTAAGCCTCTAGTTGACTAGCTCGTTGATCAACAGATGGTCACGGTTTCCTGACCATGGACATTGGATGTCGTTGATAACGGGATCACATCATTAGGAGAATGATGTGATGGACAAGACCCAATCCTAAGCCTAGCACAGATCATGTAGTTCGTATGCTAAAGCTTTTCTATATGTCAAGTATCTTTTCCTTAGACCATGAGATTGTGCAACTCCCGGATACCGTAAGAATGCTTTGGGTGTACCAAACGTCACAACGTAACTGGGTGGCTATAAAGGTGCACTATAGGTATCTACAAAAGTGTCTGTTGGGTTGGCACGAATCGAGACTGGGATTTGTCACTCCGTATGACGGAGAGGTATCTCTGGGCCCACTCGGTAGGACATCATCATAATGTGCACAATGTGATCAAGGAGTTGATCACGGGATGATGTGTTACAGAATGAGTAAAGAGACTTGCCGGTAACGAGATTGAACGAGGTATCGGTATACCGACGATCGAATCTCGGGCAAGTACTATGCCGATAGACAAAGGGAATTGTATGCGGGATTGATTGAATCCTTGACATCGTGGTTCATCCGATGAGATCATCGTGGAACATGTGGGAGTTGATGGCTTCTCGCCCCTCGTTGGTTACCCCAAGTGGAAGGTTTGAGATGTAGCGTAGCGGCAAATTTCCCTTGGCAAAGATACCAAGGATCGAATCCCGTGAGACTCCGAGGGTCGACAAGAAGGTGTCAATGGCGCCAGAAACTTTTGCTTGACAGGATCTGCACACAGATACAAATAACTTTGCTCCCAATAAGTACAGAGAGGTTGTCAATCCCTCCGGCCTTGTCGTTTACAAAGGATCAAACACAAGAGATAATAGTGATAGGTATGACTGCAACTAGGAAATAAGAACAGGAAGTAAATAGCGGGTGTGATCAGTGATGGTAATATGGACCGGGGTCCCATGATGTTCACTAGTGATGTCTCTCTCCCAAAAGACGATAAAACAGCTAAGCGAGGTAAACAAATTACAGCTGGGCAATTGACAGGATTATGTGCGCAAACCAATGCTAACTATGCTGTAAAGAAAGGTAGAGGCTCAAAAGCATGGGCGGTACGCCAAGGCAAGTAGACCGAAATCCATCTGCATCTACTACTAATCATCCACCTTGAGATATCTATCCAGAACATCTCACTGGTATTAAGTTGTGAGTCCCACCCAAAGTGTAAACTCAAAGCAACAGACAACTGCATTAAAAGAACTTTGCGTAAAGTAAACAATCCTTGCACCCGCAAGTACAAGCACCGTTGTTTTCCCCCTTGTGGCAACAGCACATCCCCTAGACTCATGTTTCTGTCACTCAAGCTAGTCATCGAGGGGCATGAACCCACAATCAAGCATAATGTTCCCTCTTGGAGTTACTACCTACTACTTGGCCAAAGCAATAAACAGCAACGGAGAACATGCAAGAATTACTCAAGAACATAAATATAAAAGAGGTGAATCAAATATATTACTCACACACAATCTGAACATAATCTCATAATCCATCGGATCCCAGCAAACTCAGCAGAGCAACAGCATAAAGATTACATATGTGCCTCGATCATGTAGGGCAGCTCACGAGGTCTAATCGATGAAGAACAAAGAGGGGAGGAGAACATCACATAGCTACTGGTCATGGACCCATGGTCCAAGGGAGACTACTCACAACTCATCCGGGAAGCGTCCATGGTGGTGGAGAAGCTCCCGGTGGTGGTTCTCCCCTCCGGCAGGGTGCCGGGAAGAGTTCTCCTGGTGCTCCCGGTCTTGGAAGCGCGGCGGCGGCGGAACAGAGATGAGATCGCAAAAAAGGGTTCCGTCCTCGAGGGTTTCGGGACGCGAGCAATATATATGCAAAAGGGGGTCACCAGAGGCGGAGGTGGGGCCCCAGGCGCCCACCTGGCGCGGCCCGGGGTGGGGCCGCGCCGGGTGGCCGCCTGGGCCACCCCAGGCTCCCCTCTGGCCCTGCCTTGGTTTTTCTGGAAGCTCCTGATACGCTGAGTTTTCCTGTATTTTTCCCGGAATTTTTAGGGCACTTTGAATATGGGGGAAACCTGAAATAGAAAAACAGCAGAAAACAGGAACTGGCACTGTGGTGCACTGAGTTAATAGGTTAGTCCAAATATGATCAAAAGTGTATGGAAGTGCATCAAAAGCATAGCAATATCACACAAAAGAGGCATGGAGCAAGTAGAAATTATAGATACGTTTTGGACGTATCAACATCCCCAAGCTTAATTCCTGCTCGTCCTCGAGTAGGTAAATGATAACAAGCATAATTTATGTGGTGACATGCTATCAACCATATAAGAAATTTTAAGTAAAGCAATCAAGGCATGTAATTCAATTCAAGTCATAACAAACAAGAGTCTATATTAGTATTGTAACAAGCAACATAAGAACATAAAGGTGCAAGAGCTCTCGCTGTCCGTGACTCGAATGTCTCTCAAATGGTGTTTGCGTGCAAGAAAGGGGATAGGGATATATGAGAGAGTAAAACATAGTTTTTGTATTGTTGAGAACTTAATCTACTAAAGTTTCACACTTGGTCTTCTTTGGAATCTTATCTTGACTCATCCCCAGACCGTCAGCCAGGTACAAGTCAAAATGATCCACTCCCTTTCGATATTTTGAGCACTCATGCAATGGATGAGCGTAAGCAAGAAAGTCGACACTTAGCATGGCAAAGAGAGAAAAATGATAGAGGGGGAAGACAAAAAAGGTGTGAAAGGCTCACATCAATGAGGACAATCATCGGCGAGAGAAAGCCAAATGATAGATATGATGTGAGGAGTAGGGATTGCCATGCAACGGATGCACATATGAGCTAAGGTAAGCTCTCCAATGGAACTAGTGGGGGTGCATCCAACTTGCTTGCTCAAGAAGACCTAGAGCTCTTTTGAGGAGGCTCATCATTGGAATATACAAGCCAAGTTCTATAGTGTAAAGGTCCCCACATAGCTATATGCATGAATGATAATCTCTATGGAGCACAAGGTATAAGATGGAGTACGAGTGTGGATCTCTCAAAAGAAATAGTAGTGTGCCCCCTTCTCTCTTTTTATTTATTTTTCTCTTTTTTTTCTATTTTTTTATTTTTTGTGGCCTCAATGGCTCTTTCTATTTATCTCTCATTTGTCCTCTTTGGGATCTTTTGATTTTTTCCTCTTTGGGATCTTTTGATTTGTCCTCTTTGGGATCTTTTCCTCACTTTAGGGGCAACACTCTATGTATTACAAGAAGTATAGAAGATCTTTCACACTTTACAAAAGTACTCAACATAAAGAAAATGAAACTACCATGATGTATGCAAATGTATGCCTCTGCCATTGTAGCAGGATATGCAATGATACTAGCGCGTCATGTAGCAATGATTAGGGCAAGGCCCAACTAGCATGCGGCTCATCGATCAAGCAAAAAGCATGTATGACATGAAGATCAAGTCATGAGAAGATGGATGTTGCATGGCAATGTATCTCAGAAAGGCTATGGAAATGCCTTAATAGGTAGGTATGGTGGCTGTTTTGAGGAAGGATATAATGAGGCTTATGATGACAGAGCGTATCATGCCAAGGATTTGGATGCACCGGCGAAGTATGCGCCAACTCTCGAGGTGAGAAAGGGCAATGCACAGTACCGAAGAGGCTAGAAAAATATGGTTAGGTGGAAGTGTCAACCTTCGAATACTCACATTGGTCCGAAGAACTCATGCACTTATTATCGGTAACTCTCAATCTAATTAGGAGGTTCTCAAAGAGACAAGTACCCCGAGGAGGTGTGTATGGGGGTTTGGTTACCCTTGCGCATCCTCGACCCATGGTACGTGAGTGTACTCTAATATTCGATCCCTCCAAAGATTAGTGATCCATTTAGTAGCTAAAGTTCTCAACTATTTTGTAGGTTTTCGAAAATAAACACGGATTGCCCAAAATACGACATCTATCACTAATAGGCTAAAGCTCTTGACACCAAAAGTTTAGACATTACTTATGGCAACACCTCAAAACTATTGCAAGTTACTACCAAAATTAAATAGCAACCTCAATTACCTACTTTAAGTTAAGACACACAACTCAGTGCAACAGACAAACTCTCTTAACAAGATAAACATGAAAACTCAAGAGAGTTCAACAACCAACTAAACAAAAGCTCTTTAAAAAGAAAAGCATGAAAACTAAGAGCTAAACATGACAGTAGCTATGGAAAGACAAAGAACATACACAGCAAAGATAAGCATGAAAATCCTATGTTGTGTTCTAGGTTGAAGTGGAGCGTGTTTCTCTCCCACACAAAGAAAGCTGGGTTCTAACTCGTTATGAACAGCAAGCAAAGCTAAAGAAAACTAAAAAG
>LR738716.1:128432450-128444192 GCA_902687465.1 Secale cereale
GTGCTAGTGTGGGGATCTCTAGACATCTTGTGAAGAAAATCAATAACTTCAGAAAGGGTGCAATTATCAAAATCAAGGTCACTACTATCAAGTAAAGTGGTAGTGGTGTCCTTTAGGCTCACTTGTTTGGTAGCTTCTATGGTCATAGGAGTTTCTACGGTTGAGGTCATAGCATCACCATTAATAGGTCTAATAGGACCAGGAGTGCATTGGGTGCTAAGAGTTTGGATATCCTCAACAACTTGGATAGTAGGAACAGTGTGGTGGGTAGGAAGGCTCTTAATTTTATCTTCTTCCTTCTTTTCTCTAGCCCATCTCTCTTTAAGTTTAGCCATCATCCTAATGTTTTCATTAATTTGCACTTGGATAGCATTCATAGGAGTGGTCTTCCTCTCCTCAAGAGGAGAAGTTCTAATTTTAAGAAACTCTACCTCATGGGCTAAATTGTCTACCTTCGAAGAGAGATTATCTAGTTTGGCTAGTTTTTCTTCTACACTCTTATTGAAGGCTTTTTGGGTAGTGATAAAGTCTTTAAGTATAATCTCTAGTTCAGAAGTGGAGTTCTTGGTGTTAGGATAAGCATTGTTGTTCCCATAGGAATTAGAGGGGAACGGTCTAGGGTTGCTACCACAATTACTCATATAAGCATTGTTATTGAAATTGTTTCTAGAGATAAAGTTCACATCTACTTGATCTTGAGCAATCAAAGAATTTAAAGGAACATCACGAGGATCAATAGGAGATTGCTTGGAAAGTAGAGACATGATCAAGTCAACTTTTTCATTTAGGGAGGAAATCTCCTCGACAGAGTTTACCTTCCTACCTGTTGGAGCGCGTTCGGTGTGCCATTGGGAATAGTTGGTCATCATCTCATCGAGAAGCCTCGTGGCAGCACCAAGTGTAGTTGACATAAAGGTTCTTCCCGCGGCCGAATCTAACAAGTTCCGCGAGGTAAAGTTCAAGCCTGCATAAAAAGTTTGGATAACCATCCAAGTAGTCAAACCATGAGTAGGGCAGTTCTTGACAAGAGATTTCATGTGTTCCCAAGCTTGGGCAACGTGTTCATTATCCAATTGTTTAAAATTCATTATGTTACTCCTTAGTTGGATAATTTTAGCAGGGGGATAGTACTTCCCAATAAAGGCATCCTTGCACTTGTCCCAATAAAGCTTAACAATATCACCATCTATTTATCGGTACTTTTGCATATCACAGAGTTCAACAAAATTATTTAAATGCAAAGCAGCATCATCTCCAGCACCGGAGAATTGATCTTTCATAACTAGGTTCAGTAAAGCAGGTTTAATTTCATAAGAAGGTGCTGAAGTGGCAGGTGTAGTAATAGGCGTGCAGATAAAGTCATCGTTGTTATGACTAGTGAAGTCACACAACTTGGTGTTCTCGGTGGAACCCATAGCTGTAAGGGCATATTTCTCCCTAATAGTTTTGGTGATTGATGACAATACTCTTGCGGACTGATCGTGTGCTCTAAGCTCATACAGGTATATCTCCCTTATGGCACAAGACGATTGCTTGCCCCTCGGATTCTATGAAGAACGGTGTTTTCTTTTTGCTCCCTGTAGGTGGCATTGAGTAATAGGAAAGCCGTACTATTAAGAGGGGGTCCGCGTCGGAAAGGTTTGGGTAGAATCAACACGTACACATCTTTCTCCCACACCTCCTTTCCTTGCTTC
The DNA here is from genome assembly GCA_902687465.1 of Secale cereale. Lineage (NCBI taxonomy): Eukaryota > Viridiplantae > Streptophyta > Magnoliopsida > Poales > Poaceae > Secale > Secale cereale. Next base: position 128,434,145 of record LR738716.1, read on the forward strand.
TCTGGAGGTCCAACCGGTTTTCTTTTGTTGAGGCAATTCTGTGGCTTCTGTACTGATCATCTGCCTTGCATGCGGTAGTACCGCTCTGCCAAGCGGTAGTACCGCGCAGGTACACGGTAGTACCGCTTGCCGACACGGTAGTACCGCTCCAGCGGTAGTACCGCGTCCCCATGCGGTAGTACCGTGTATCTGGCCCAGGCGCTGAGTCTAAGTATAAGAAGTGGATGCGGAAGTAACTTTTTACTTCCGCACACCACGCGGTAGTACCGCTTAGCTTAAGCGGTAGTACCGTGTCACGTTTTGCTACTTCCGTTTTCCCCTGCGGATGTAGCCACGGATGTAATTTATTTCGTCCGTGGCTGTATCAGGTCGCAAACTTTTGCCTTTGCGGTAGTACCGCTTCCCAAGCGGTAGTACCGCTCAGCCAGCGGTAGTACCGCGCGTAAGTTGCGGTACTACCGCTCTCTGCGGGCTGAAACCTCAAATAACGGTTGGATTTGTCCCCCCCACTATAAATAGGGGGTCTTCTTCTCTAAGAAGACTTACCTCTTCCCCCACTACTCCATTGTTGCTCCAAAAGCTCCATTTCCGCCCGATCTCTCTCCCTAGCCAATCAAACTTGTTGATTTGCTCGGGATTGCTTGAGAAGGCATCGATCTACACTTCCACCAAGAGATATTTGATTCTCCCCACTAATCCCTTGCGGATCTTGTTACTCTTGGGTGTTTGAGCACCCTAGATGGTTGAGGTCACCTCGAAGCCATATTCCATTGTGGTGAAGCTTCGTGGTTTGTTGGGAGCCTCCAAGTTGTGGAGATTGCCCCAACCTTGTTTGTAAAGGTTCGGTTGCCGCCTTCAAGGGCACCACTAGTGGAATCACGGCACCTTGCATCGTGTGAGGGCGTGAGGAGAATACGGTGGCCCTAGTGGCTTCTTGGGGAGCATTGTGCCTCCACACCGCTCCAACGGAGACGTACTTCCCCTCAAAGGGAAGGAACTTCGGAAACACATCCTCGTCTCCTCCGGGTCCACTTGTGGTTATTCCTTGCCTTTACTCTTGCATGCTTTACTTGTTTAATTCCTATAGCATGCATGTGTAGTTGTTGTGCTTCTTTACATTAGTTGTCTTCATAGTAGATTATCTAGACAACTTATTTTGTCGCCTATTTTTAAGTGGTTAAGGAAAGCTAAAAATTGTTAGTTGCCTATTCACCCCCCCCTCTAGTCAACCATATCGATCCTTTCAATTGGTATCAGAGCCTCGTCTCTTTTTAAGGACTTTACCGTCCGAAGAGTATGGTTGACAACGTAGTCGAGACGGAGGACCATTCCGATGGAAATCCGTCCTTGCCTATGGTAGATGGGGGAGCCTCGGTCACTCGTGAGGAGTTCAATGTGGCCTTGACCACATTGAAAGAATCACTAGCGAGCGAGGTCAAGGGCATGTTTAAAGAAATGTTTGAGGGGCTTAAATTATCCACCTCACCGTTGGAAGTGGGTCGTCCCGCTACCAACGTGTCAGAGGCTAATCCCGACAAGGGAGAAGCTAGTAGTGAGCAAGCCCCGGTCACTAAGCATGGTAGTGGGAAATTTGCCCAATCTCCTCCGCCTACTCACTATGGAGGACCCGTCCCCACACCGCATTTAAATTCCGTCGGGCCCCCTCCTAAGTTCGTTAAAAATACTGATTTTGCTACTTGGGTGTTTCGTTTCAAACGTCATATTAATCATTGTTCCACTAACCTCTGGAGAATCATTGAGCAAGGTTTTTATCCGTATGATCCCGACAACATGACTCCAAGAGAAACGGCCGATCATCAGTTCAACGAGTCCGCACTTTGCATTTTTCAAGACTCAATCCCTCCTGAAGACATTGCTCATCTTCGTCCATTCACTGTGGCCAAGGAAGCATGGGAGCATGTTGGCACAATGTACAAGGGAAGCACAAGCATTCAACGCTCCAACTATGAAGTGGTGCAAGATGAAGCTGATGAGTTTGCAATGATCGAGGATGAAGATCCTCGTGAACTTTATCGAAGATTAACTATTCTTGCAGTGTCTCTTCGAGATCATGGCAGTAAGGATACGGATGACAATTGGATCAAGCGCAAGTTCCTCAAGGCCATGATGCCCTATCACAAGGCCATGTCCTCTGTGATCCGTCAGAGACCGGACTTCCACACTTTATCCTCAAACGAAGTGTTGGATGAATTTGTTGCCATGAGGATCCTTGACGTTACCGCCGACAATGCGGTCCTAAGAGCTCAACGATCCAAGAAGCCTAATCTTGCTCTGAAGGCCAAGGCTTGTGTGGAAGAGGAGGAAGTTGAAGATGATGATGAGTGCTGCCCCGAGGACACCAAATATGCCTATCACGAGCACATGGCTCTTGCTTCTAGGCAATTCTGGGGCAAGAAGAACTCAAGGTCCAACTTCAACAGGAACAACTCCAGTGGGAACAAAGGGAAGCAACGAGTAAGGACATGCTTCAACTGTGGAAATGTAAGCCATTTCGTTGCGGATTGCCCATATGAGAAGAGAGAAGACTTTGGAGGCAAGCTTATTCGGAAGGACAAGTCAAAGTCCTATCCCAACAAGAACAACTTCATCAAGAAGACTCCTCCGAAAGTGTTGGTGGCTCAAGAAGAATATGTGGAGGATGATGACAATGATGAAGAGGATGAGGTGACCACTATGGCCACAATTGCAATTGCTACCACTCCGCACTCATCTCTCTTCAACTCACCCAACGAGAACATCACCGCCAAGTGTCTTATGGCCAAGGCCACCAACAAGGTAACCCCGATCATCAATTCTACTATCTCTTCTAACCCCTCATTAACTAATTGTATTGATGAGGGTGAGGGTAGTAAGGAGAGAGAAAATGAATTTGATGTGTTCATAAAAAATCTCAAGGGCAAATCCAAGAAGCATGTGGTTGCTCTCTTGGAACAACTCGGCGAGGCCAATGACATTATTGAGGCTCACGAGGAAACCATTACTAAAATGGAAGGGCATAGTCGAGACTATGCCGATGAGATATCGGATCTCTCTAACGCCCTAGAGGAGGAGCGTGGTCTTCGTTTGGCTCTTGAGGAGTCACACAACGATGATCATGCTAAATTAAAGAAAGATCTTGATCATGCTCTAGTTGTCTCTCGTGTCCTTAACTCTGAGAAGGCAAAACTTGCGGTTGACCATGCTAAACTCAAAGAGGAGTTTGACATACTTGACAAGGCTCACAAGGCCTTGAAAGGAATGCATGCTACTCTCAAGGAGTCTCATGATCAACTCCAAGTTTCGCTAACCAAGGAAAAGGCTATCTTTCCTCGCATGGTTTTAATTGATAATGCAAATGCTATTAACCCATGTTGTGAGCATGTGCATCTTGTTGAAGAGAATGCCGAATTGAAGAAGCAACTTGAGAAAGGCCTTGTGACTTGCATACAAGGTGAGAAGAACCTCAACGCCCTTTTGAGCAATCAAAAGGAAGTTGTGGCAAAGGAAGGAATTGGGTTTGCTCCTAAGCCCAACAGGAAGAAGAATGACAAGACAAAGCAACCACCCCCTCTCCGACAATCCTTTGTGAAAGAAGGAGAGGGCACGTCAACCAAGAAGAAAAGTGGTGGTGTCAAGAAAAACTCCACCACACCCTCAAACATGGCCGGCGATTTTAATCCGTCATATGTTTTATGCCGAGCTAGTGATGGCCATGTGTTTGCTAAATTTGTTGGTTCTCCTTATGAGTACATTGAATGGTCCATTTGGGTTCCTAAGACCCTTGTCACTAACCTCAAAGGACCCATTACCAAATGGGTACCTAAATCCAAGCATTGATCTATTGTAGGGGTTTGCTTCCGGTGGGGGATCATGGTTGCTCGATAGCGGAGCCACAAATCATATGACCGGAAGCAAAGACTTGGTGGTGGACGTGCATCTCAGTTCATCTATGGCCACCAACGTCGAATGGGGTGATGCTTCATCTTCTAAGGTATTGGGACTTGGCAAGGTGGTTGTCTCTCATGATCTCACGATCGAGAAAGTCATGCTTGTTGAGTCCCTTGCATACAATTTACTTTCTGTTCGCCAACTTGCACTCATGGGCTTTGCTACATTCTTTGATATTGATTCTGTGGCCCTCTTGTGGAGCAAGACTCTTAAAGTAGCCTACGTTGGGCATGTCGAGAACGGTCTTTATGTGGTTAACTTCTCGAAGCAACCCACTAAGGTCGCGACATGCCTAATGGCTAAAGTTGATGTGGGATGGCTTTGGCATCGCCGTTTGGCCCACGTCAATATGAGATCTTTGCAAAGTCTTCTCAAGGGGGACCATGTCCGAGGACTAACAAATGTTAGCTTTGCCAAAGATCGTGCTTGCAGGGCGTGCATTGAAGGAAAATTACATGAGAAGGCTCACCCTCCCACGACTATCATCTATTCAAAGAGACCTCTAGAGCTCCTCCACATGGATCTCTTTGGGCCTCCCAATTTTGATAGTCTTGGGGGTAGGAAATATTGCTTGGTGATTGTGGATGATTACTCAAGATATACCTGGGTATTCTTCTTCAAGAAGAAGAGTGAGACCCAACAAACCGTCATCAACTTTGCAAATGAAGCTCAACGACAACATGAAGCAAAGATTTTGATGATCAGAAGTGACAATGGCACCGAGTTCAAGAACTACACCTTGGATGAGTTTCTTGGTGATGAGGGGATCAAACATCAATATGCCGCCCCGTATACCCCTCAGCAAAACGGTGTTGCGGAGAGAAAGAACCGAACCTTAATAGATGCTGCAAGAACCATGATGGCTGAATTCAACTCTCCATACAACTTTTGGGCCGAAGCCATCAACACCGCTTGCCATGCATCAAATCGTCTCTATCTTCGCAAAGGCTTGAACAAAACTCCGTATGAGATTCTTACCGGTAACAAGCCCAATCTCAAGTACTTCCGGGTGTTCGGGTGTAAGTGTTTCATTCTTAAGAAAGGTGTTCGGTTGTCTAAATTTGAATCTAGAGCTCATGAGGGCATATTTGTTGGTTATGCTACAAACTCTCATGCTTACCGTGTCCTCAACAAGTCCACCGGACTCATAGAGGAGACGTGTAATGTAGAGTTTGATGAAAATAACGGCTCCCAAGTGGAGCAAAGTGGTACTTGTGATACAGGTGATGAAATTCCTCCTCAAGCCATAAGAAGAATGGGTATTGGATATATCCTACCCGTTGAGGAACCCCTTGTGGCCGAAGGAGAAGGACAATGTTCCACTCAAGTGGAACCATCACCAACCCAAGACCCACAAGCTTTCGAAGAACAAATTGAAGGCCCTCAGCCTGATGAACAAGGCCAAGTGCAAGATCAATCTCAAGTCGGTGAAGAACCACCAATTGATGCACAAGGCCAAGTTCAGTCCCCCGAGCAAGATCAAGGTCAAGAGGAAGCTCAAGATCAAGATCTTGCTCATGATGACGCTCAAGATGATCAACTCAATGCTCCTCAGTTATCACTTGAAGAGCAATTAGAGCGTCGTGCTGCAAAAGTTGCCTCCAGGCTTGCTTCCAACGAGCATCACATCGAGAACATTTTAGGAAGCATCAAAAGGGGGGTAAGCACTCGTAGACAATTAGCAATACATTGTGCTCATCAAGCTTTTGTCTCCTTTGTTGAACCTAAGAAGGTTTATGAGGCGCTCGAAGACCCCGACTGGCTCAATGCCATGCATGAAGAACTCAATAACTTCGAGCGCAACAAAGTGTGGCGTCTGGTGCCAAGACCAAAGGAGAACCATAATGTCATTGGAACCAAATGGATCTTTAAGAACAAGCAAGATGCCCATGGCATTGTCATCCGCAACAAGGCACGTCTGGTGGCTCAAGGCTACTCCCAAGTCGAGGGTATCGACTACGGTGAAACCTTTGCCCCCGTTGCTCGTCTTGAATCTATTCGTTTGTTGCTTGCCTATGCTTCCCATCATAACTTTAAATTGCAACAAATGGATGTGAAAAGTGCATTTCTTAATGGTCCCATTAACGAGTTGGTATATGTTAAACAACCCCCGGGGTTCGAGGATCCTAAGTTCCCCAATCATGTGTATCAACTTGATAAGGCACTCTATGGCCTTAAACAAGCCCCACGAGCGTGGTATGAGCACCTTACCGAGTTGTTACAAGATCGTGGGTTTGAAATTGGGAAAACCGACCCCACTCTTTTTACTAAGAAGGTCAAAGGGGAGTTGTTTGTATGCCAACTATATGTTGATGATATTATCTTTGGTTCTCCTAACAAAGCTTTCAATGATGAGTTCGCCGCACTCATGACCACACACTTTGAGATGTCCATGATGGGAGAGTTGAAGTACTTCCTTGGATTTGAGATCAAACAACGAAGAGAAGGCATCTTTATCAAACAATCCAAGTATACTCAAGACATGCTCAAGAGGTTCAACCTTAGTGATGTCAAGCCGGCTTCTACTCCGATGGCAACCAAATGCCAACTTGACATTGATCCCAATGGTAAAGCGGTGGATCAAAAGGTATATCGCTCTATGATCGGATCCTTGCTTTACCTTTGTGCATCTAGACCGGATATTATGTTGAGTGTGGGAATTTGTGCACGGTTTCAAGCCTCACCTAAGGAAAGTCACTTTGTGGCTGTCAAGCGAATCTTTCGATATTTGGCTCATACCCCAAACTTTGGCTTATGGTACCCAAGAGGAGCAAATTTCAACCTTGTTGGTTTCTCTGATTCTGACTGGGCGGGAGACAAAGTGGATAGGAAGTCCACCTCGGGAGGGTGCCAATTTCTTGGTTGCTCGCTTGTTAGTTGGTCTTCCAAAAAGCAAAGTTGTGTATCTCTCTCGTCCACTGAAGCAGAATATGTGGCCGCTGGCAGTTGCTGTGCTCAACTCTTATGGATGAGGCAAACTTTGAAGGATTACGGTGTCACTTGTGACAAAGTGCCTCTTTGGTGTGACAATGAGAGTGCCATCAAGATTTCTCTCAACCCGGTGCTTCACTTCAAGACGAAGCATATTGAGATTCGGTATCACTTCATCCGGGATCACATAAGGCAAGGAGAGATCGAGCTTCACTACGTCAACACTCATGATAACCTTGCAGATATCTTCACGAAGCCATTGGATGAAGCAAGATTTCGCGAGTTAAGGCATGAGCTAAATATCATCGATTTGAGCAATGTGGTTTGAGTCTGTGCACACACACCCCTCACACTCAATATAGCTATCTTGTCTAGATGTAGGCATGGACATAGGGGGAGTATTGTTCTCTCAATGAACTGTTCCTCCCCCATTATGCATAAACTGACCAAGTCTTTATCATTTGCCATACATAGTTGGTTTAAATGCTTCAAGTCGAGTATTGATCATGGGCCCAAGGATAATTCTTCGCGGTGCCATATCTATAAACTCAAACATAGGTGGCCTCGGCCACCGCCCTCCTCTGAGGAGTTGTGTTGTTCACTTTGCTTGTGCGTGCATTTGTTTTTCTCTCTTCTTTTGCTTAAAGCCTCTTGTCAAACGTGCAAGTTCTTGGAGGAGCGGTACTACCATGCTAGTTTACGGTACTACCGCAAAGGGGTTACGGTACTACCGCAAGACCGGCACGGTAGTAATTTTTTTACTGCCGCTGGTAGAGCGGTACTACCGCTTGGCGAGCGGTACTACCGCGCAAGCGGTACTACCGCGATGACCGCGGTACTACCGCACTTATCAGAACGCGTGGGGGTTATAAGCAGGCAGGGGGAGTTCCATCTCCCCCATACCCATTCACTCCTAACCCCCACGTCGTCCCTGTCTCTCTCTCTCTCAAGAACGCCGCCGGAGGACCTCGCCGGATCTCCTCCCTCGACCACTCGTTTCACTTTCCGACCGGTGGGATCGTTCCCCACCACGTCCTCTTGCCATGGATGCAGGTTTTTCCCCTTTTCCCTTCTTCTTTTTGCCTTGCCTAAGTTTTTAGGGTTAGGGGAGGTGCTTAGTGCTTTCTTGTGTTCTTCGTGATCTTATCCATGGATGCTTAGGTTGTGGGAGAGTGTTTGTGATCCGGAAATATGCTTAGAGTTGTTGCTACGAAGTTACTGATCAGCCGTAGTACCGTGTGAAGATCTTGTTGGTAGTTTCTAGATCTTTTCTTCTCAGATCTGTTTCGTGCGGTACTACCGCTGGAGAACCGCGGTACTACCGCACGGTGTAATCCAGATCCGATCTGACCTGAGCGGTACTACCGCTGTCCCCAGCGGTACTACCGCTCGAGCGGAAGTAAAATTTTAGTACTGCTTGCCGAGCGGTACTACCGCGTCCCGATGCGGTACTACCGCTCCGCATGCAGTACTAATATTTTAGTTCCGCCCCCTCGGGCGGAAGTAAAATTTTAGTACTGCTTGCCGAGCGGTACTACCGCGTCCCGATGCGGTACTACCGCTGCGCATGCAGCACTAATATTTTAGTTCCGCCCCCTCGGGCGGAAGTAAAATTTTAGTACTGCTTGCCGAGCGGTACTACCGCGTCCCGATGCGGTACTACCGCTCCGCATGCAGTACTAATATTTTAGTTCCGCCTCTTCTGATGATGACTATTAGGAGGAGCAGCAGCAGGGGTTTGATGACGAGTATGACGACTGAGCTTCTCCCGGGCTGCCACCCATCTTCGTTTACTCTTTTCCCCTTTGTGGTGTCTCGATGACAAAGGGGGAGAGTGATTTGCATTTGCCGTCTTGTGCTTGTTTGTGTGTTTCCTTTCGTTGAACTTGGTTTATTGTGCGTGTTTATGTGAGACAATCATATGGTTGAAGACATATGCCCCGGTATCGTTAAACTTATTATTATGTCCTTATGTTTATCCTATGCAGTCAATGTTATATAGAGTATCGCATATGTAGATTATAGGGGAGCACTATACCTAATATGTGTGCGGTGCAGTACAAAGCACAATCATATGGAGGCACACATACAGGGGGAGCTCACCTATACTCTAGGGCTCATATTGCTTTCTCTATTATTTCTTCTCTGTGCAAATCTCGTGTTGTCATCAATACACCAAAAAGGGGGAGATTGTAAGGGCATATTTCTCCCTAATAGTTTTGGTGATTGATGACAATACTCTTGCGGACTGATCGTGTGCTCTAAGCTCATACAGGTATATCTCCCTTATGGCACAAGACGATTGCTTGCCCCTCGGATTCTATGAAGAACGGTGTTTTCTTTTTGCTCCCTGTAGGTGGCATTGAGTAATAGGAAAGCCGTACTATTAAGAGGGGGTCCGCGTCGGAAAGGTTTGGGTAGAATCAACACGTACACATCTTTCTCCCACACCTCCTTTCCTTGCTTCTCTGGAGGTCCAACCGGTTTTCTTTTGTTGAGGCAATTCTGTGGCTTCTGTACTGATCATCTGCCTTGCATGCGGTAGTACCGCTCTGCCAAGCGGTAGTACCGCGCAGGTACACGGTAGTACCGCTTGCCGACACGGTAGTACCGCTCCAGCGGTAGTACCGCGTCCCCATGCGGTAGTACCGTGTATCTGGCCCAGGCGCTGAGTCTAAGTATAAGAAGTGGATGCGGAAGTAACTTTTTACTTCCGCACACCACGCGGTAGTACCGCTTAGCTTAAGCGGTAGTACCGTGTCGCATTTTGCTACTTCTGTTTTCCCCTGCGGATGTAGCCACGGATGTAATTTATTTCGTCCGTGGCTGTATCAGGTCGCAAACTTTTGCCTTTGCGGTAGTACCGCTTCCCAAGCGGTAGTACCGCTCAGCCAGCGGTAGTACCGCGCGTAAGTTGCGGTACTACCGCTCTCTGCGGGCTGAAACCTCAAATAACGGTTGGATTTGTCCCCCCCACTATAAATAGGGGGTCTTCTTCTCTAAGAAGACTTACCTCTTCCCCCACTACTCCATTGTTGCTCCAAAAGCTCCATTTCCGCCCGATCTCTCTCCCTAGCCAATCAAACTTGTTGATTTGCTCGGGATTGCTTGAGAAGGCATCGATCTACACTTCCACCAAGAGATATTTGATTCTCCCCACTAATCCCTT
>LR738716.1:128444430-128462225 GCA_902687465.1 Secale cereale
AAGAAAGGTAGAGGCTCAAAAGCATGGGCGGTACGCCAAGGCAAGTAGACCGAAATCCATCTGCATCTACTACTAATCATCCACCTTGAGATATCTATCCAGAACATCTCGCTGGTATTAAGTTGCGAGTCCCACCCAAAGTGTAAACTCAAAGCAACAGACAACTGCATTAAAAGAACTTTGCGTAAAGTAAACAATCCTTGCACCCGCAAGTACAAGCACCGTTGTTTTCCCCCTTGTGGCAACAGCACATCCCCTAGACTCATGTTTCTGTCACTCAAGCTAGTCATCGAGGGGCATGAACCCACAATCAAGCATAACGTTCCCTCTTGGAGTTACTACCTACTACTTGGCCAAAGCAATAAACAGCAACGGAGAACATGCAAGAATTACTCAAGAACATAAATATAAAAGAGGTGAATCAAATATATTACTCACACACAATCTGAACATAATCTCATAATCCATCGGATCCCAGCAAACTCAGCAGAGCAAAAGCATAAAGATTACATATGTGCCTCGATCAAGTAGGGCAGCTCACGAGGTCTAATCGATGAAGAGAAAAGAGGGGAGGAGAACATCACATAGCTACTGGTCATGGACCCATGGTCCAAGGGAGACTACTCACAACTCATCCGGGAAGCGTCCATGGTGGTGGAGAAGCTCCCGGTGGTGGTTCTCCCCTCCGGCACGGTGCCGGGAAGAGTTCTCCTGGTGCTCCCGATCTTGGAAGCGCGGCGGCGGCGGAATAGAGATGAGATCGCAAAAAAGGGTTCCGTCCTCGAGGGTTTCGGGACGCGAGCAATATATATGCAAAAGGGGGTCACCAGTGGCGGAGGTGGGGCCCCAGGCGCCCCCCTGGCGCGGCCAGGGGTGGGGCCGCGCCGGGTGGCCGCCTGGGCCACCCCAGGCTCCCCTCTGGCCCTGCCTTGGTTTTTCTGGAAGCTCCCGATACGCTGATTTTTCCTGTATTTTTCCCGGAATTTTTAGGGCACTTTTAATATGGGGGAAACCTGAAATAGAAAAACAGCAGAAAACAGGAACTGGCACTGTGGTGCACTGAGTTAATAGGTTAGTCCAAATATGATCAAAAGTGTATGGAAGTGCATCACACAAAAGAGCATAGCAATATCACACAAAAGAGGCATGGAGCAAGCAGAAATTATAGATACGTTTTGGACGTATCAGGAGCCAACATGGGTATCCAGATCCCTCTGTTGGTTATTGGCCGGAGAATTGTCTCGGTCATGTCTGCATGGTTCCCGAGCCCGTAGGGTCTACACACTTAAGGTTCGATAACGCTAGGGTTATAGGGAAAGTATGTACGCGGTTACCGAATGTTGTTCGGAGTCCCGGATGAGATCCCGGACGTCACGAGGAGTTTTGAAATGGTCCGGAGGTAAAGATTCATATATGGGAAGTCCCGTTTTGGTCACCGGAAAAGTTTCGGGCGCTATCGGTAGCGTACCGGGACCACCGGGAGGGTCCCGGGGGTCCACTGGGTGGGGCCACCGGCCCCAGAGGGCTGCATGGGCCAAGTGTGGGAGGGGACCAGCCCCAGGTGGGCTGGTGCGCCCCCCCACCAAGGCCCAAGGCGCATGGGGAGTGGGAAGGGGGCAAACCCTAGGTCCAGATGGGCCTTAAGGCCCACCCTAGGGCGCCCCCTCTCCCTCTCCCCCTCTGGCCGCCACCCTCAGATGGGATCTGAGGTGGCTGCACCCCTAGGGATGGGAATCCCTAAAGGGGGCGCAGCCCCTCCCTCCCCCCTATATATATGTGAGGTTTGGGCTGCCCATAACACGGATTTGACCTCTCTCGCTTGGTGCAGCCCTACCTCTCTCCCTCCTCGTCTCTCGCAGTGCTTGGTGAAGCCCTGCTGGAGTCCCGCGCTCCTCCAGCACCACCACGCCGTCGTGCTTCTGTTGGATGGAGTCTTCCCCAACCTATCCCTCTCTCCTTGCTGGATCAAGGCGTGGGAGACGTCATCGGGCTGCACGTGTGTTGAACGCGGAGGCGCCGTTGTTCGGCGCTTAGATCGGAATCAACCGCGATCTGAATCGCAGCGAGTACGACTCCTTCATTCGCGTTCTTGCAACGCTTCCGCATCGCGATCTACAAGGGTATGTAGATGCACTCACCTTCCCCTCGTTGCTAGATTACTCCATAGATAGATCTTGGTGATGCGTAGGAAAAAATTTGATTTTTTGCTACGATCCCCAACAGTGGCATCATGAGCTAGGTCTATGCGTAGTATCTTGCACGAGTAGAACACAAAGTAGTTGTGGGCGTCGATTTGTCAATTTACTTGTCGTTACTAGTCTTATCTTGATTCGGCGGCATCATGGGATGAAGTGGCCCGGACCGACCTTACACGTACTCTTACGTGAGACTGGTTCCACCGACTGACATGCACTAGTTGCATAAGGTGGCTAGCGGGTGTCTGTCTCTCCCACTTTAGTCGGATCGGATTCGATGAAAAGGGTCCTTATGAAGGGTAAATAGAAATTGGCATATCACGTTGTGGTTTTGGCGTAGGTAAGAAACGTTCTTGCTAGAAACCTATAGCAGCCACGTAAAAACTCGCAACAACAATTAGAGGACGTCTAACTTGTTCTTGCAGCATGTGCCGTGTGATGTGATATGGCCAAAAGGACGTGATGAATGATATATATGTGATGTATGAGATTGATCATGTTCTTGTAATAGGAATCACGACTTGCATGTCGATGAGAATGACAACCGGCAGGAGCCATAGGAGTTGTCTTATTTTATTGTATGACCTGCGTGTCACTGAATAACGCCATGTAATTACTTTACTTTATTGCTAAACGTTACCCATAGTAGTAGAAGTAATGTTTGGCGAGACGACTTCATGAAGACACGATAATGGAGATCATGGTGTCATGCCGGTGACGATGATGATCATGGAGCCCCGAAGATGAAGATCAAAGGAGCAAGATGATATTGGCCATATCATGTCACTATTTGATTGCATGTGATGTTTATCATGTTTTACATCTTATTTGCTTAGAACGACGGTAGTGAATAAGATGATCTCTCACTAAAATTTCAAGAATTGTGTTCCCCCTAACTGTGCACCGTTGCTAAGGTTCGTTGTTCCGAAGCACCACGTGATGATCGGGTGTGATACGTTCTAACGTTCGCATACAACGGGTGTAAGCCAGATTTACACACGCGGTACACTTAGGGTTGACTTGACGAGCCTAGCATGTACAGACATGGCCTCGGAACACGGAAGACCGAAAGGTCGAACATGAGTCGTATAGAAGATACGATCAACATGAAGATGTTCACCGTTGATGACTAGTCCGTCTCACGTGATGATCGGACACGGCCTAGTCGATTCGGATCATGTATCACTTAGATGACTAGAGAGATGTTTATCTGTGTTGGGGTTCATTAGATGAACTCAATTGTCATGAACAATAGTCTAAGTTGTCTTTGCAAATTATGTTGTAGACCAATAACTGCGTTGTAGCTCCCTGTTTAATACGATCCTAGAGAAAGACTAAGTTGAAAGATAATGTAAGCAATAATACGGACTAGGTCCATAGTCCGAGGAGTGTCCTCACTGCTGCACAGAAAGCTTACGTCTTTGATGCACCGCTCGATGTTCAAACCCCTACAACGTTGTCTGTGGATGTTGTGAACACCTGACAGACACGTCCTGATGACTACTTGATAGTTTAGTGCACCATACTTTACGGCTTAGAATCGGGATTCCAATGACGTTTTGAACGCTATAGAACATATGAGATGTTCTAAGAGCTGAAATTGGGATTTCATGCTCATGCCCGTGTTGAGAAGTAGGAGACCTCTGACAAGTTCTTTTGCCAAAAAGATGGAGGAGAATAGCTCAACTAGTGAGCACGTGCTCAGAATGTCTGGGTGCTAAAATCACTTGAACCAAGTGGGAGTTAATCTTCCAGATGAGATAGTGGTTGACAGAATTCTCTAGACACTATCACCAAGCTACTAGAACTTCGGGATGAACTATGACATGCAAAGGATGGAGATGATCCCGGAGCTATTAGCGGTGCTTAAGACCGCAAAAGTAGAAATTAAGAAGGAGCATCAAGTGTTGATGGTTTAACAAGACCACTGGTTTCAAAAGGTCAAGGGCTAGAAGGGAAACTTCATGAATGGCAAACCAGTTGTCGATCTAATGAAGGAACCCAAGGTTGAACCCAAACCTCGAGACTAAGTGCTTCTATTGTAAGGGGAACGGTCACATGGTAGTGGAACTACCCCAAATACATGGTAGATATGATAGCTGGCAACTTCAACAAAGTATATTTGATATACGTGTTATTGATGTGTACCTTACTAGTACTCCTTGTAGCACCTGGGTATTGGATACCGGTTCAATTGCTATTATTAGTGACTTGAAGCAAAAGCTACGGACTGAACGAGACTAGCTAAGGGCGAGGTGACGATGTGTGTTGGAAGTGTTTCCAATGTTGATAAGATCACCATCGCACGCTCCCTCTACTTTCGGGATTAGTGTTGAACCTAGATAAATTTTATCAGGTGTCTACATTGAGCATGAACATGATTAGAACATGTTCATTGCAATACGGTTATTCATTTAAGTTAGAGAATAATGGTTATTCTGTTTACATGAATAATACCTTTATGGTCATGCACCCAATGGTTTATTGAATCTCGATCATAGTAATACACATGATAACAATATTAACGCCAAAAGATGTAGAGTTAATAATGATAGTACCACTTTCTTGTGGCACTGCCGCTTAGGTCATTTTGGCATAAAATGCATGAAGAAACTCCATGCTGATGGATGTTTGGAGTCACTTGATTTTGAATCGCTTGACACATGCGAGCCATGCCTCATGGGCAGGATGACTAAGATCCCGTGTTCAGGTACAATGAAACGGGAAAGTGACTTGTTGGAAATCATACATGCTGATGTGTGTGATCCAATGAGAATTAAGGCGTGTAGTGGATATCGTTATTTTCTCATCTTCACTGACGATTTGAGTAGATATGGGTATATTTACTTAATGAAGTAAAAGTCTGAAACGTGTGAAAAGTTCAAGCAATTTCAGAGTGAAGTTAAGAATTATCATAACAAGAAGATCATGTTCCTACGATCTGATCAAGGGGATATTTTCTGAGTTGTGAGTTTGGCAATCACTTAAGACATTGTGGAATTGTTTCGCAGTTGAAGCCACCTGGAACACACAGCATAATGGTGTGTCTGGACGTCATAATCGAACCTTATGAGATATGGTGCGATCTATGATGTCTCTTACCGATCTACCGCTGTTATTTTTGAGGTTATGCATTAGAGACAGCTGCATTCACTTTAGATAGGGCACCATCTAAGTCTGTTGAGACGACGCCGTATGAACTGTGGTTTGGCAAGAAACCATAGTTGTCGTTTCTTAATGTTTGGGGCTGCGATGCTTATGGCTTCAGCCGGAAAAAGCTCGAACCCAAAGCGGACAAATACATCTTCATATGATACCCAAAGGTAACAGTTGGGTATACCTTCTATCTCAGATCCAAGGGCAAAATGTTTGTCGCTAAGAACGGGTCCTTTCTAGAGAAGGAGTTTCTCTCGAAAGAATTGAGTGTGAGGAAGATAGAACTTGATGAGGTTGTCGAACCCTCACTTCAACCGGAGAGTAGTGCAACACAGAAAGATGTTTCTGTGGAACCTACGACTATTGAAGAGGAAACTAATGATAGTGATCATGAAGCTCCAGATCAAGTTGCTATCAAACCTCGTAGGTCGACAAGGATATGTACTACTCCTGAGTGGTACGGTGATCCTGTCTTAGAAGTCATGTTGTTGGACAACAATGAACCTACGGACTATGGAGAAGCGATGGTGAGCCCATATTCCGACAAATGGGTAGAAGCCGAGAAATCCGAGATAGGATCCATGTATCGAAACAAAGTATGGATTTTGGTGGACTTGCCCGATGACCGGCAAGCCATTGAGATAAATGGATCTTTAGGAAGAAGACAGACGTGGACGGTAATGTCACCGTCTATGAAGCTCGACTTGTGGCAAAGAGTTTTTCACAAGTTCAAGGAGTTGACTACGATGAGATTTTCTCACCCGTAGCGATGCTTAAGTCCGTCGGAATCATGTTAGCATTAGCTGCATTTATGAAATCTGGCTGATGGATGTCAAAACAAGTTTCCTTACCAGTTTTCGTAAGGAAAGGTTGTATGTGATACAATCAGAAATGTTTTGTCAATCCTATGGATGCTAAAAGGTATGCTAGCTCCAGCGATCCTTCCATGGACTGGAGCAAGCATCTCGGAGTCGGAATATATGCTTTGATGGAGTGATCAAAGTTTTTGGGTATACAAAGTTTGTTAGAAACTTGTATTTACAATAAAGTGAGTGGGAGCACTACAACATTTCTGATAAGTATATGTGAATGACATATTGTTGATCCGAAATGATATAGAATTTCTGGAAAGCGTAAAGGGTTGTTTGAAAGGAGTTTTTCAAAGGAAGACCTGGATAAAGCTGCTTACATAATTGGGCATCAAGATCTATAGAGATAGATCAAGGCGCCTGATGATACTTTCAAAAGGAACACACACCTTTAACATGATTTTGAAGGAGTTCAAAATAGATCAGTCAAAGAAGGAGTTCTTACCTGAGTTGTAAGGTGTGAAGTTGAGTAAGACTCAAAGCTTGACCACGGCAGAAGAAAGAGGAAGGACGAAGGTCGTCCCCTATGCTTTTGTCATAGGCTCTATACGGTATGCCATGCTAAGTACCGCACCTGATGTGTGCCTTGCCACATGTCTGGCAAGAGGGTACTAAGGTGATCCAGGAGTAGATCACTGGATAGTGGTCAAAATTATCCTTAGAGTAATAAGGAAATGTTTCTCGGTTATGGAGGTGATAAAGAGTTCGACGTAAAGAGTTACATCGATGCAAGCTTAACACCTATCCGGATAACTCTGAGTAGAGATACCGGATACGTATAATGGAGCAATAGTTTGGAATAGCTCCAAGTGGAACTTGGTAGCAGCATCTACGATATGACATAAAGTTTTGCGAAGTACATAGGGATCTGAATGTTGCAGACCCATTGACTGCAACCTCTCTCACAAGCATAACATGATCAAACCCAGAACTCATTGAGTGTTAATCACATATTGATGTGAACTAGATTACTGACTCTAGTAAACTCTTTGGATGTTAGTCACATGGCGATGTGACCTGTGAGTGTTAATCACATGGCGATGTGAACTAGATTATTGACTCTAGTGCTAGTGGGAGACTGATGGAAATATGCCCTAGAGGCAATAATAAATTGATTATTATTATATTTCCTTGTTCATGATAATTGTTTATTATCCATGCTATAATTGTATTGATAGGAAACTCAGATACATGTGTGGATACATAGACAAACACCATGTCCCTAGTAAGCCTCTAGTTGACTAGCTCGTTGATCAACAGATGTTCACGGTTTCCTGACCATGGACATTGCATGTCGTTGATAATGGGATCACATCATTAGGAGAATGATGTGATGGACAAGACCCAATCCTAAGCCTAGCACATATCGTGTAGTTCGTATGCTAAAGATTTTCTATATGTCAAGTATCTTTTCCTTAGACCATGAGATTGTGCAACTCCCGGATACCGTAGGAATGCTTTGGGTGTACCAAACGTCACAACGTAACTGGGTGGCTATAAAGGTGCACTACAGGTATCTCCAAAAGTGTATGTTGGGTTGGCACGAATCGAGACTGGGATTTGTCACTCCGTATGACGGAGAGGTATCTCTGGGCCCACTCGGTAGGACATCATCATAATGTGCACAATGTGATCAAGGAGTTGATCACGGGATGATGTGTTACAGAACGAGTAAAGAGACTTGCCGGTAACGAGATTGAACGAGGTATCGGTATACCGATGATTGAATCTCGGGCAAGTACTATGCCGATAGACAAAGGGAATTGTATACGGGATTGATTGAATCCTTGACATCGTGGTTCATCCGATGAGATCATCGTGGAACATGTGGGAGCCAACATGGGTATCCAGATCCCTCTGTTGGTTATTGGCCGGAGAATTGTCTCGGTCATGTCTACATGGTTCCCGAGCCCGTAAGGTCTACACACTTAAGGTTCGATGACGCTAGGGTTATAGGGAAAGTATGTACGCGGTTACCGAATGTTGTTCGGAGTCCCAGATGAGATCCCGGACGTCACGAGGAGTTCCGGAATGTTCCGGAGGTAAAGATTCATATATGGGAAGTCCCGTTTTGGTCACCGGAAAAGTTTCGGGCGCTATCGGTAGCGTACCGGGACCACCGGGAGGGTCCTGGGGGTCCACCGGGTGTGGCCACCGGCCCCAGAGGGCTGTGTGGGCCAAGTGTGGGAGGGGACCAGCCCCAGGTGGGCTGGTGCGCCCCCCCACCAAGGCCCAAGGCGCATGGAGAGTGGGAAGGGGGCAAACCCTAGGTCCAGATGGGCCTTAAGGCCCACCCTAGGGCGCCCCCTCTCCCTCTCCCCCTCTGTCCGCCACCCTCAGATGGGATCTGAGGTGGCCGCACCCCTAGGGATGGGAAGCCCTAAAGGGGGCGCAGCCCCTCCCTCCCCCCTATATATATGTGAGGTTTGGGCTGCCCATAACACAGATTTGACCTCTCTCGCTTGGCGCAGCCCTACCTCTCTCCCTCCTCGTCTCTCGCAGTGCTTGGCGAAGCCCTGCTGGAGTCCCGCGCTCCTCCAGCACCACCACGCCGTCGTGCTGCTGTTGGATGGAGTCTTCCCCAACCTCTCCCTCTCTCCTTGCTGGATCAAGGCGTGGGAGACATCATCGGGCTGCTCGTGTGTTGAACGCGGAGGCGCCGTTGTTCGGCGCTTAGATCGGAATCAACCGCGATCTGAATCGCAGCGAGTACGACTCCTTCATCCGCGTTCTTGCAACGCTTCCGCATCGCGATCTACAAGGGTATGTAGATGCACTCACCTTCCCCTCGTTGCTAGATTACTCCATAGATAGATCTTGGTGATGCGTAGGAAAAATTTTGATTTTCTGCTACGATCCCCAACAGTCGATTGCTCAGGGGAAGAGGGTAGGGGCGGAGGCCGGCGGTGAGGAGGCGTGAGGGGTACGGCTGGTCTGCTCGAGGCCGTAGTCTGCTCGAGGCTGTCGATTCGTCCATCCGGCCAGATTGGGATAGGAGGAATCAAGGTTTTTTTAGCACAGGAGTCGAGGGCGTGCGCCGCTGCATATCGATCTGCTTCTGGTGGCTGGGCAGCCCATTGGGCCCAATTTAATACAGAATGTCCAAAAATGCTAATGGAGCAGCAGCCCAGCACGGTGAGCGGTCGGTATTAGCGAACGAAACGAGCTTACACGCGATTCACTCCTAATCTATGGCTGAAAATGCGTCAAATTGGCGATCCGACGACCAGGAACACTAATGACCTGAGAAGGCTGGAAAAGTGCTCAGTTTTAATGTATCTAAATGTGCTTTGTACTGACCCTTTGCCTGAAAGCACAAAAGCTTCTTCATCTTCTTCTGGAGCTTCTTAACCCAAGAAGGCTCCTCTGTCTGTGTCTCATAGTCATGCTCCTCCTCATCATCATCAGACTCTAACACTGTAGCCTCAGTCGGTGGGGGAACAGGTGCAGATGTGCCCACTTCTCTTTTTGACGCAGCTGGACAACATCATGGGAGACCAAATCCCCGGTGAGAAGAGTATCATTCGGAAATTTAGTGGCCCAAGTCTCCTCAATAAGGAGCATCAAGTATGGAGCATAGATAATGAACTTGCGTTCCATGATCGCGGAGTGAAGCTCAGAGTACATAACATGAGAAACATCCAATATCTATTGGGAGCCCTGCTCCTACTGGCAGAAGAGAAGAAGATCAACCAAGTAGGAGTGCACCATATCTTGATTGCCAACACGAGGGAACAGAGTGTTCCAGAAGATCCGATGCATAATGTCCAGAAAGGGGCAAAATTCATATGACACGTGCCCAGTCTCAGAACCGGGCGAGCTCCGGTTAGATTAGGTTTCATGCTGCATTAAATAATATGTATTTGAAGTTTCTAATTTGATGTGTCCGGTTGTAGAATCAAATATTTGAGGTGTGACTGGTCACTATCCATGGAGGCGCCTGGTCGCGTCCGCGGGCATTTGAGGGGTCGATCGGATTCGGTGTGCCCAGCTATAGATGCTCTTAACGTTAGATTGTCTGCCTCTTCAAAGGTATCACTCGTAAAAAGTGCTTCGTTCGAGATAATGGGAAAGTTTTTTGTTGAGCAGACCGAAAATGATGTACCTTGTACTTTTCTTTGAGCTAGTGTACGTCTTCTGACCATTCCTTTAGTAATAACCCCCCCTCCTAGGTCGCCCTCTTCTGGCAATATGACGGAAACCCTAGCCGTGTCGCTAGGCCCCCTCCCACCCTCTTCCCCAGTTACACCGCCACCGGAGGGGAAGATGGTGAAGCCAGGCGTGCCGTAGGAAGGTGGCAGTGGGGCACATTGCTTCGGCTGGGCACAGTCCTAGAGCTCTTCTCGTGGCAGCTGGTGGTGCGGAGTGACCCGAAGGTGCCCGTCTGCCCGACGGTTGGTGCAGCTTGCAGGGCAGCGTCCCACTCAGCGATGCTTTGTGGTGGCCGCGCGACAGCGTGTGGATGGGTCTGATCTGGGAGGATGCATGATCGTATTCTTGGGAGGGCTGAAGCTTGGCCCGACGGGCGAGGCGGTGGAGGTGATCTTGGTTGAGGTTGGCCAATGGTGGACGAGTTCAGCCTCTGGCCCGGCCGGTCATGGTGAGCGGTGGAGCGGTTGATTTGGGCCCCGGTGCCCTAGTCTAACCGTGGCATCCTCCGGACGTAGTGGTGGTGGTTGGGGCTTGACCTGGTTGGGGCTGCGTTGCTCTGTTCCTAGCTGGTTTGGTGGTTGCGGATGATGTGCTTCAACATGCGACTCCTGCACGTGCGATGGTTGGCGTGCTTGAGCAGCTCCCCTGACTTTGGGTTCAATGATCATGGTTTGGGTGACATCCCTGCTTCATGATGGCCGAGAATGACAGCGGCAAAGCCCACACTCCCTTCCTCCTGCTTGGGGGAAACCTTTGATCCAGCATCCAAACCATGCGACGGCAACATTATGTGTCGTTGCCTTCATGGGGCGTCGTCTTGCTTTCCCCGGTGGTGCGACTTGAGTCACCGTCGACTACTTGATGAGGACATCACTAACGAAGTTAAACCAACATCCCCTACTGATACATATACTGGATCGATTACTAGAGCTCGCACACGCTAATTAAATTACTAGGTACTTTCGTTTCTTGGTTATGATCCTATTGTTCATGAGAATATGATACTGCCTAAATTGGATATATTAGTTTTGCTTATAAATGAAGGGCCAAGCATGGACAAGAAGGATGAACATTGGAGCATGATCAAGCATGGAGATGAGGGCATGTGCAAGGGGAACAAGAATGAAGTTTCTGGTGAAGCTTTCAACACTTTCAAGCCACCATGATGATGTATAAGGACATTGACGAAATATTCAAGATGCCCTTAAATTCGTCCATAGCATAATATAGGTGATGCGTCACCTTATTTTTGGGCCTGACCCATGTAATTTCGATATACTTCAATATAGGCTGTTTTTAGAGTCCGTATGTACGGGGAAACAAAGTTTTGGTTGGTTTCAGACCCCTCCTTCAAGGGGTCACGGAATTCCCCCCTACTCCTTCATATAAACAACCATCAGGGCATCATTTAGACTTCGGGTTTTGTTTAGATTAAAATTCGCCATAGCTGCAACTTCACGTACTTCGTTTGTGTTCAACGACCAGACAAAGACGTCACAGAACCCCACCTTGATCAATAAAGCTTTCGTCTTAAATTCACAATATCCAGATTGCAATCTTAGTTTCTTACTTGTTCTTCGTTTGCCTGCATGAAACAGACCCTCATGGTCAGATTGATCGTGGTCCGGCGTGGTCAATAACATCTCGGAGTTGGTTTAGCAATTGCTAAGGCGCGACGTCCTCGCACGTTCGTACTCAGATCGTCGAAGTCTACTCCTCCAGAAATGATAGCCACCATCTCATCGAAAGACGGGACACCTTGGCCTCGATCAAGTGGTATCAGATTTCCAGGTTGCTCAATGAGATTTTCCAGTTTTTCGTAGTTTAGATCGAGTCTGTCTTCATACCTACAGTCTACGAAAAAGCCATAAAAAATCAGGGTTAGTTCATCATATCCAAACCAGTCTGAGCCATTGAATAGTCTTTTCAGTATTTTGCTTTGTTAAATTTACGGTTGCATCATCGTGTCAAGTTGTTGGTCAAAGCGTATAGTCCTTTAGAGTTTCGAGTTCTGTCACAGTTTGACACGTCACCCCGAACCATCTTAATCGTTGTTGCCATATACCACCACCACCAACATCTTCCTTACCGCTGCCATCTAAGCAAAAGTTCGTTTATGCGTATTCTGAAGAAAAATGTATGTCTTCTATTTTTTAGTATTTTTATAGGCAACAAGTAATATTTTTTTACAGAAAATACTATTTTTTAGTTTTCTTGAGGGATAATAATTTTTTGGAAACTTTTTTTAGTTTTTTAGACTAACTTTTTTTAGTTTTTTTTTTGAGACAATGCTAACTTTTTTTTAGTGAGAGTAAGTGTTTCGACTCACACGGCCCAGTGAAAAGGCCATATGACTCATATAAAAAGGCCATATATTTGCTCCTGCCCGTCCTTCGCGTTCCACTTCCGCCGCATCCATCTCGCCGCCGCGCACTCAAATCCTCGCCGGCTCGCCGCAATCCACTTGCGGCGCGGATGGGAGCACCCAGCGCCGGCGCTCCACGCATCTGGTAGGTCCTATCCTCCCTCACGCCCGCCTCACTGCTAGTATGATGCATCTCTAAACCCTTTCCTCCGCCCCGATCTGCAGATTAGCCGCCCTCATGGGATCCATGGAGATGACGACGGGATCCATAGAGACGGCCCTCATGAGCGATCCGACGGCGAAGCTCCCCGGCGACGTCCTGGTGGAGATCATCTCGCGCGTGCCGTACAAGTCCACCCGCTGCTGCAAGTGCGTCTCCACGCGCTGGCGGGACCTCATCGCCCACCCCGACCACCAGGAGAAGCTTCCCCGGTCGACCCTCGCTGGCTTCTTCTACAGAACCTACGACATGGACCGCTGTCAGTATGATTCTCATGGTTACCGAAGCCTCTCAGGGAACTGGTGCCCTATTGATGCCTCCCTCTCATTCCTGCCCAAATACAAGAAGATTGAGTTGTTGGACTGCTGCAACGGCCTCCTCCTCTGTCGATGTTCCAAGCCTTATCCTGAGCAACCGGATTACGTGGTGTGCAATCCTGCCACTGAGAAATGGGTAACTGTCCCGGCCAACAAATGGTCCTCGGACTCGTATGCCCGCTTGGGATTCGACCCGGCCATCTCCTCCCATTTCCATGTGTTTGAGTTGGTACCTGCCGCGGCTTTGAATGCTGACTTGAAGTTTGATTATAACATCAAAGAGGTGGGGATCTACTCGTCCAAAGCTGGAGTTTGGGCACATCAAATTGAATGGAACGATCCATTTCAGATATGCAACTTTTCCGCTGGCACCTTTCTCAGCGGGGTGTTGTATTTATGTTCTGATAATAATTTGGTTGCAGCTGTCGACGTGGAGGGGAACCGTCGTTTCATTCCTGCTCCTACTTTACATGATGCTTGTGGTCGTCATGATGTTTATGTTTCACGAGGACAATTGTATGTCGCATATTATGGTGCTGCTGAAGCATCAATCTGGGTCCTTGAAGATTCTAGCAGTGAAGATTATTGGACCTTGAAGCACAATGTTAGCTACCTGCAAATGTTTGGTTCAAGATCTAAGAAACGTTACGGTGTTATCTCAGTCCACCCAGAAGACGATGTGATATTCATAACCGTAGAATCTAAATCTAAATTATCGGGGGACCGATTACAGTTGAAATTATTTTCATATGAAATTGATTCCAAGGAGCTGCGTTTCATATGTGATCTTGGAAGGATTTCCAGGCGCCCTTATCTTTCATATATTCCTCTGTTCTCGGAGTCATTGGCAGATGGGCATTAATGGTCTTGTGTATTGGAGCCTCACACTTGTCCACCTTTCTGATAATGATAGTGGAGTAAGATCTTGAATATGAGGAGCAGTAATCTGGTAAGTTGTGAGAAGCTGTTGGTGCTTGAGTGAAGTCATGGACTGCCTTTATGCTGCTAGCTATTCAGTCAATTTAGTACCCTGCCTGTTGTTTTGTAGTTCTGTACTTAATCATGGATATGTGGCCGTCATGTTGAAACTATTATGAATATTTTCATATCTGGATTCTGGTCTCTGTTATCTCATTGTTTGTGAATAATTTGACAGTATATACCAGCATGTGTTTCCGACAGTACAAGAATGGTTATATTCTTGTTCTTAATTTCTTATAGCCTGTAACATATCTTGCTAGTTAGGTGGACCTGGAATGCCATGGAGATTCAGTTCTTTTTTGCCATTCCATTTCATGTCTGCTGAAACTTTGATATGATAATGTAATACGGTTGTAGTTTAGCACGATCTATTGTCACGGCTTCGTGATATATGAACCTGTTGTTTCAATGCGAGTGTTTTTCCGCCTTTCTTGTTCGGTTATCTTTGTGTTACCATCACTGGCCTCAAAGAGTGAAGTAAAGAAACTTTGTGAAGTAGAAATTTCTGGGCTACTGATTTTCAACTGATATCTATCTGGAGAAAGTCGGACTGGATAATGGATGGCAACATGGTCTGCACACTTGAATCAGGTATAGGCAGAGAGTGGCTGACATGTGCATCGCATCAGGACGGCCTGGTATCTTTGTGTTCATTTGATCAATATGTTGGCCCAGCCTTAGCACGTACTCCCTCCGTCCGAAAATATTTGTCATCAAAATGGACAAAAAAGGATATATGTAGAACTAAAATACATCTGGATACATTCCCTTTTATTCATTTTGATGACAAGTATTTCCGGACGAAGGGAGTACAAAAGACTAGGAGGTACTCCAACATGCAGTTTACTGTAGAAAACAATATAGTCTAAAGAAAAGAAATATGTGGCCCGCTCTTGAAATCAAGAGAATGCATAATTTTTTGTTTGACGGTGATTGGTTTCCGAAAGATGAAAAACAATTACGGACTACTCCGTGGCCTTCACAAGGTGGACCCATAAATAAGAAATAGAAATGCCATTAGGCTCTTTTTTAGGGTGATTTTTCGTTCTTTTTTTGGTTGTTTTCTTGCGCGCCTTGCGTCTTATTTTTGGTGTTTTTTGGTTCCTACATAGAAATAACTAGATGGATATCCACGCCTTGTGTCTTCTTTTTGGTGTTTTTTTGTTCCTTTTTTTTTGTGTGCTGTATTTTCCACCACGCTCTCCAACGGTGGGTGCTATTGGAGTGGCTGAGCAGACGTGTGTGTTTTCTTGCTGCCATTGGGTCCTCTCTCCCTTTGGCCCCAACTCCTATTAGGAGGGGAGGGGGCGCAACAAGGCCACCCCAACACATTGGCCTTGGCTGCTGCTCCGTCTCTCCCTTCTAGCATAGTTCTTATCCATGGCTTTTCACTTAGCGAAGCCTTGTCGGTATTCCGACTCCACCATCATCACCATCACCATCATACCGTCGTGTTGGTTGTGATCTCATCTACTTCTCTGCCTTCTCTTGCTTGATCAACGAGGAGGAGATGTCATCGAGCCGCATGTGCGCTAAACTCGAAGGTGTCGTCCGTTCGACACTAAATCGGTTGGATCATGATCGGATCACCAACAGTACGACTACATCAACCGCGTTATATACGCTTTCGCCTTCGGTCTATGAGGGTACGTAGACACATTCTTCCCTTTCGTTGCTATGTTTCTTCAAGATTGATCTTGGGTGTTCGTAGAATTTTTTTGATTTTCATGATTCGTTCCCCAACAACGAGGCAGCTAGGACGAGCTTTCGTCCTGGTCCTAACACAAGCAAGGAGAGTCCAGACGCGCCCATTAGTGGACCTCGGGCCCTTGCGCAACACAAGCGCTAGCGAGCGATCTGCTACTCTAAGTTGCTTTATCGCCGCACATGCTAAATCTCGCTCATTATGAGATCGTAGCAACTCTTGTCTACATAGTTCGCACGGTGGGGCAGCCTAATAAGTTGTGTGTGAGCGGTTTTAGTTATGGTGGGGATTGGTTAACCATCCGACCGGTTTTGGGGCATTTCCTGTTTGGCAATACTGGCATCTATTACTATGCATTCTGCAAACCGGAGCACATCCCCCTTTGCTCTGGGCATTTCCTTTTTTTGTGTGTGTTTATTCTTTATCCATTTTCTTTTTGGTTTTTCCATATGGGAAGATTCCGGCGGCTGATCGTGCGGGGTGTTCCGCCATGTGCATAGCCGTAGGATTGCCCTAGGTCCGTGCGTCCTCACGCACGTTCGCACACTTGCATTATTTACCCTACCAATTACGTGTCCCCTTAATTACCTTATCTTACAACATCATCTATGTTCAAAAAAAATCTGTAACTAGATCTTTGTTTGCAAAAGAAATTACAACAAAAAATTGTTGCAAAAAAAAAATCCCACAACACAACCTATGTTGCATGAAAATCACAACACAACATCATATGCAAATGTAGCGAACCAACCTGTGGTTGAGATGGTTAGGTGGACAGTGACATCCTCAACCCATCAGGGTTCAAATCCTGGTGCTCGCATTATTCCTGGATTTATTTCAGGATTTCCGGCGATGCACTTTCAGTGGGAGGAGACGTTCTCGTCGACGACGAGGCGCCTACGGTGACTTCATAAATCTCAAGATGATATGCCGGCTCAGTCTCTCGGAGGTGCTCATAGGGGTAGGGTGTGCGTGTGTGCGTTCATAGGGGTGAGTGTATGCGCGTGTATATGAGTCCTTGCGTCTGTACTGATGCTAAAAAAAACATCATATGCAAATGTTTCTGCAACCAGGGCCGGCCCTGAGATTTGAGGGGCCCGGGGCGAAAACAAAACACGGGGCCCTTTACGCATCGTGCAAGGTATGATTATTTTTGAACACAATTTACACTTAACTTTTTATCAATGGAGGGAGTGCAACCCAGCACCTAGTTTCCTTATTAATTGTATATGGTTATATTAAATCTATATTACTTTAGATTTTGGCAACGAAATTGCATGCATTGTATATTTCACTATATAGTTTGACACACACAAAAAAATTGAACGGCTCCTTATCGTCTGCAGCTAGAATCATTATATAATTTACAACGCTAAAATTAGTTTAGCCAGCTAAATAAATTAAATCAACCATGGATTCTCTGATTAATTTCATCTCAACTATTATTTTCATTAATTCATGGATCCTAGGCATTTGCTCCCCTCGTATTTCATCAACATAGCTAGACTAATTGATCAGAAGGCCGGACAACCACATCCTACTCTTCTCCGCTAATTCACTAGCTATTGATTGTGCCACTTTTTTGCGAAAAGATTATGCCACTAAGTAGCAACCTATCTATCACAAAACCTAGCTAGCCCCGGGATGATGAATCAAGACGATGCTTACCTATTCTGTTGTTCAAGACTGCCTGTCAGGAACGGGGTGTTGTTACTCCTGTCCAACGAACATGAAATCACCCGAGCCGCCGTTGGAGGAGGAAGCATCGGTGAGGACTCCGCGGGAGGATGCTGCAGCGGCGCGAGTCGGGCGTGATATGCGCCTAGTTTTTTTTT
>LR738716.1:128462297-128481633 GCA_902687465.1 Secale cereale
AGGTTATTTTGGAGGGATTGGTTTGCGGCTAGATCGATCGCTCATGTCGTTGTGTGCGGGCATACGCGTGGGAAAACGGCAATTCCACTAATTCAGGCTTTCGCTGATTTACTTACCCATTATACTACACCTAAACGTACATGCATGTTGCACCTAAATTAGCGCAGGGTCGACTTTTTCAAGGGCAATGGTTCTAGCTTAGCAATGACACGTAGGATAAATGATGAGGTGGAGGAGAGATAAATCATAAGAGAAGGCTTGTCTTTTCATAATTAAGAGAAGGCAAGAGATGATCTCTTAGCACAATATGTCTCATCATGTTTTTAGGAATAACTAGTTATTGAAGATAAGGCTAAAAGATGACCCATTATAGACATGCTTTTTTGTCATCTCTAAATTACATGCAAGATTTAAGATCGGAAAGGTGCTGCTACTCTCGGATGCACCCACGCACCTTATCCTGACCATTGATATGCTCAGAGATTCGTGTTGCATGCTGGCAAGGTGCAGGTCATTTGCAGAGTGTTATCTTGGTCCACTGGACATGTTTCCCTGTTCCTTGCTTAGGTGTGCAGTGCTAGGTTGTAGCCACTAGGAGGCGGTGCTATCAGTCAGCAGAAGGGTCACTGTGGTAAGTGACACGCCTTGTCACATCACTATCTAATGCCCTCAGCCTGCATTTGCTCACTAGCACATCGAACAGTGTTGACCATATTTTATTTTATTTTTTGGTGTCCACAGTGTTGAAATGAGGGGAAGTTGCATGTTGGATGTAGAAAATCCTGTGATCAACAACAAGAAGCCAGAAAAGGTAAATCCACGAACAGAAAATAAGTGCTTCTATACACAACGAAAATCAATCATCGCTTGGAAATCAAACGAAACATAAAGCGGTCTCATGATCTTTGTGAAGTGAGAATCTCTGATCTGAGAACAAGAGGAGGAAGAATAGAGAGTAGTGCCCATCGATCTGGATTTTTAAAAAATAGACTCACGGGCCGACATGTTCCGCCATGTCTACCTTTTCAGACCTGTCAGATGATGATGGAGACCTAGCCGTCATGTACAGTGGCCTACCAGGCCCACCAAGATGGTGCGCTGTACAGGTCGTTCCCTGCGTGTGTTACTGTACAGGTCATTTGTAAAGTCGCTTGGTCGTCAGAGTTAAGTTCAGATCTCGAGGCCGCACACCCTGCCACCAGTGGGCAAATTTGACAAATTTGTCCTGTTAAAGAAATCAATTCACGGAATGAACTGCCCGTGAAACTATTTCACATCCCTGACCTTTTTGTGTAGCGCCTGCCACGACGGCGTCACACCCTACGGTGCAGCGCCTAGCTCGGGGGCGTTGCACGCCTAGCCATAGCGCCCCCGAGCTAGGCGTTGCACAGTGTAGTGTGGCACCGTCGTGTCGGGCGCTACACAAAAAGGTTATGACTGTGAAATAGTTTCACGGGCAGTTCATTCTGTGAATTGATTGCAGCAACAGGTCAAAATAGTCAAATTTGGCCCACCAGTGGCTAGGATAAGGTGTGTGCACACACCCGAAAGTAGAAAAACCGGTCTCATTTAAGATAAGACTATCTTATCAACCATTGTACATGCCTTAACCATTGTATATGCAAAATTTAAGATAAGACTACCTTATCAACCATCAGGGCCGGGCCTGTCTGCAACATGATCTCTGTTGCAAAGTAGAGGATAGGACTTTCAGCGCTAGATTGTGTTAGATCCAATGGCTCGCGAGACGATGAATGTTTTAAAAAGATGAGCCGACGGACGCGTAGCAGTACCCTTTTCATATTCGTTTTTAACGTTTTCTATGTTCAGCCGAATATAAATTAGGATTAAGAATTTCAGCCCACTAACAACGTGTTTGGCAATCTTTGGGAAGGGGAATGGGAGTTTAGAGCAGGGAGTTGTATTGAGATTAGACATGGGATGAGTCGTTTTATTCCCAATCCTCTGTTTGGTGCATGATAGGAGTTATGTGCGAGGATTTGAGGAGAAGTTGTATTCCCTTATTTGGTTCGTGGGAATTGACGAGGGAATAGACAAGGGAAGTTAATGTAAGTTATGATGAACGGTTAAGATTGACTCACTAAAACAATTCCCTACCAACTCCCACCCCCTCCCCTGTTAATAAAACGGTGGGAGTTGGAGCCTCAAGTCCCATGACTATTCCCTTATGAATTCCCAATCCCTCTAACCAAACAATAGATTTGAAGTCTCGTACCCCTTTAATTCCCATTTCCTAGCCTGATGAGCATATCAGTAGAGGCCATCGTGAGCGGGAGTGCGGTTGACCGAATCCCTAATCCCCAATCCCCACCTCGATTGCGGCCGCGGCCGCCCTCGTCGTCAATGGCAGAGCTGCGTCGGCCGCCCGAGTTCGACCACATGTTTACGGACGAGGCATGGGCCAGCATGACCCAGGACACGCGGCACCGGATCGTCGACATCTCGTGCCGGGTGGAAGAGGAGCCCACCCAAGAGGAACGCCGCATGCAGCAACTCATCGCCGGCGCACTACCGGAACAGGGCTCGTTGCCGACGGCCAAATCTATGCGGACGGCCACCGTCGGCCTAGACGAAGGTATGCCGACAGCCTGCCGACGGCCGTCGGCATATATAAGCCGTCGGCCTACGCCTACATATGCCGACGGGTGCCGTCGGCACAATCTGGCCGTCGGCATATCCCAACGTATGCCTACGGCAGCCATCGGCATATCTAGGCCGTCGGCATAGATGTGGGCCCGGCGGACCCGGTCGTGACGTGCGTGTAACGGCGTCCTATATATGCCGACGGCCAAGACGGCAGGCCGTCGGCATAGACGCGCGTGCCACGTCATCGATCCGCGGCGCACCGGCCAAGCACTATGCCGACGGCTGCCGTCGGCATAGTTGACACGTCATCGATCCGCGACACTTCGTCCACCGTCCTGGTCCCTTCTATGCCGACGGCCTTGCCGTCGGCATAGATGTAGATTTTTTTTTTCTTTTTGTGTAACTACTTTTTTATGTTTTCTCACACATTATTATTTGATAACTTACATATAGCATGTGTTAATATAAGCATACATGCATTTTTTATCGGTTCTATACATGTGTTTGAACCGCCTCACGTGGACGGCGCCGCCGCCAGTCGGCACATGGACTGGGGAGCCCTAGGGGGTAGCAATGTCACCGGAGCGTAGCACCGGGCCCTTATACATGTCGTATGGTGTTGTGGCATGTTCGAAGAGGCGGCACGCGTCTCCGAGGCGTGCCCCCCCCTGCCGACGGGGCCGCCGGCGGCACCTGGAGGGGGGAGACGGCCGCGTCGGGTCTACACGGAGGGGATGTAGCAGTGGGTTTGTCCCGGAAGTTGCTCCCAGGTGTCCCTGTGGGCTGACCTGACACAGCCGGGTCGAGAGGTCCACTGGTCAGAGCCCGTCGGTGGGAAGTCAAAGGGCTAGACCTCGTGGTCAACCGCTCTAGGGTTAGGCGGGACGGGAGCCCTAGGGGGGGTAGCAATGCCACCGGAGCGTAGCACCGGGCCCTTATACATGTCGTATGGTGTTGTGGCATGTTCGAAGAGGCGGCACGCGTCTCCGAGGCGTGCCCCCCTGCCGACGGGGCCGCCGGCGGCACCTGTCGGGGGGGAGACGGCCGCGTCGGGTCTACACGGAGGGGATGTAGCAGTGGGTTTGTCCCGGAAGTTGCTCCCAGGTGTCCCTGTGGGCTGACCTGACACAGCCGGGTCGAGAGGTCCACTGGTCAGAGCCCGTCGGTGGGAAGTCAAAGGGCTAGACCTCGTGGTCAACCGCTCTAGGGTTAGGCGGGACGGGAGCCCTAGGGGGGGGTAGCAATGCCACCGGAGCGTAGCACCGGGCCCTTATACATGTCGTATGGTGTTGTGGCATGTTCGAAGAGGCGGCACGCGTCTCCG
Source organism: Secale cereale (assembly GCA_902687465.1). Classification (NCBI taxonomy): domain Eukaryota; kingdom Viridiplantae; phylum Streptophyta; class Magnoliopsida; order Poales; family Poaceae; genus Secale; species Secale cereale. Next base: position 128,466,229 of record LR738716.1, read on the forward strand.
AGGCGTGCCCCCCCTGCCGACGGGGCCGCCGGCGGCACCTGTCGGGGGGGAGACGTCCGCGTCGGGTCTACACGGAGGGGATGTAGCAGTGGGTTTGTCCCAGAAGTTGCTCCCAGGTGTCCTCTTACATGTCTGAAAGTGTGGTGGCAGGTGTAAACACCCAGCACGCAGCTTCAGAGTGTGACCCCCTTCACGGCCGGCACTGCCGCCGACACTTAGAGGGGGGAAACGGCCACGTCGGGCCAACCCGGAGGGAATCTTGTGATAGGTTGGGCCCAGACCTTGTTCAAAAATGTTCCTGTGGGCTGACCTATCACAACCAGGTGAAAAAGTCCATTGGTTAGAGGCCGTCCAGCGAAAGTCAAAGGACTAGATCTCCGGGTCAACGCAGTCAGGGTTAGGCCGGCCTGGGGCCTTCGGGGGGTAGCAATGCCACCAGAACAGGGGAAGCTATGCCGCCAGGTCTTGTGCTGGGCCCTCTTACGCGTCAGGAAATGTGGTGGCGGATGCAAACACCCGACACACGTCTTCGGAGTGTGACCCCCCTCATGGACGGCGCCGTCGCCGGCACCTGGAGGGGGGAAACGTTCGCGTCGGGTCGACACAGAGTGAATATTCCTGAATATCCGGAGGGTGATAATAGACATTTAAATTAATCAAATTTTAATTTTAAAAAAAATAAAAAAATAAAAAAATAAAAAAATAAAAAAATATATTTCATAGATATGCCGACGGCTTTGCCGTCGGCATAGATATGGCCCGGATGCCGCGGATCGATGACGTGGCACTCCTCGACCTATGCCGACGGCTAAGCCGTCGGCATATCCCCTCTTATCCATTCGCGGGGCAACCCCCTCCACTCATTCCCATCCATGCCCGACCCCGGCCCGCGCCCACCCACCCGCCCTCCCCCACCGCCGCCGCCGCCCCATCCTACCCGCGCCGCCCAGCTCCACCCCGACCCGAGCCCCTCCCCCACCGCCGCCGCCGCCCCGGCCTACCCGCGTCGCCGCCGCCCCGACCACCCCTCGCCGGCCGGACCACCGCCACCGGCTCCTCCCGACCCCACCGCCTCCCCGGCCTCCCCTCGACGCTGCGTGGCGGCCGCCCCGACCACAGCTGGCCACGGCTCTGCCCGGCCAGCGCCCCTTCCCGACCGGCCCTGCTGGTAGCGGCAGCGGGCGCGCTCTTCTGCTGCTCCGACTGGCTCCACCCCGCACCAGCCCTCCCGTCCCCGGCCCCTGCCTCACCAGCCCTTGCCACGCCCCTCCCGGTGAGCTAGCATTCATATTTTTTTCTTCATTTTTTTGACTTATTTTGCTACTGTTGGATGGATGAATGGATGCATGGATGGGTGTTGGATGTTGTTAGCTTAATAGATGGATGTTGTTAGGTTGATATATAGATGGATGAATGTTGTATGTGTCTTAGATAGATGGATGTTGTGATGTTGTTAGGTTGATAGATGGATGAATGTTGTGATGTAGGTGAAATTCGAGACCCAAAATGAATTATCATAGTTAAAAATCCAATTTGAGTCACTTAGTTTATAAAATAGTTAATGAAGCTTTTATTTTCATTTTGTGATGTTGTCAAATAGCTATGTGAGATGTGCTCCAAAATTGGTATCTGTTGAGTGGTTATTTTATCATGATGATCTTGTTAAAAAAATTGAAGGACAAAATTTGTCACTTGACGAAATATGATTTTTTTTCATAGTTTGAAGTGTCAATGCTTTATGTGATGTGATGTCCTATTTTTTTTGACTCGGTGGAATTTACAGGATTTGTGGTGTTCCATCTTCTTGGAGTGATTGTCGACGTTGGAGCTGTTGGTGCGTGATCGTCTCATCGCTGTTCGACTACTTCCTTTACAACCGAGGGTGAGCTACGAATCCACGTTCACCTCCTACGCTCTTTGAATCATGTCAGTATATTTCATTTTCATGTCAAGTCGCGTAAACCTAGGCGTCTCCCGTCCGAAAGGGTTGCATCGATAAATATGCATTCAATTGCATATTTATCACCGCAGCTCTTTCGGATTGTCCAGCGCTTTCCACGGACAGCCCGAGGATGTGTAGATTGGGTACGTTGTCCATGCTCTACCCCGTTCCGAGACAGGATTTCGGCGGTGCCTCCCCGTTGTTCTCCGGATGCACATTCTCTCGGCATTTTGCCGAGACGTGTATTTGGAGAACAGCGGGGAGGTGCTGCCGAAATTTTGTCTCGGAACGGGGTAGAGCATGGACAACGTACTCAATCTACACATTCTCGGGTGGGATTAGGACCCATCTTTACCTATTAGAGATGTAGGTGGATTAAATGTCGTTTCTCGTCAACCTTGTAAAAAATAAAATATTGATGTGAGTAATTAAAATGAATCCTTAATTTTGTTGTCTCAGCAGGAGGAGGGCGAGGAGGAGGAGGGCGAGGAGGAGGAGTGCGAGGAGGAGGAGTGCGAGGAGGAGGACGGTGAGGAGGGGGAGGAGGGTGGTGGAGGGGAGGGTGAGGAGGGTGTAGGGGAGGTTGACCCCGAGTTGTGGGGTGAATTGCCGTCGGGTGCTCCGAAGGGTTGGTTGCGTGGTATTGCAGAACTTCCTACACCACCTTCTATTGAGGCCAACAAGTGGCTCATTGAACCCAGGGGGACAGAGTAAGTGCCTCTCAATCATATTCTATTGAGGCCAACAAGTGTACACATGCTAATTCTTTGATTCTTTTGCAGGAACTGGATCCTTCACGGAAAGGGCCGTAAACCGAACGGCCTTATCACTGTCCTGTTGAAGGAGTTTTGGCCGGGCCTATTCTGCCCGAGGCCAGACAGGGACCCGGAGCTGCGGGTTCTTGCCACGAGCTGGGCCCACTACGAGGCTGCCAACCACGCGGAGTATGGGACGGCCGCTCAGGCCGTGTGCTTCAAATTTTGGGTAAGTTCTCTTCAGAATCACTTGTCTTCAGCTTCATTCATAGTTTATCATAGAATCACTCAACGCATACTTTGTTTGCTTGTGGTTTTATGCATGATTGCAGGCGTACTATAGAGTTCTTGACGAGCACAAGGCCAGAGCTGACGTGGTCTTGACGGCTGCGATGAAGAAGAAAGCTCGTCAGTTGCAGTACGAGGTGCGCTGGGTTGCTGTCTCGCACTACTACCACACTTACCTTCATCAAAAGATGACCAAAAGTGAAGCGCAGAAGCAAGGGCTTACCTTGAGCAGGGAGCAGTTCATGAAGGTAAGTATTAGAGACTTTTCATTCCAACGTATAAGCAGTCAATATCATCGTTTCTTGCTCACATGTCATGCTTCCATTATTTAGGTTATCCCTCCTTGGTGTTTTGCAAAGGATGATGGATGGGCGAGGTTGGTGGATAGGTGGCTCGGCGAGGATGAAGAGTTTGCTGCCAAGAGCAACAAGGCCTGGGCAAACCGTGGAAAAGACGGGACAGATGCCCAAGGAAACAGGAACCACTGGGGCTTCAAGGCCATGAAGGTATATCTATATGCATTATGGATTTTTTCCTTCATCTTACCTTCATGTTCTTATGTATGGCTAACTTCTGTTTAACATTGCAGGAGGACAAGTTGAAGAGGCCGCTATCTGACATTGAGTCCTGGAAGATGGCCCGCGAGCGGAGTGATCGCAAGGAAGGCGAGAGCCAGTATTACGGCAACACCGAGGAGCACCTGGAGTCTTATACTCACGAGTTTCAGAGGTTGCATCCGGATGTTCCTGCTCCTGAAGTCGCCCTGTCTCAAATCGACGACACGGCGGTGGTGGCCATCCAGCCGAAGTTACATGGCCGCTACCCGTGTTTCAATTCCTTGATCACTCCTTCCGTCTCGTACACACGGCTTCGGGCTACCAATCCGAGCCCGTGTCAGAGTACGGGGCGTTCGCAGCCTCTCATTGCCCGCCAGCATGCTGTAAGTATTTCTCTCTTATCTTCTCTCTTTTTCACTTTCTGACTTTATTTTCAGCATTGCCCACTTACAAACAACCTAAATTTTGTAGGCCTATAAGGACTTTGTCGAGCACAAGAACATCGAGGTGCGGGAGTACTTGAAAAGAGTAAAGGCCCACGATGAGTACAACCGTGCGTTGATGGTGGTTAGTTTTGCCAACTTTGAACCAAGCTAAATTGTGCACTTTCATTTCTTCTTACCTTCATGTTTGCTTGGTTACCTAACATGCAGGCTATGCTGTCGAATTGGTCCAACCGCGATGCGCCACCATCAGTGGGACCCGCACCACCACTACCTGGAGATCCCCCGCACGTGCCCACGTTCGATGAATGGGTGGCACTAGGCAGTCCGGCTCCGGTTAGTACATTTGCATAAGTATTGCCAAATTAGTTCTCACTCAGCACTATCATATCATGTTTAACCTTACAATCTCTTCTCAAACATGTAGGGGACCGGTAGCTCCACTCCTGGTTCAGAAAGCCCAGTCACACCGATCTGGCAAGGTGGTGCTGGTCTTGGCGGTGGCGGTCTCGGCGGTGGCGGTCTCGGCGGTGGCGGTCTCGGCAGTGGCGGTCTCGGCGGTGGCGGTCTCGGCCAATGATGATAGCTAGTTATTATCCATGTCTTGTAGCTAGTACTATCCATGTTCCATACTTGTTAGCGTTCTTTCAAAACTTATATTCATAAAGTTTCGATGATGATGATGATGATGGTCTTGAGTATGTTTACATGATGATGATGAACTTGAGTCTATTTCTGTATATATATGCTCTCTGTCATATTTTGTGGAATTATATGCTGTTAATTTGAATGGAAATAAGAAAACAGAGAAAATTTAAAAAAAAAGCAGAACAAAACTATGCCGACGGCCTTGCCGTCGGCATATCTATGCCTAGGAGAAACCAGCAGCTGACACGTGGTATGTAAGCCGACGGCATGGCCGTCGGCATAGTTGAAATCTATGCCGACGGCCTAGCCGTCGGCATATATTTCAAACTATGCCGACGGCCATGCCGTCGGCTTACACAGTTTCAGAACCGCCTCAGGAGCTGCCACGTGGCATGGGTATGCCGACGGCCTAGCCGTCGGCATAGATTTCAGACTATGCCGACGGCCAGGCCGTCGGCTTACACAGCTGCAGAGACGCCTCAGGAGCTGACACGTGGCAATGTATGCCGACGGCTTGGCCGTCGGCATAGATTTAAATCTATGCCGACGGCCATGCCGTCGGCATACCTGTGTCACGTGGCAGACGCTGGTTTGTTGTCGCTTTTGACGGCGACGTCCGTTGCCGTCATGTGAGAATCGTTGCCGACGGCCAATATATGCCGACGGCCAACCAGAAGCCGTCGGCATATGCGCCTATGCCGACGGCTTTTCTATGCCGACGGTCTGACACAACTACGCTGACGTGATCTACGCCGACGGCTCTATGCCGACGGGTGCCGTCGGCATAGATCTAAGCCGACGGCAAAACGGCTATGCCGACGGCCTGAGGCCGTCGGCATTGTGTCGCAGTCCGGTAGTGGCGCCGGCGCCGGCGGGCCCTGCAACATCTTCACCGATGCCGCTGCTCTCGCTGAGGTACTGGATTTCGCGGACAGACATCACCAGGAGGCGGAGCGAGAGGACTGGGAGGCGGTGCTGCAAGGGCGGCATTACGCCGACGAATGCACAGATGACGACGAGGACGGCAAGACCATGACGCAGACGACGACGGCGCAGACCGTGGACACTCGGCCGCCGGACCACCACATCTCCATACAAACATTGTCCAGGGATATACAGAAATCAAAGGCTTTTCTGTGGACTCGGTACCACCAGCTACACCTCCTACACGGACCCTCATCACGTAAGCTAATTTTATGTTGCACAACCAAATTTTGTTTACCAATAAAAAATACTAGCGTTCTTTCTTTACAATCTGATGATGATGATACAAGTGGTAGAATGACCCAAACTACTTTGATTTATTCAGCTCGGCCGAGTCCGATGAAATACGCTTCGTGTGAATTTGGTGGTGATGACAGATGCCCACACAAACCTGTCCCTATGCTACAGTTCATTGATGTTATGGTCGAGCTGTATACCAGATCTTACTGTTTCGTCAAGTTTATGCGTGACAATATGGTACAATCGAATAATATTGAAGTCTATGGCGTGATCGCAGCAAGGGATCACCTGGATTTCTCGCGCAACTACATTTTCCATCGCTCTAGAGAGAATGCACAAGCAGTTGACCCAGTATGCAATCCTTCCTTCTTTCATACACATCCTTGATGTTATTTATAGAGAATATATTCAATATTAACTCTCATTATCATTGCTCTTCCCTACATTTTAGAAAGGTGGCTATCTATGCCTGAGGAATCCTGCAAGAGGAATACTTGCAACATGCTGCTTGATCGAAATTGATATAAAGGCCAAGGCCAAGGTGGCTGCTGAAGACTTGACTATTGTCTCCGGTTGCCTGAAAGCATCTGAACAGTTTGACCCGTGGAGACTGAACCATGTCGATGATATCAACGGCAAGATTACACTGGAAACATGTGTTGTTCCTAGAGGCATGGAGGCTACTATAGACCTGGATTTTGTGGAGGTGCCTGCAGATGGCTTTCTTGTGCGCATGCGTGGCAACACTGTCCTTTCCCAACGCTCCTACTCCTTCATTGATGAGCACTGCCGTGACACAGTTGGTTTTATACCATCCAGCGGGAAGCACATTCAAAAATTCGTTGCAGCCGTGAATCTAGGGGACACGCTGCGGATAGACTTCATGGAGGAGGGCCAAGACGCGCTTTCGTTTGTGGCGTCCAAGCATGGCGAAGAGGAGCAAATGTATCGGTTTAGCAATGGAGCGTTGGTCTCGGTGCGAGTTGTGTGGTCAACCATATTAAGTGTAGACGACTATGAAGAATGATCAATGACGCCCAGTTTTCACAGTCAGCTCCTTTGTCGGTGTTGGAGTAGCCTGAGTTATCTTCTTTTTAGATGGATGGCGGGAGAGAATGATACCATTACTAGCAAGTAGACTTGCTGGGCCACTGTAAAGCATCTGCAACCAATTCAGTAGACAATGGCAGAACAATGGCTTCCCCTGCCGATTGACTTGAGCGCTGTATTCACCCAACCACGCCCTTCACTGTAGCAATCTACCTGACAAGTTTATCCAACATAAAGGTTCCAACTGTTAGTCAAAAATCTAAGAATAAGAACAGACAAGTCCATACATCAGGAGTTTCTACACTGACACAGATACATACATGCAATGCAACCACCCAGTTTACTAGTACTCCCTCCGTTCCTAAGAGCATCTCCAGCCATTGCGCCCCCAAGACGTGCCGAAAACCGCCGCTTGGGGGCGAGCCGGCGCTATTTTAGGCGTGGGTGCAAGCACGTTCCCAGCCGCCGCCCCCAGGCCGCCCCCATAGTTCGGCCAAAATTCAGCAAACACGGCCAAAATTCAGCAAACACGACCAAATTTGAACAAACACGGCATATTTCTGCTAAATTTAGGTGTTTTTAGTTTTTACACGAAAAAAGGGTGAAAAAAAAACCCTAAACTACGGGCCGAAGTAGGCGCTGAGCAGGGCGTAGTCGTCGCCGGCGTCGTCCTCCTGCTTCTCCTCCTTGACACGGCCGGCGCCGCTGCTCGACCCCTCGCCCCGACGCGCTGCTTCACGGCGGCGGCGTTCGGCGACACCTCCAGGGCGCGGCGCTGGCGGTCCACCTCCATGCGCGCGTAGTCCTCGCGCGCCCACTAAAATGCGGCCTCTTCTTCGTCGACCTCCTCGGCGAGAGCCGGCTCCGGCTTCACGGCGGCGAGCCCCGGCTCCGGCTTCACCGTCGCCAGCCCTGGCTCCCTCTTCGGCTTGACGAGGCGAGGAGGAGCCACAGCCGCAATCGTTGATGACGAGGCCGGCGCCGCGGGTGCGCCTACCGAGCGGCATCTCGGCCAGCTCTGGGTTGACGCTGACCAACGCCGGCGCGCCGGAGGAGTGAGAGGAGGATTGGGAGGAGGAGGAAGAGGAGGATGACCAACCCATCATCCTCCTCGGCAACCATGTGCCGCCGCTCCGAGCGGTTGGGTACTCGAACGGCGGGTCGTTGCCGCCCTCGAGGTGCGCGAGGACGCCGCTGAGCGTGCGGCCCGAGACGCCCCACCACAGGCGGCGGCCCTCGCTGTTGTTGCGGCCGCGCGACGTCGGCGCGTTGTTGGTGGAGGCGAGCCGCTCCTCCTGCCGGCGGTTGAAGTACGCCGCCCACGCCGCATGGTTGCCAGTGGCGTAGTCCGGAAGCGCCCGCTCCGCGGCCGTCAGGGATGCCCGCGTACGCTCGCTCTCGGCATGGAAATATGCAGGCGCCTCGGGGACGGGCAGAGGGGGGACAGGGACCCCGCCGGCGCTGAGCCTCCACCGCGATGGAGCGCGTACGTCGGGCGGCGCGGGGTAGTTGGCCTCGTGGAGGAGGTACGCCTCCCACTCATGCAGCGAGTGGGGGCCGAAACCGTTGGCCGCCGCCGCGTCGCCGGGGTACCTCGCGCTCATGGTTGCCGGGGGGAGAGAGGGGCTCGAACGGCGGGAGGAAGTGCGGCGGCGAGGAGGGGGAGGATTGCCAATGGATGGATTCCTCACTGGCGCGGTCAGGGGCGCCTTTTATAGCGGCTCGGTGGCGTCCGCGTGCGAACGCATGGCGGAAGGCGGGGCGGCGTCGCCGCACTGGGCCGCCCGTGAATCAATGGCAGGCTGACCGACGGCAGCCTTGGCATTGATTCCCCATGGGAAAACCGAGATGATGAGGATGGCCCGCCTTCGTCTCGCTGACGCGCCGATCCCGCCACTCTTTCGCGCCAAAATGTTCGCGCCGGCGCCCCCGGGCGCCCCCCAGTGCGCCGGGTTCGGGTTGGGTGCGCCGGCGCCAATTTTGTCCCAATCCGGCGAAAATCAGGCTTGTGGGGGCACGACTGGGCCGATTTTTCAGCGTCGGCGCTAAAAAACGGCCTTGGGGGCCTGTTGGGGGCGCGGTTGGAGATGCTCTAAATATTTGTCTTTCTAGACATTTCAAATAGTTACAACATACGGATGTATGTACATATATTTTGGAGTGTAGATTCGCTTATTTTGCTTTGTATGTAGTCACTTGTTGAAATCTCTAGAAAGACAAATATTTCGGAACGGAGGAAGTAGTATGTTCTATAAGTACATACGATTTTGACGTTAGCAATCTGATGCTTGATAGATTTACTTATGCAACCTTAGATCTTGGTGTAGCTACCTACCACGTCTAAGATGTTCTGTTCTGGATCTTCCAGGCCACCCAATCACTAGTAGAAAACAGGGCATTGGTGCAGGTCTGTCCAGCCCATTAGCCCCGGTTCAATCTAGAACCGGGTCCAATGGGGGCACTGGACCCGGTTCGTGAGCCTAGGGGGCCGGCCGGGTCACGTGGGCTATTGGTTCCGGTTCGTCTGGACCTTTTGGTCCCGGTTAGAGCGACAAACCGGGACCAATGGCTCTTGCTCCTGGCCCACCACCATTGGTCCCGGTTGGTGATATGAACCGGGACCAAAGACACCCCTTTAGCCCTGGTTCGTAGCACCAACCGGGACCAATGAGGTGCCTATATATAACCCCTCACTCAAAAGCAGAGCTCACTGCTCTGTTTTTTTTTCTGGCCGAGGGGGAGAGGGGTTAGTGGTGCTCTAGCTCACCTCCTATGCACACAACGTGTTCGGTGGAATGCCCGAGCCACACTAGTTAAGCTTTTCTCCTCTCGAAGCTCTATTTTCTCCGAGATTTGTCTAGGTTTAGCGGTCCGTCACGTCCCGTCCCCGTCTTCGCCGCCGTCGATCACCCCCGCCGATCTCGTCACCGGCACCACCGTGGTGAGCCTCTTGTTATGTCCATGCTTTTCTTACTTTTATTATTGCTTGTTATTATTGCTTTAGATAGATATTTGTCTAATTTTCTTACGTTTATTATTGCTTTTTATTATATAGTGCGATGGTTTTGATATCCGCCCACGTGGGCCCTCGTCCTGTCTACGATTCGGATGTGGTATATTATCTTTAATTTATAACTATTTGTTTTAGTGTTTATGATAGTTATGCCGACCAACCTGACATGCATAGATGTTTTATTATGTCTAGGAGGTAGTTGAACCGGAAATTCCAACCGACCCTCTTGTGGAGAGGTTAAATTTAGTTGAAGAGGAAAACATTTCCTTAAAGAAAAAATTGGAAAAAATGGAGGAGGAGAAGATGGAATTGGAGTTGCATGTTGCGGAAGTCATCGATGATCACAAGATCAAGATGGACCCTATTGTCGAGAGGTTAAATTTAGTTGAAGAAGAAAACAAATTCTTGAAGGAAAAAATAAAAAAAATTGTGGACGAGAAGATGATATTGGAGTTGCATGTTGCGGATGTCATCGATGATCACAAGATCAAGATGGATGCAATGCGGTTGAAGATTAAAAAGATTAGAAAATATGCCATTCATACCGAGGCTTGGTATCATTATGCCGTTGGATCAATTGTTACCTTGGTTGCGATTATGGTCGCATTTGTTTTCGCATTGAAATGTTTTACATAGTTTCGATGTGTATGGAGAGCTATATGTTGTTAGATGAGAACTATATATGTATGTACTTTGGTTTTAATGTGATGATGAACTTTTATCCATTTGGTCACTTAATTATCTATTTATGATGTTCTGTAATGGTTTTTGACACACTTAATTATATATAATGCACGCAGATGAACTGGCAATGGATGTACGGTGACAGACACACCTCCGAGTACATTAAGGGCGTACATGAGTTTCTAAATGCGGCTGAGGCAAACAAGCAGAATGGTTTTATGTGTTGTCCGTGCACTAAATGTGTGAATACGATGTTTTACTCTAACCGGAAAATCCTTCACTCCCACCTGCTTTACAAGGGTTTCATGCCACACTATAATGTTTGGACGAGGCATGGAGAAATAGGGGTTATGATGGAAGACGGCGAAGAAGAAGAGTACGATGACAACTATGTGCCCCCTGAATATGGTGATGCTGCAATGGGGGGAGCTAGTGAAGATCAAGAGGAATCAGACGATGTGCCCAATGATGCTGCAACGGGTGAAGCTGCTGAAGATCAAGAGGAACCAAATGATGATCTCCGCCGGGTCATTGTCGATGCAAGGACACAATGCGAAAGTCAAAAGGAGAAGTTGACGTTCGATCGCATGTTAGAGGATCACAAAAAAGGGTTGTACCCCAATTGCGAAGATGGCAACACAAAGCTCGGTACCGTACTGGAATTGCTGCAGTGGAAGGCAGAGAATGTTGTGGCTGACAAAGGATTTGAGAAGCTACTGAAAATATTGAAGAAGAAGCTTCCCAAGGATAACGAATTGCCCGACAGTACATACGCAGCAAAGAAGGTCGTATGTCCTCTAGGATTGGAGGTGCAGAAGATACATGCATGCCCTAATGACTGCATCCTCTACTGCGGTGCATACAAGGATCTGAAAGCATGCCCGGTATGCGGTGCATTGCGGTATAAGATCAGACGAGATGACCCTGGTGATGTTGATGGCAAGCCCGCCAGGAAGAGGGTTCCTGCGAAGGTGATGTGGTATGCTCCTATAATACCACGGTTGAAACGTTTGTTTAGAAACAGAGAGCATGCCAAATTGATGCGATGGCACAGTGAGGACCGTAAGAAAGACGGGAAGTTGAGAGCACCCGCTGACGGGTCGCAGTGGAGAAAAATCGAGAGAAAGTAATGGGAGGAGTTTGCAAAGTACCCAAAGAACATATGGTTTGCTTTAAGCGCGGATGGCATTAGTCCTTTCGGGGAGCAGAGCAGCAATCACAACACCTGGCCCGTGACTCTATGTATGAATAACCTTCCTCCTTGGATGTGCATGAAGCGGAAGTTCATTATGATGCCAGTTCTCATCCAAGGCTCTAAGCAACTCGGCAATGACATTGATGTGTACCTAAGGCCATTAGTTGAAGAACTTTTACAGCTGTGGAATGGAAACGGTGTACGTGCGTGGGATGAGCACAGACAGGAGGAATTTGACCTAAAGGTGTTGCTGTTCGTGACCATCAACGATTGGCCCGCTCTCAGTAACCTTTCAGGACAGACAAACAAAGGATACCACGCATGCACGCACTGTTTAGATGACACTGAAAATATATACCTGGACAAGTGCAGGAAGAATGTGTACCTGGGCCATCGTCGATTTCTTCCGACCAACCATCAATGTCGAAAGAAAGGCAAGCATTTCAAAGGCGAGGCAGATCACCGGAAGAAGCCCGCCATGCGTACCGGTGATCACGTACTTGCTATGGTCAATGATTTACACGTAATCTTTGGAAAGGGCCCCGGCGCACTAGCTGTTCCGAATGACGCTGAGGGACACGCACCCATGTGGAAGAAGAAATCTATATTTTGGGACCTACCCTACTGGAAAGACCTAGAGGTCCGCTCTTCAATCGACGTGATGCACGTGACGAAGAACCTTTGCGTGAACCTGCTAGGCTTCTTGGGGGTGTATGGAAAGACAAAAGATACAGCTGAGGCACGGGAGGACCTGCAACGTTTGCACGAAAAAGACGGCATCCCTCCGAAGCATTATGAAGGTCCTGCCAGCTATGCTCTTACGAAAGAAGAGAAAGAAATCTTCTTTGAATGACTGCTCAGTATGAAGCTCCCGACTGGCTTCTCGTCGAACATAAAGGGAATAATAAATATGGCAGAGAAAAAGTTCCAGAACCTTAAGTCTCATGACTGCCATGGGATTATGACGCAACTGCTTCCGGTTGCATTGAGGGGGCTTCTACCGGAAAACGTCCGATTAGCCATTGTGAAGCTATGTGCATTCCTCAATGCAATCTCTCAGAAGGTGATCGATCCAGAAATCGTACCAAGGCTAAGGAGTGATGTGGCGCAATGTCTTGTCAGTTTCGAGCTTGTGTTCCCACCATCCTTCTTCAATATCATGACACACGTCCTAGTTCATCTAGTCGACGAGATTGTCATTCTGGGGCCCGTATTTCTACACAATATGTTCCCCTTTGAGTGGTTCATGGGAGTCCTAAAGAAATATGTACGTCACCGCGCCAGGCCAGAAGGAAGCATCTCCATGGGCCATCAAACAGAGGATGTCATCGGGTTTTGTGTTGACTTCATTCCTGGCCTTAATAAGATAGGTCTCCCTAAATCGCGGTACGAGGGGAGACTGACTGGAAAAGGCACGCTTGGAAGGGACTCAATAATATGCAGGGACGGATATTCTTGGTCTCAAGCACACTACACAGTTCTACAGAACTCTACATTAGTGACCCCGTATGTCGATGAACACAAGAACAGTCTGCGCTCCAAACACCCGGAGCAGTGCGACGACTGGATTACATGTGAACACATCAGGACTTTCAGCAGTTGGTTGGAAACACGTCTCAGAGGTGACAACACTGTTTGTGATGAGTTGTACTTGTTGTCTAGGGGACCATCTTCGACTATATTGATTTACAAAGGATACGAGATAAATGGGAATACATTTTACACGATTGTCCAAGATCAAAAGAGCACCAACCAAAACAGCGGTGTCCGCTTTTATGCAACAACCGAGAGGGGAAAGGACACATATTATGGTTACATAGTGGACATATGGGAACTTGACTACGGACATGATTTTAAGGTCCCTTTGTTTAAGTGCAAATGGGTCAATCTGTTAGGAGGCGGGGTACAGGTAGACCCACAGTACGGAATGACAACAGTGGATCTGAAAAATCTTGGATACACTGACGAACCGTTCGTCCTAGCCAATGATGTGGCACAGGTTATCTATGTGAAGGACATGTCTACCAGACCGAGAAAAAGAAAAGATAAGGAAGCGAATACATCATACGATGAGCCAAAGCGCCACATAGTTCTTTCAAAAAAAGGGACATCCTGGGAGTGGAGGGCAAGACAGTCATGTCTGAAGATTATGAAAAGTTTCATGAAATTCCTCCCTTCAAAGTCAAGGCTGACCCAAGCATCCTGATAAACGATGAAGATTATCCATGGTTACGGCGCAATAAGCAAATGACACAAGCGAAGAAAAAGTGAAGACTTTTTTCGGCAACTATTATGATGATACCATGCCAACTTTGTAACAAACGAGTATGATACCATTGTCCGTTTGTACTATTCAAATTTCAATACTACTTGCACTAACATAAAGTTTGTAATTGGTTTTACCAGAAAGAATTAAAAAATAAAGCAAAAAACAAAAGAAAATAAATAATGCAGAAAACAAAAAAAAACTTGCAAAAAAATAAAAAATAGCAACAATAAGTATTTCATTGTAAGTAGAAACAAAATAAAATAAATAAAGCAACAAAGAAAACAAATAATTTCAAATTTAAACTATTCAAATTTGAATACTACTTGCACTAACAGAAAGTTTGTAATTGGTTTTACCAGAAAGAATTAAAATATAAAGCAAAAAACAAAAGAAAATAAATAATGCAGAAAACAAAACAAAAAAAACTTGCAAAAAAAATAGCAACAGTAAGTATTTTGTTGTAAGTAGAAACAAAATAAAATAAATAAAGCAACGAAGAAAATAATGAAAGTTTATAATTTTTGTGACCTAAAAGAAAAAAGAAATCACTAAAAAACTATAAGTATTTAGTTCTAAGTAGAAATGAAAAAAAAAAGAAAAAAAGAAAAAAAATGCCACCTACTGGGCCAGCACGGCCTGAATACGACTAGAAACCCAACCATGGGCCAGGATTCAGGCCCGCAGCAGGCCCAGTAGGCCCACAGGCATTGCACTGTCGAATTAGGCCCGTAAGCCTACATTTCAGATGAGTTCGAGAGGAGAGAGGCAGCGCAACTTATAAACAGGTGCTGGCCTCTCTCAACTAGCGAGGTGGGACTAAACATCCCACCGCACCGCGCCAGCACAGGGCTTTGGTCCCGGTTGGTGGCACCAACCGGGACTAAAGGGTGGTATTAGTCCCGGTTCGTGGTACAAACCGGGACCAATGCCTCCCTTTAGTCCCGGTTGGTGGCACCAACCGGGATGAAAGGGTGCATTGGTCCCGGTTGGAGCCACGAACCGGGACTAATGCCCCTCGTATATAACCAACACTTGCGAAATTTCGTTCATTCTCTCCTTCCCCGCCCCCGAGCCTCCTCTCCTTCCCTGCCCCCGTCGCCCCGGCCGTCGCCCCGGCGCCGTCGCCCCGTCGCCGTTGCCCCGTCGCGCCGTCGCCATCGCCCCGTCGCCGTCGCCCAGTCGCGCCGTCGCCGTCGCCCCCGACGCCGCCCCGTCGCCCCGTCGCGCCGTCACCCCGCCCCGCGCCCCCGCGCCGCCCCGCCCCGCGCCGTCGCCCCGCCCCGTCGCCGTCGCCCCGCCCCGTCGCCGCCGCCCCGCCCCGCCGCGCGATGTGAGGT
>LR738716.1:128496819-128539778 GCA_902687465.1 Secale cereale
CTGGGCCAACCGGCCCAGCTGGCTGACCAGGCCGACCGGCCCTGCCAGCCTCGGCCCACCTAACCCCTACAACCCCAGGGGCGACCCAACCCTAGCAACCCCTCGTCCCATTCCCCTCGTTCCCCACCTCGCGCCGCCAGGAACGAGGGAGAGCGCTCGACCCCCACTCAGACTTGCCCGGCCCTCTGCCGCCGGCGAGTAGTGCCGCGCCTGCGCGACCGCCGGCGCCGCCGTCTTCCCCGCTACGCTGAGACCGCCATCCGCCGGCGCCGAGGGCCGCCCCACCCCACGGCCACCTCCTCGCGGATCCTCCACAGTATTGGCTTCGCCGTCGCTCCTGTTGGCCCGTCCGGCCGCCGGACCTCACCGGCAGCATCCCGTCGGCTTCCCCAAACGCTTCCCCGACACGCCCGAGCTCGCCCCTACGCTCCATGTGAGCAAACACCCCAATTCCCCTCCGTCACCCTGTTTTCCCTATGCTCACGCCGACCGCACTCGACGCACATGCGAGCCCTACCCCGTCACCGTGGTCGCCGCGGCGAGCTCGCGCTCTGCCTTGCGGTCCCCTCACGCATCCTCATGCACCAACGCTGCCCAGCTCCGCCATGGCCTCCTTCCACCCCCGCGGCCTCCCCCCTTCTTCCCTGGGAGCGCGCGAGCTCCAGCTCACCCTCGATGGCGTCTGCGGCTCGGGTCGCCACCCATCGCAGCACACCGGCGAGCCTCCGCCGCCCACGGTGGCCATCGACGTTTAGCCACAGCTAATCCGCCCACTTAATTAGCCTATTGGCCCAAAGACATGTGGACCTCACTAATCAACTTAATAAATTTATTTAACTAATTTTGGTTTGACCACTGTCAAGGACACATGGGCCTGACGTCCCTCTTTAACCTTTTTTTAATTAAGTAATTTGTCTGTTAACAGACTGGCCCACTGACCGATGGGTCCCACTTCAAAATTTATCACATTAGTTAAAGTAGTTTAACTACCGGTCTATGACATGTGGGCCCCTACTATTGTTTAAGCTAGAAAAATAAAATCTGTTAAAGTGTAAGCCTATAACATGTGGGTCCCCTAGTCAGTTTGACCAGTCAACCAGCTGACTGTTGACTGCTGACTCAGCAGTCAACAGGGCCCATTGTCAACCTCACATTCAAACAGCTGGGTACACTCTCTATGTACCCATAACCTTTTACCCCTTTTACTTTCGATTATAAATATAATCCAGAAATTCCAAAAAATTGTTTAAAACTTTGAAAAATCATATAAAATAATCCCTAACTCGGATGAAAATACTTTATATATGAAAGTTGCTCAGAACGACGAGACGAATCCGAATTCGCGGTCCGTTCGTCCGCCACACATCTCTATCATACCGAACATGCAAGTTTTCCCCTCCGGCCTGTCTGTCCGAAAACGCGAAACACCAGGAATACTTTCCCGGTTGTTTTCCTCCTTCGCCGGTATCACCTCCTACTGCATTAGGTCACCCCTAGCATCGCATTTTGCCTTGTTATATTTTGTGATGCTATTGTTTGCTCTGTTATTTATTTGTTTCCCCTTCGTTGCTTCTTTTCGGTAGACTTCAATACCGCGATAGACCCGAGACCATTGATGCTTCAGTGTTCGACTACGGCTACGCTTCTGAAGATTCCTTTCGTCTGCACAGCTTCCAGGCAAGCCCCCCCCCCTCTATCAACCCGATATCACCTATTCCTCTCTCTACTGCTTGCATTAGAGTAGTGTAGCATATTACTGCTTTCGATGAATCCTATTCTGTTGCATAGCCTGTCATTGTTGCTACATCTGTTGATACCTTACCTGCTATCCTAATGCTTAGTATAGGATGCTAGTACTCCATCAGTGGCCCTACATTCTTGTCTGTCTGCCATGCTATACAATCGGGCCGTGATCACTCGGGTGGTGATCACAGGTATATACTGTTGGGTAACGTAGCAGAATTCAAAAAAAATTCTACGCTTTCACCAAGATCCAACTAAGGAGATGTTGGAAATATGCCCTAGAGGCAACAATAAATTGGTTATTATTATATTTCCTTGTTCATGATAATCGTTTATTATCCATGCTAGAATTGTATTGATAGGAAACTAAGATACATGTGTGGATACATAGACAACACCGTGTCCCTAGTGAGCCTCTACTAGACTAGCTCGTTGATCAAAGATGGCTACGGTTTCCTAGCCATAGACATGAGTTGTCATTTGATAACGGGATCACATCATTAGGAGAATGATGTGATGGACAAGACCCAAACGATAAACGTAGCATATGATCATGTCAGTTTATTGCTATTGTTTTCTGCATGTCAAGTATATGTTCCTACGACCATGAGATCATGCAACTCACTGACACCGGAAGAGTACCTTGTGTGTACCCAACATCACAACGTAACTGGGTGAATATAAAGGTGCTCTACAGGTATCTCCGAGGGTGTCTGTTTAGTTGGCATGGATCAAGACTGGGATTTGTCACTCCGTATGACGGAGAGGTATCTCAGGGCCCACTCGGTAATACAACATCACAATGAGCTTGCAAGCAATGTGACCAATGAGTTGATCACGGGATCTTGTATTACGGAACGAGTAAAGAGACTTGCCGGTAACGAGATTGAACTAGGTATAGAGATACCGACGATCGAATCTCGGGCAAGTAACATACTGACAGACAAAGGGAACTATATACGGGATTGTCTGAATCCTTGACATCGAGGTTCAATCGATAAGATCTTCGTAGAATATGTGGGAACCAATATGGGCATCCAGGTCCCGCTATTGGTTATTGACCGTAGAGGTGTCTCGGTCATGTCTGCATAGTTCTCGAACCCGCAGGGTCTACACACTTAACGTTTGGTGATGATATAAGTATACTCGAGTCGTTATGTTGGTAACCGAAGGTTGTTCGGAGTCCCGGATGAGATCCCGGACGTGACGAGGAACTCCGGAATGGTCCGGGGATGAAGATTGATATATTGGATGATGGGAATCGGAGTCCGGAAGTGTTCCGGGGAGCACCGGGGAGTCGTCGGATGACCGAAAGGAGTTTCGGGGGGTCCCGGCAAGTGTTGCGGGCCTCATGGGCCAAAAGGGGGGAGGCACATCAGCCCACACAGGGGCTGTGCGCCCCCCCACAGGCCTCCCACGCAGCTAGGAGGGTGGGGGCGCCCCTAGGGCAGCCGGACCCCTCTGGCTTGGGGGGCAAGGCGCCTAGGGGGGGCCACCCAAACCCTAGCCGCCCCCCTCTCCCTTGTGGCCGCCACCCCCTAGGGGAAACCCTAGGGGCGCCTCCACTTCTCCCCTCCCCCTATATATAGAGAGGGGGAGAGAGGGCAGCCACACCCCTACGTGCCTTGGCGCTGCCTCTCCTCTCCCTCGTAGCATATCTTCTTCTCTGCAGTGCTTGGCGAAGCCCTGCTGAGTTTTCTCCACCACCACCTCCACCACGCCGTCGTGCTGCCGGAGGACTCAAGTTGCTACTTCACCATCGCTCGCTGGATCGAGGAGGTGAAGGCGTCATCAAGCCGTACGTGTGTTGAACGCGGAGGCGCCGTCCGTTCGGCGCTTGATCGGATCTTCCGCGATTTGAATCGCCGCGAGTACGACTCCATCAACCGCGTTCTAGCAACGCTTCCGCTTAGCGATCTACAAGGGTATGTGGATCCGACTCTTCCCTCGTAGATGCATCTCCTAGATTGATCTTGGTGAGCGTAGGAAATTTTTTGTTTCCCATGCAACGTTCCCCAACAGTGGCATCATGAGCTAGGTTCTTGTGTAGATGCTTTCACGAGTAGAACACAAAGGGGTTTGTGGGCGTTGATGTTTAGATTGCTTCCCTCTTTGGTCTTTCTTGATTCAGCGGCATTATGGGATGAAGCGGCCCGGACCAACTTTACATGTCCACGTACATGAGACCGGTTCCATCGACAGACATGCGACTTTTGTTGCATAAGATGGCTGGCGGGTGTCTGTCTCTCCTATCTTAGTTGAATCGGATTCGACGAAGGCGGTCCTTGTAGAAGGTTAAATAGCAACTTAAATATCACCGTTGTGGCTTTGCGTAGGTAAGAAGCGTTCTTGCTAGATACTCATAGCAGCCACGTAAAACATGCAACAACAAATTAGAGGACGTCTAACTTGTTTTTGCAGGGTATGTATGTGATATGATATGGCCAAAGACATGATGAGATATATTTGATGTATGAGATGATCATGTTGTAATAGTTAATATCGACTTGCATGTCGATGTATACGGCAACCGGCAGGAGCCATAGGGTTGTCTTTAATTTTTGTATGACCTGCGTGTCAATCATTAAGCGCTATGTAATGCTTTACTTTATCGCTAAACGGTAGCAATAGTAGTAAGAGCATGGTGGGCGCGCGACAACCCCGATGGCGACACGATGATGGAGATCATGATGATGGGGATCATGGTGTCACGCCGGTGACGATGGAGATCATGCCGGTGCTTTGGAGATGGAGATCAAAAGCACGAGTTGATGGCCATATCATGTCACTTATGATTTGCATGTGATGTTAATCTTTTTATGCATCTTATTTTGCTTAGGACGACGGTAGCATTATAAGATGATCCCTCACTAAAATTTCAAGATAAAATTGTGTTCCCCCCAAGTGTGCGCCGTTGCGAAGGTTCGTCGTTTCGAAGCACCACGTGATGATCGGGTGTGATAGACTCTACGTTCGCATACAACGGGTGCAAGCCAGTTTTACACATGCAGAACACTCGGGTTAGACTTGACGAGCCTAGCATGTACAGACATGGCCTCGGAACACGGAAGACCGAAAGGTCGAGCATGAGTCATATAGTAGATATGATCAACATGAAGATGTTCACCATTGACACCACCTCATCTCACGTGATGATCGGACTTGGGTTGGTGGATTTGGATCATGTCACGCTCGGATGACCAGAGGGATGTCAATTTGAGTGGGAGTTATAAGTAATTTGATTAGTTAAACTCACTTATCATGAACAATAGTCTAAGTTGCCTTTGCAAATTATGTTGTAGATCAATAGCTTGCGTTGTAGCTCCCTGTTTAATACGATCCTAGAGAAAGACTAAGTTGAAAGATATTGTAAGCAAGGATGCAGACTGGGTCCGTAGTCAGAGGAGTGTCCTCACTGCTGCACAGAAAGCTTACGTCTTTGATGCACCGCTCGATGTGCAAACCCCTACAACGTTGTCTGTGGATGTTGTGAACACCTGAGAGACACGTCCTGATGACTACTTGATAGTTTAGTGCACCATACTTTACGGCTTAGAATCGGGATTCCAATGACGTTTTGAACGCCATGGAACATATAAGATGTTCTAAGAGCTGAAATTGGGATTTCAGGCTCATGCCCGTGTTGAGAGGCATGATACCTCTGACAAGTTCCTTTGCCAAAAAGATGGAGGAGAATGGCTCAACTAGTGAGCGTGTGCTCAGAATGTCTGGGTGCTAAAATCACTTGAACCAAGTGGGAGTTAATCTTCCAGATGAGATAGTGGTTGACGGAATTCTCTAGACACTATCACCAAGCTACTAGAACTTCGTGATGAACTATGACATGCAAAGGATGGAGATGATCCCGGTGCTGTTAGCGGTTCTTAGTACCGCAAAAGTAGAAATCAAGAAGGAGCATCAAGTGTTGATGGTTTAACAAGACCACTGGTTTCAAAAGGGGTAAGGGCTAGAAGGGAAACTTCATGAATGGCAAACCTGTTGTCGCTCTGATGAAAGAACCCATGGTTGAACCCAAACCTCGAGACTAAGTGCTTCTATTGTAAGGGGAACGGTCACATGGTAGCGGAGCCACCCCAAATACGTGGTAGATATGATAGCTGGCATCTTCAACAAAGTATATTTGATGTACGTGTTATTGATGTGTACCTTAGTAGTACTCCTTGTAGCACCTGGGTATTGGATACCGGTTCAGTTGCTATTATTAGTGACTTGAAGCAAAAGCTACGGACTGAACGGAAACTGGCTAAGGGCGAGGTGACGATGTGTGTTGGAAGTGTTTCCAAGGTTGATAAGATCACCATCGCACACTCCCTCTATTTTCGAGATTAGTGTTGAACCTAGATAAATGTTATCGGATGTCTACGTTGAGCATGAATATGATTAGATCATGTTCATTGCAATACGGTTATTCATTTAAGTCAGAGAATAATGGTTATTCTGTTTACATGAATAATGCCTTTATGGTCATGCACCCAATGGTTTGTTGAATCTCGATCATAGTACTACACATGATGATAATATTAATGCCAAAAGATGTAGAGTTAATAATGATAGTACCACTTTCTTGTGGCACTGCCGCTTAGGTCATTTTGGCATAAAATGCATGAAGAAACTCCATGCTGATGGATGTTTGGAGTCACTTGATTTTGAATCGCTTGACACATGCGAGCCATGCCTCTTGGGCAGGATGACTAAGATCCCGTGTTCAGATACAATGAAACAGGCAAGTGACTTGTTGGAAATCATACATGCTGATGTATGTGATCCAATGAGAATTAAGGCGTGTGGTGGATATCGTTATTTTCTCGTCTTCACTGACGATTTGAGTAGATATGGTATATTTACTTAATGAAGCAAGAGTCTGAAATGTTTGAAAGGTTCAAACAATTTCAGAGTGAAGATTAAGAATCATCATAACAAGAAGATCATGTTCCTACGATATGATCAAGGGGATATTTTCCGAATTATGAGTTTGGCAATCACTTAAGACATTGTGGAATTGTTTCGCAGTTGAAGCACCCTGGAACACCACAGCGTAATGGTGTGTCCGGACATCGTAATCAAACCTTATGAGATATGGTGCGATCTATGATGTATCTTACCGATCTACCGCTATTATTTTGAGGTTATGCATTAGAGACAGCTGCATTCACTTTGGATAGGGCACCATCTAAGTCCGTTGAGACGACGTCGTATGGTTTGGCAAGAAACCGTAGTTGTCGTTTCTCAATGTTTGGGGCTGCGAGGCTTATGGCTTCAGCCGGGAAAAGCTCGAACCCAAAGCGGACAAATACATCTTCATAGGATACCCAAAGGTAACAGTTGGGTATACCTCCTATCTCAGATCCAAGGGCAAAAATGTTTGTCCCTAAGAACGGGTCCTTTCTCGAGAAGGAGTTTCTCTCGAAAGAATTGAGTGGGAGGAAGATAGAACTTGATGAGGTTGTCGAACCCTCGCTTCAACCGGAAAGTAGTGTGACACAGAAAGATGTTTCTGTGGAACCTACGACAGTTGAAGAGGAAACTAATGATAGTGATCATGAAGCTCCAGATCAAGTTGCTATCGAACCTCGTAGGTCGACAAGGATATGTACTACTCCTTAGTGGTACGGTGATCCTGTCTTAGAGGTCATGTTGTTGGACAACGATGAACCTACGAACTATGGAGAAGCGATGGTGGGCCCATATTCTGACAAATGGTTAGAAACCGAGAAATCCGAGATAGGATCCATGTATCGAAACAAAGTATGGACTTTGGTGGACTTGCCCGATGACTGGCAAGCCATTGAGATAAATGGATCTTTAGGAAGGAAGACGGACGTGGACGGTAATGTCACCGTCTATGAAGCTCGACTTGTGGCGAAGAGTTTTCCACAAGTTCAAGGAGTTGACTACGATGAGATTTTCTCACCCGTAGCGATGCTTGAGTCCGTCAGGAATCATGTTAGCATTAGCTGCATTTATGAAATCTGGCAGATGGATGACAAAACAAGTTTCCTTACCAGTTTTCGTAAGGAAAGGTTGTATGTGATACAATCAGAAAGGTTTTGTCGATCCTAAGGATGCTAAAAGGTATGCTAGCTCCAGCGATCCTTCCATAGACTGGAGCAAGCAGCTCGGTGTCGGAATATATGCTTTGATGGAGTGATCAAAGTTCTTGAGTATACAAAGTTTGTTAGAAACTTGTATTTACAATAAAGTGAGTGGGAGCATCACAACATTTCTGATAAGTATATGTGAATGACATATTGTTGATCCGAAATGATGTAGAATTTCTGGAAAGCATAAAGGGTTGTTTGAAATGAGTTTTTCAAAGGAAGACCTAGATAAAGCTGCTTACATATTAGGCATCAAGATCTATACAGATAGATCAAGACGCCTGATGATACTTTCAAAAGGAACACACACCTTGGCATGATTTTGAAGGAGTTCAAAATAGATCAGTCAAAGAAGGAGTTCTTGCCTGATTTGTAAGGTGTGAAGTTGAGTAAGACTCAAAACTTGACCACGGCAGAAGGAAGAGGAAGGACGAAGGTCGTCCCCTATGCTTTTGTCATAGGCTCTATACGGTATGCCATGATGAGTACCGTACCTGATGTGTGCCTTGCCACATGTCTGGCAAGAGGGTACAAAGGTGATCCAGGAGTGGATCACTAGATAGTGGTCAAAATTATCCTTAGAGGAATAAGGAAATGTTTCTCGGTTATGGAGGTGATAAAGAGTTCGACGTAAACAGTTACGTCGATGCAAGCTTAACACCTATCCGGATAACTCTAAGTGGAGATACCGGATACGTATAATGGAGCAACAGTTTGGAATAGCTCCAAGTGGAACGTGGTAGCAGCATCTACGATATGACATAAAGTTTTGCGAAGTACATAGGGATCTGAATGTTGCAGACCCGTTGACTACAACCTCTCTCACAAGCATAACATGATCAAACCCAGAACTCATTGAGTGTTAATCACATATTGATGTGAACTAGATTACTGACTCTAGTCAACTCTTTGGATGTTAGTCACATGGCGATGTGACCTATGAGTGTTAATCACATAGCGATGTGGACTAGATTATTGACTCTAGTAAACTCTTTGGGTATTAGTCACATGGCGATGTGAACTATGAGTGTTAATCACATAGCGATGTGAACTAGATTATTGACTCTAGTGCAAGTGGGAGACTGTTGGAAATATGCCCTAGAGGCAATAATAAATTGGTTATTATTATATTTCCTTGTTCATGATAATCGTTTATTATCCATGCTAGAATTGTATTGATAGGAAACTAAGATACATGTGTGGATACATAGACAACACCGTGTCCCTAGTGAGCCTCTACTAGACTAGCTCGTTGATCAAAGATGGCTACGGTTTCCTAGCCATAGACATGAGTTGTCATTTGATAACGGGATCACATCATTAGGAGAATGATGTGATGGACAAGACCCAAACGATAAACGTAGCATATGATCGTGTCAGTCCATTGCTATTGTTTTCTGCATGTCAAGTATATGTTCCTACGACCATGAGATCATGCAACTCACTGACACCGGAAGAGTACCTTGTGTGTACCCAACATCACAACGTAACTGGGTGACTATAAAGGTGCTCTACAGGTATCTCCGAGGGTGTCTGTTTAGTTGGCATGGATCAAGACTGGGATTTGTCACTCCGTATGACGGAGAGGTATCTCAGGGCCCACTCGGTAATACAACATCACAATGAGCTTGCAAGCAATGTGACCAATGAGTTGATCACGGGATCTTGTATTACGGAACGAGTAAAGAGACTTGCCGGTAACGAGATTGAACTAGGTATAGAGATACCGACGATCGAATCTCGGGCAAGTAACATACCGACAGACAAAGGGAACTATATACGGGATTGTCTGAATCCTTGACATCGAGGTTCAATCGATAAGATCTTCGTAGAATATGTGGGAACCAATATGGGCATCCAGGTCCCTCTATTGGTTATTGACCGTAGAGGTGTCTCGGTCATGTCTGCATAGTTCTCGAACCCGCAGGGTCTACACACTTAACGTTTGGTGATGATATAAGTATACTCGAGTCGTTATGTTGGTAACCGAAGGTTGTTCGGAGTCCCGGATGAGATCCCGGACGTGACGAGGAACTCCGGAATGGTCCGGGGATGAAGATTGATATATTGGATGATGGGAATCGGAGTCCGGAAGTGTTCCGGGGAGCACCGGGGAGTCGTCGGATGACCGAAAGGAGTTTCGGGGGGTCCCGGCAAGTGTTGCGGGCCTCATGGGCCAAAAGGGGGGAGGCACATCAGCCCACACAGGGGCTGTGCGCCCCCCCACAGGCCTCCCACGCAGCTAGGAGGGTGGGGGCGCCCCTAGGGCAGCCGGCCCCCTCTGGCTTGGGGGGCAAGGCGCCTAAGGGGGGGCCACCCAAACCCTAGCCGCCCCCCTCTCCCTTGTGGCCGCCACCCCCTAGGGGAAACCCTAGGGGCGCCTCCACTTCTCCCCTCCCCCTATATATAGAGAGGGGGAGAGAGGGCAGCAATACCCCTACGTGCCTTGGCGCTGCCTCTCCTCTCCCTCGTAGCACATCTTCTTCTCCGCAGTGCTTGGCGAAGCCCTGCTGAGTTTTCTCCACCACCACCTCCACCATGCCGTCGTGCTGCCGGAGGACTCAAGTTGCTACTTCACCATCGCTCGCTGGATCGAGGAGGTGAAGGCATCATCAAGCCGTACGTGTGTTGAACGCGGAGGCGCCGTCCGTTCGGCGCTAGATCGGATCTTCCGCGATTTGAATCGCCGCGAGTACGACTCCATCAACCGCGTTCTAGCAACGCTTCCGCTTAGCGATCTACAAGGGTATGTGGATCCAACTCTCCTCTCGTAGATGTGCATCTCCTAGATTGATCTTGGTGAGCGTAGGAAATTTTTTGTTTCCCATGCAACGTTCCCCAACAGGAGACATCTAGCAACGAGCAAATAAGAGTGCATCTACATACCGTTATGTAGATCGCGAGCCGAAGCTTTCGAAGAAGCGTGGATGAAGTAGTCGTACTCTTCTCGTTCTTCGTCACCGATGATCTAGCGCCGAACGGACGGCACCTCCGCGTTCAACACACGTCCGGTACAGCAACGTCACCTCCTTCTTGATCCAGCAAGGGGGGAGGAGAGGTCGTCGGAGATCTAGCAGCACAACGGCGTGGTGGTGGATGCAGTGGAGAATCCTGCAGGGCTTCGTCGGCGCCCTGCAGAGGGAGTATGGAGGTGTGACGGGAGGGGGAGAGGCGCCAGGGGCAAGGGTGCGGCTGCCCTCTCCCCCCCCCCCACATATATATAGGTGGCTAGGGGGGGTGCGCCGGCCCTGCAGATGGGATCTGCAGGGTGGGGCGGCGGCCAAGGGGGGAATCCTTGCCCCCCAAGGCAAGTGGCGCCCCCTCCCCCCTAGGGTTTCAACCCTAGGCGCATGGGGAGGAGGGCCCATGTGGTGCGCCAGCCCATTAGGGCTGGCCACTTCCCCTTTGCGGCCTAGGGGCCCCACCGGGATGGGTGGCCCCACCCGGTGGACCCCTGGGGCCCCTCCGGTGGTCCCGGGACACTCCCGGTGACCCCCGGAGATCACCCGATGGCCGAAACCTGACTTCCTATATATCAATCTTTACCTCCGGACCATTCCGGAACTCCTCGTGACGTCCGGGATCTCATCCGGGACTCCGAAAAACTTTCGGGTTTCCACGTGCATGTATCTCTACGACCCTAGCGTTACCGAACCTTAAGTGTGTAGACCCTACGGGTTCGGGAGACACGTAGACATGACCGAGACCACTCTCCGGTCAATAACCAACAGCGGGATCTGGATACCCATGTTGGTTCCCACGTGTTCCTCGATGATCTTCATCGGATGAACCACTGTGTCAAGGATTCACTCAATCCCGTATGTTATTCCCTTTGTCCATCGGTACGGTACTTGCCCGAGATTCGATCGTCGGTATTCCCGATACCTTGTTCAATCTCGTCATGGCAAGTCTCTTTACTCAATCCGTAATCCATCATCCCGTGACTAACTACTTAGTCACATTGAGCTCATTATGATGATGTCTTACCAAGTGGGCCCAGAGGTACCTCTCCGTCATACGGAGTGACAACATCCCAGTCTCGGTTCGTACCAACTCAACAGACACTTTCGAAGATACCCGATGCGTACCTTTATAGCCACCCAGTTACGTTGTGACGTTTGGCACACCCAAAGTATTCCTACGGCATCCGGGAGTTGTACAACCTCATGGTCTAAGGAATAAATACTTGACACCGAAAAGCTTATGCATTACGAACTATACGATCTCGTGCTATGCTCAGGATTGGGTCTTGTCCATCACATCATTCTCCTAATGATGTGATCCTGTTATCACTGACATCCTATGTCCATGGTCAGGAAACCGTGACCATTTGTTGATCAACGAACTGGTAACTAGAGGCTTACCAGGGACTCATTGTGGTCTATGTATTCACACATGTATCGATGTTTCCGTACAATACAATTCAAGCATGAATAACAGACGATTATCACGAACAAGAAAATATAATAATAATACTTTTATTATTGCCTCTAGGGCATATTTCCAACAGTCTCCCACTTGCACTAGAGTCAATAATCTAGTTACATTGTGATGAATCGAACACCCATAGAGTTCTGGTGTTGATCATGTTTTGCCCGTGGAAGAGGTTTAGTCAACGGGTCTGCGACATTCAGATCCGTATGCACTTTACAAATATCTATATCTCCATCCTGAACATAATTTCGGATGGAGTTGAAATGGCGCTTGATGTGCTTGGTCTTCTTATGAAACCTGGGCTCCTTGGTAATAGCAATAGCACCAGTGTTGTCACATAAGAGAGTCATCGGGCTTGACGCGCTTGGAATGACTCCTAGGTCGGTGATGAACTCCTTCATCCAGACTCCTTCCTGTGCTGCTTCGGAAGCAGCTATGTACTCCGCTTCACATGTAGAATGCGCCACGACGCTCTGCTTGCAACTGCACCAGCTGACTGCTCCACCATTCAAAATATACACGTATCCGGTTTGAGACTTAGAGTCATCCAGATCTGTGTCGAAGCTAGCATCGACGTAACCCTTTACGACGAGCTCTTCGTCACCTCCATAAACGAGAAACATATCCTTAGTCCTTTTCAGGTACTTCAGGATGTTCTTGACCGCTGTCCAGTGTTCCACACCGGGATCACTTTGGTACCTCCCTACCAAACTTATGGCAAGGTTCACATCAGGTTTGGTACACAGCATGGCATACATGATAGAACCTATGGCCGAGGCATAGGGAATGACACTCATCTTTTCTCTATCTTCTGCCGTGGCCGGCGACTGAGCCTTGCTCAATCTCATACCTTGCAAAACAGGCAAGAATCCCTTCTTGGACTGATCCATATTGAACCTTTTCAATATCTTGTCAAGGTATGTACTTTGTGAAAGACCAATGAGGCGTCTTGATCTATCTCTATAGATTTTGATGCCTAATATGTAGGCAGCTTCTCCAAGGTCCTTCATTGAAAAACTTTTATTCAAGTAGGCCTTTACATTTTCCAAGAATTCTATATCATTTCCCATCAGCAATATGTCATCCACATATAATATGAGAAATGCCACAGAGCTCCCACTCACTTTCTTGTAGATACAGGCTTCTCCATAAGTCTGTATAAATCCAAACGCTTTGATCACATCATTAAAGCGAATATTCCAACTCCGAGATGCTTGCACCAGCCCGTAAATCGAGCGCTGGAGCTTGCATACCTTGTCAGCGTTCTCTGGATCGACAAAACCTTCCGGTTGCATCATATACAACTCTTCCTTGAGGAAGCCATTAAGGAATGCTGTTTTGACGTCCATTTGCCATATCTCATAATCATAGAATGCGGCAATAGCTAACATGATTCTGACTGACTTCAGCATCGCCACGGGAGAGAAAGTCTCGTCGTAGTCAATCCCTTGAACTTGTCGATAACCCTTAGCGACAAGCCGAGCCTTATAGATGGTCACATTACCATCCACGTCTATCTTCTTCTTAAATATCCTTTTGTTTTCTATGGCGTGCCTATCATCAGGCAAGTCCACCAAAGTCCATACTTTGTTTTCATACATGGATTCTATCTCGGATTTCATGGCTCCAAGCCATTTATTGGAATCTGGGCCCGCCATTGCTTCTTCATAGTTCGAAGGTTCACCGTTGTCCAACAACATGATTTCCAGGACAGGGTTGCCGTACCACTCTGGTGCGGAACGTGCCCTTGTGGACCTTCGAAGTTCAGTAGTAACTTGATCTGTTTCTTCATGATCATCATCATTAACTTCCTCCCTTGTCGGTGCAGGCATCTCAGGAACAATTTCCTGCGCTGCGCTACTTTCCGGTCCAGGAGGGGTGACTGTCACCTCATCAAGTTCTACTTTCCTCCCACACACTTCTTTCGAGAGAAACTCTTTCTCCAAAAAGCATCCATTCTTGGCAACAAAGACTTTGCCTTCGGATCTGTTGTAGAAGGTGTACCCAATCGTTTCCTTTGGGTATCCTATGAAGACGCATTTTTCCGATTTGGGTTCGAGCTTTTCAGGTTGAAGTTTCTTGACATAAGCATCACAACCCCAAACTTTTAGAAACGACAGCTTCGGTTTCTTGCCAAACCAAAGTTCATACGGAGTCGTCTCAACGGATTTCGACGGAGCCCTATTTAAAGTGAATGCGGCAGTCTCTAAAGCATAACCCCAAAAAGATAGCGGTAAATCGGTGAGGGACATCATAGATCGCACCATGTCCAACAGAGTACGATTTCGACGTTCGGACACACCGTTACGTTGAGGTGGTCCGGGCGGTGTCAATTGTGAAACAATTTCACAGCTCCTAAGGTGTGTGCCAAATTCATGACTTAAATACTCACCCCCATGATCTGATCGTAAGAACTTTATTTTTCTGTCACGTTGATTCTCAACCTCATTCTGAAATTCCTTGAACCTTTCAAAGGTCTCCGACTTGTGTTTCATCAAATAGATATACCCGTATCTACTCAAGTCATCTGTGAGGGTGAGAACATAACGATAGCCTCTGCGAGCCTCAACACTCATTGGACCGCACACATCGGTATGTATGATTTCCAACAAGTTGGTCGCTCACTCCATTGTTCCGGAGAACGGAGTCTTGGTCATCTTGCCCAATAGGCATGGTTCGCACGTGTCAAATGATTCATAATCAAGAGACTCTAGAAGTCCATCTGAATGGAGCTTCTTCATACGTTTGACACCAATATGACCAAGGCGGCAATGCCACAAGTATGTGGGACTATCATTATCAATTTTACATCTTTTGGCATCTACACTATGAATATGTGTATCATCACGTTCGAGATTCATCAAAAATAAACCATTGACCAGCGGGGCATGACCATAAAACATATCTCTCAAATAAATAGAATAACCATTATTCTCCGATTTGAAAGAGTAGCCATCTCGCATAAGACGAGATCCATATACAATGTTCATGCTCAAAGCTGGTACTAAATAACAATTATTAAGGTTTAAAACTAATCCCGAGGGTAGATGTAGAGGTAGCGTGCTGACGGCGATCACATCGACCTTGGAACCATTCCCGACGCGCATCGTCACCTCATCCTTCGCCAGTCTCCGCTTATTCCGCAGCTCCTGTTTTGAGTTACAAATGTGAGCAACTGCACCGGTATCGAATACCCAGGAGCTACTACGAGTGCTGGTAAGGTACACATCAATAACATGTATATCATATATACCTTTGACGTTGCCGGCCTTCTTGTCTGCTAAGTATTTGGGGCAGTTCCGCTTCCAGTGACCCGTTCCCTTGCAATAAAAGCATTCTGTCTCAGGCTTGGGTCCATGCTTTGGCTTCTTCCCGGTAACAGGCTTACCGGGCGCGGCAACTCCCTTGCCGTCCTTCTTGAAGTTCTTCTTACCCTTGCCTTTCTTGAACTTAGTGGTTTTATTGACCATCAACACTTGATGTTCTTTCTTGATGTCCACCTCCGCTGATTTCAGCATCGAATACACCTCGGGAATGGACTTCTCCATCCCCTGCATATTGAAGTTCAACACGAAGCTCTTGAAGCTTGGTGGGAGCGACTGGAGGATTCTGTCAACGACCGCTTCATCTGGGAGATTCATTCCCAGCTGAGACAAGCGGTTGTGCAATCCAGAAATCTTGAGGATGTGCTCACTGACAGAACTGTTTTCCTCCATCTTACAGCTGTAGAATGCGTCGGAGACATCATATCTCTCGACTCGGGCATGAGCTTGGAAAACCATTTTCAGCTCTTCGATCATCTCATATGCTCCGTGGTGCTCAAAACATTTTTGGAGCCCCGATTCTAAGTTGTAAAGCATGCCGCACTGAACCAGGGAGTAATCATCACTACGCGACTGCCAGACGTTCAAAACGTCTTGGGCCGCATCGGGAGCAGGTGCATCGCCTAGCGGTGCTTCAAGGACATATGATCTCTTGGCAGCTATGAGGATAATCCTCAGGTTACGGACCCAATCCGTATAGTTGCTACCATCGTCTTTCAGCTTGGTTTTCTCTAGGAATGCGTTGAAGTTGAGGGAAACTGGAGCGTGTGCCATTTGATCTACAAGAGATATTGTAAAGAATTTAGACTAAGTTCATGATAATTAAGTTCATCTTAATCAAATTTTAATGAACTCCCACTCAGAATGACATCTCTCTAGTCATCTAAGTGATACACGATCCGAATCGACTAGCCTGTGTCAGATCATCACGTGAGACGGACTAGTCATCAACGGTGAACATCTTCATGTTGATCGTATCTTCTATACGACTCGTGTTCGACCTTTCGGTCTTCCGTGTTCCGAGGCCATGTCTGTACATGCTAGGCTCGTCAAGTGAACCCTAAGTGTATCGGGTGTGTAAATATGGCTTACACCCGTTGTATGCGAACGTTAGAACCTATCACACCCGATCATCACGTGGTGCTTCGGAGCAACGAACTTTAGCAACGGTGCACAGTTAGGGGGAACACAATTCTTAAAATTTTAGTGAGAGATCATCTTATTTACTACCGTCGTTCTAAGTAAACAAGATGCATAAACATGATAAACATCACATGCAATCAATTAAAGTGACATGATATGGCCAATATCATCTTGCTCCTTGGATCTCCATCTTCGGGGCACCATGATCATCTTGTCACCGGCTCGACACCCTGATCTTCATCATCATGATCTTCATCATCGTGTCTTGAAGAAGTTGTCACGCCAACTATTACTTCTACTACTACAGCTAACGTTTAGCAATGAAGTAAAGTAATTACATGGCGTTATTCAGTGACACGCAGGTCATACAATAATTAAGACAACTCCTATGGCTCCTGCCGGTTGTCAAGTTCATCGACATGCAAGTCGTGATTCCCTATTACAAGAACATGATCAATCTCATACATCACATATATCATTCATCACATCTTCGTTTTGGCCATACCACGTCACATATCACATGCTGCAAAAACAAGTTAGACGTCCTCTAATTTGAAGGAAATATGCCCTAGAGGCAATAATAAAGATGTTATTTGTATTTCCTTATATCATGATAAATGTCTTTTATTCATGCTAGAATTGTATTAACCGGAAACTTAGTACATGTGTGGATACATAGACAAAACAGTATGTCCCTAGTATGCCTCTACTAGACTAGCTCATTGATCAAAGATGGTTATGTTTCCTAACCATAGACATGAGTTGTCATTTGATCAACGGGATCACATCATTAGGAGAATGATGTGATGGACAAGACCCATCCGTTAGCATAGCACTATGATCGTTTAGTTTTACTGCTATTGCTTTCTTCATGACTTATACATGTTCCTATGACTATGAGATTATGCAACTCCCAAATACCGTAGGAACACCTTGTGTGCTATCGAACGTCACAACGTAACTGGGTGATCATAAAGATGCTCTACAGGTGTCTCCGAAAGTATTCGTGGTGTTGGCATAGATCAAGATTAGGATTTGTCACTCCGAGTGTCGGAGAGGTATCTCTGGGCCCTCTCGGTAACACACATCACAATAAGCCTTGCAAGCAAAAGACTAATGAGTTAGTCACGAGATGATGTGTTACAGGAACGAGTAAAGAGACTTGCCGGTAACAAGATTGAACTAGGTATAGAGATACCGACGATCGAATCTCGGGCAAGTAACATACCGTTTGACAAAAGGAACAACGTATGTTGTTATGCGGTTCTGACCGATAAAAGATCTTCGTAGAATATGTAGGAACCAATATGAACATCCAGGTTCCGCTATTGGTTATTGACCGAAGATAAGTCTCGGTCATGTCTACATAGTTCTCGAACCCGTAGGGTCCGCACGCTTAACGTTTGATGACGATCGGTATTATGAGTTTATGAGTATTGATGTACCGAAGGTAGTTCGGAGTCCTGGATGAGATCACGGACATGACGAGGAGTCTCGGAATGTCCGAGACATAAAGATTGATATATTGGACGGCTATATTCGGACACCGGAAGTATATCGGAAAAGTTTCGGATTTATCGGGAATGCCGGAGGGGGTTACCGGAACCCCCTACGAGAGGGGATGGTCCATAGTGGGCCTAAAGGGAAAGAGAGAGGCAGCCCATAGGGCTGGCCGGCGCCCCCACCTAGGGTTCCTAGTTGGACTAGGATTGGGGGGGGGGGGCGCCACCTCTCCTATTCCTTTCCCCCTTCTTCCTTTTGGTGAATCCTACTAGGAATAGGATTGCAATCCTATTCCTAGTAGGACTCCTTCCCTAGCCGCACCAGGAAGGGCCGGCCGGCCTCCCTCCCTTGCTCCTTTATATACGGGGGCAGGGGGGCACCCAAAGACACACAAGTTGAATTGTTTTAGCCGTGTGCGGTGCCCCCCTCCACAGAATCACACCTCGGTCATACCGTTGCGGA
Organism: Secale cereale; assembly: GCA_902687465.1. Taxonomy (NCBI): domain Eukaryota; kingdom Viridiplantae; phylum Streptophyta; class Magnoliopsida; order Poales; family Poaceae; genus Secale; species Secale cereale. The sequence goes on from LR738716.1 coordinate 128,515,547, forward strand.
GCTTAGGCGAAGCCCTGCGCCGGTGAACACATCATATCCGTCACCACGCCGTCGTGCTGACGAAACACTCCCGTGAAGCTCAACTGGATCAAGAGCTCGTGGGACGTCATCAAGCTGAACGTGTGCTGAACGCGGAGGTGTCGTACGTTCGGTGCTTGATCGGTTGGATCGCGAAGAAGTTCGACAACATCAACCGCGTCACTTGACGCTTCCGCTCCCGGTCTACGAGGGTACGTAGACACACTCTTCCCTCTCGTTGCTATGCATCTGGTAGATAGATCTTGCGTGATCGTAGGAAAATTTTAAAATACTACGTTCCCCAACAGTGGCATCATGAGCCAGGTCTATGCGTAGATGATATGCACGAGTAGAACACAATGAGTTGTGGGCGATACTAGTCATATTGCTTACCAGCATGTCATACTTTGCTTCGGCGGTATTGTGAGATGAAGCGGCCCGGACCGACATTACGCGTACGCTTACGCGAGACTGGTTTCACCGTTACGAGCACTCATTGCTTAAAGGTGACTGGCGGGTGTCTGTCTCTCTCACTTTAGCTGAATCAAGTGTGGCTACGCCCGGTCCTTGTGAAGGTTAAAACAGCACATACTTGACGAAACATCGTTGTGGTTTTTGTATGCGTAGGTAAGAACGGTTCTTGCTAAAGCCCGTAGCAGCCACGTAAAACTTGCAACAAACAAAGTAGAGGACGTCTAACTTGTTTTTGCAGGGCATGTTGTGATGTGATATGGTCAAGACATGATGAGTTATACGGTTTTGTATGAGATGATCATGTTTTGTAAAGTTATCGGCAACTGGCAGGAGCCATATGGTTGTCGCTTTATTGTATGAAATGCAATCGCCATGTAATTGCTTTACTTTATTACTAAACGGTAGCGATAGTCGTAGAAGCAATAGTTGGCGAGACGACAACGATGCTACGATGGAGATCAAGGTGTCGCGCCGGTGACGAAGGTGATCATGACGGTGCTTTGGAGATGGAGATCAAAAGCACAAGTTGATGATGGCCATATCATGTCACATATTTTGATTGCATGTGATGTTTATCTTATTATGCTTCTTATTTTGCTTAGAACGACGGTAGCATTATAAGATGATCCCTTACTAAATTTCAAGGTATAAGTGTTCTCCCTGAGTATGCACCGTTGCGAAAGTTCGTCGTGCCGAGACACCACGTGATGATCGGGTGTGATAAGCTCTACGTTCAAATACAACGGGTGTAAGCCAGTTTTGCACACGCAGAATACTCGGGTTAAACTTGACGAGCCTAGCATATACAGATATGGCCTCGGAACACTGGAGACCGAAAGGTCGAGCGTGAATCATATAGTAGATATGATCAACATAAGATGTTCACCATTGAGACTACTCCATCTCACGTGATGATCGGACATGGTTTAGTTGATTTGGATCACGTGATCATTTAGATGACCAGAGGGATGTCTATCTAAGTGGGAGTTCTTTAAATTAATATGATTAAATTGAACTTTAATTTATCATGAACTTAGTCCTGATAGTTTTGCATATCTATGTCGTTGTAGATCAATGGCCCGTGCTACCGTTCCTTTGAATTTTAATGCATTCCTAGAGAAAGCTAAGTTGAAAGATGATGGTAGCAATTACACGGACTGGGTCCGTAACCTAAGGATTATCCTCATTGCTGCACAGAAGAATTATGTCCTTGAAGCACCGCTAGGTGACAAGCCCCCTTCCGCTGATGCAGACGCTTTGAACGTCTGGCAATCACGGTCTGATGACTACACGATAGTTCAGTGTGCCATGCTTTACGGCTTAGAACCGGGACTTCAACGACGTTTTGAACGTCATGGACCATATGAGATGTTCCAGGAGTTGAAGTTAATATTTCAAGCAAATGCCCGAATTGAGAAATATGAGATTTCCAATAAGTTCTACAGCTGCAAAATGGAGGAGAATAGTTCTATCAGTGAACACTTGCTCAGAATGTCTGGGTACTACAATCATATGACTCAACTTGGTTGCAAAGTTGACGAGGATAGTGTTATTGATAGAGTTCTTCAATCACTGCCACCAAGCTATAAAGGCTTCGTGATGAACTATAACATGCAAGGGATGCAAAAGACAATTCCCGAGCTCTTCGCTATGCTCAAAGCTGCGGAGGTAGAAATCAAAAAGGAGCATCAAGTGTTGATGGTTAGCAAGACCACTAATTTCAAGAAAAAGGGCAAGGGAAAGAAAGGGAACTTCAAAAAGAATAGCAAGTCAGTTGCTACTTCCACGAAGAAACCCAAATCTGGAGCCAAGCCTGAAACTGAGTGCTTCTACTGCAAGGGGACTGGACACTGGAAGCGGAACTGCCCCAAGTATTTGGCGGATAAGAAGGATGGCAAGATGAACAAAGGTATATGTGATATACATGTTATTGATGTGTACCTTACTAATGCTCGTAGTAGTACCTGGGTATTTGATACCGGTTCGGTTGCTAATATTTGTAACTCGAAACAGGGACTACGGATTAAACGAAGATTAGCTAAGGATGAGGTGACAATGCGCGTGGGAAATGGTTCCAAAGTCGATGTGATCGCCGTCGGCACGCTACCTCTACATCTACCTTCGGGATTAGTTTTAGACCTAAATAATTGTTATTTGGTGCCAGCGTTGAGCATGAACATTATATCTGGATCTTGTTTATTGCGAGACGGTTATTCATTTAAATCAGAGAATAATGGTTGTTCTATTTTAATGAATAATATCTTTTATGGTCATGCACCCTTAAAGAGTGGTCTATTCTTATTGGATCTCGATTGTAGTGATACACATATTCATAATATTGAAACCAAAAGATGCAAGGTTAATAATGATAGTGCAACTTATTTGTGGCACTGCCGTTTAGGTCATATTGGTGTAAAACACATGAAGAAACTCCATAAAGATGGACTTTTGGAATCACTTGATTATGAATCACTTGGTGCTTGCGAACCATGCCTCATGGGCAAGATGACTAAAACTCCGTTCTCCGGAACTATGGAGCGAGCAACAGATTTGTTGGAAATCATACATACTGATGTATGTGGACCAATGAGTTTTGATGCTCGCGGCGGGTATCGTTATTTTCTGACCTTCACTGATGATTTGAGCAGATATGGGTATATCTACTTAATGAAGCACAAGTCTGAAACATTTGAAAAGTTCAAAGAATTTCATAGTGAAGTAGAGAATCATCGTAACAAGAAAATAAAGTTTCTACGATCAGATCGTGGAGGAGAATATTTGATTTACGAGTTTGGTCTTCATTTGAAACAATGTGGAATAGTTTCACAACTCACGCCACCTGGAACACCACAGCGTAATGGTGTGTCCGAACGTCGTAATCGTACTTTATTAGATATGGTGCGATCAATGATGTCTCTTACCGATTTACCACTATCGTTTTGGGGTTATGCTTTAGAGACAGCTGCATTCACGTTAAATAGGGCACCATCTAAATCCGTTGATACGACACCTTATGAACTATGGTTTGGCAAGAAACCAAAGTTGTCGTTTCTTAAAATTTGGGGCTGCGATGCTTATGTGAAAACACTTCAACCTGATAAGCTCGAACCCAAGTCGGAAAAATGTGTCTTCATAGGATACCCAAAAGAGACTGTTGGGTACACCTTCTATCACAGATCCGAAGGCAAAATATTCGTTGCTAAGAACGGATCCTTTCTAGAAAAAGAATTTCTCTCGAAAGAAGTGAGTGGGAGGAAAGTAGAACTTGATGAGGTAATTGTACCTTCTCCCGGATTGGAAAGTAGTACATCACAAGAAATTGTTCCAGTGATTCCTACACCAATAAGTGAGGAAGTTAATGATAATGATCATGATACTTCGGATCAAGTTTCTGCTGAACGTCGTAGATCAACCAGAGTACGTTCCGCACCAGAGTGGTACGGCAACCCAGTTCTGGAAATCATGTTACTAGACCATGATGAACCTACGAACTATGAGGAAGCGATGATGAGCCCATATTCCGCAAAATGGCTTGAAGCCATGAAATCTGAGATGGGATCCATGTATGAGAACAAAGTATGGACTTTGGTTGACTTGCCCGATGATCGGCAAGCCATCGAAAATAAATGGATCTTCAAGAGGAAGACCGACGCAGACGGTAATATTACTGTTTACAAAGCTCGACTTGTTGCGAAAGGTTTTCGACAAGTTCAAGGAGTTGACTACGATGAGACTTTCTCACCTGTAGCGATGCTTAAGTCTGTCCGAATCATGTTAGCAATTGCCGCATTTTATGATTATGAAATCTGGCAAATGGATGTCAAAACTGCATTCCTAAATGGATATCTCAAAGAAGAGTTGTATATAATGCAACCAGAAGGTTTTGTCGATCCAAAAGGTGCTAACAAAGTATGCAAGCTCCAGCGATCCATCTATGGACTGGTGCAAGCATCTCGGAGTTGGAATATACGCTTTGATGAGGTGATCAAAGCATATGGTTTTATACAGACTTTTGGAGAAGCCTGTATTTACAAGAAAGTGAGTGGGAGCTCTGTAGCATTTCTAATATTATATGTAGATGACATATTGTTGATTGGAAATGATATAGAATTTCTGGATAGCATAAAAGGATACTTGAATAAAAGTTTTTCAATGAAAGACCTCGGTGAAGCTGCTTATATATTAGGTATCAAGATCTATAGAGATAGATCAAGACGCTGAATTGGACTTTCACAAAGCACATACCTTGATAAGATTTTGAAGAAGTTCAAAATGGATCAGTCAAAGAAAGGGTTCTTGCCTGTTTTACAAGGTATGAAGTTGAGTAAGACTCAATGCCCGACCACTGCAGAAGATAGAGAGAAAATGAAAGTCATTCCCTATGCCTCAGCCATAGGATCTATCATGTATGCAATGCTGTGTACCAGACCTGATGTGTGCCTTGCTATAAGTCTAGCAGGGAGGTACCAAAGTAATCCAGGAGTGGATCACTGGACAGCGGTCAAAAACATCCTAAAGTATCTGAAAAGAACAAAGGATATGTTTCTCGTATATGGAGGTGACAAAGAGCTCGTCGTAAACGGTTACGTCGATTCTAGCTTTGACACTGATCCGGATGACTCTAAGTCACAAACCGGATATGTATTTTTATTGAACGATGGAGCTGTCAGCTGGTGCAGTTCCAAGCAGAGCGTCGTGGCGGGATCTACGTGTGAAGCGGAATACATAGCTGCTTCGGAAGCAGCGAATGAAGGAGTTCATATCCGATCTAGGTGTAGTACCTAGTGCATCGGGTCCAATGAAAATCTTTTGTGACAACACTGGAGCCATAGCCTTGGCGAAGGAATCCAGGTTTCACAAGAGAACAAAGCACATCAAAAGATGCTTCAATTCCATCCGCGATCTAGTCAAGGAGGGAGACATAGAGATTTGCAAAATACATACGGATCTGAATGTTGCAGACCCGTTGACTAAGCCTCTTCCACGGGCAAAACATGATCAGCACCAAGACTCCATGGGTGTGAGAATCATCACTTTGTAATCTAGATTATTGACTCTAGTTCAAGTGGGAGACTGAAGGAAATATGCCCTAGAGGCAATAATAAAGATGTTATTTGTATTTCCTTATATCATGATAAATGTCTTTTATTCATGCTAGAATTGTATTAACCGGAAACTTAGTACATGTGTGGATACATAGACAAAACAGTATGTCCCTAGTATGCCTCTACTAGACTAGCTCATTGATCAAAGATGGTTATGTTTCCTAACCATAGACATGAGTTGTCATTTGATCAACGGGATCACATCATTAGGAGAATGATGTGATGGACAAGACCCATCCGTTAGCATAGCACTATGATCGTTTAGTTTTACTGCTATTGCTTTCTTCATGACTTATACATGTTCCTGTGACTATGAGATTATGCAACTCCCGAATACCGTAGGAACACCTTGTGTGCTATCAAACGTCACAACGTAACTGGGTGATCATAAAGATTCTCTACAGGTGTCTCCGAAAGTATTCGTGGTGTTGGCATAGATCAAGATTAGGATTTGTCACTCCGAGTGTCGGAGAGGTATCTCTGGGCCCTCTCGGTAACACACATCACAATAAGCCTTGCAAGCAAAAAGACTAATGAGTTAGTCACGAGATGATGTGTTACGGAATGAGTAAAGAGACTTGCCGGTAACGAGATTGAACTAGGTATAGAGATACCGACGATCGAATCTCGGGCAAGTAACATACCGTTTGACAAAAGGAACAACGTATGTTGTTATGCGGTTCTGACCGATAAAAGATCTTCGTAGAATATGTAGGAGCCAACATGAACATCCAGGTTCCGCTATTGGTTATTGACCAGAGATGAGTCTCGGTCATGTCTACATAGTTCTCGAACCCGTAGGGTCCGCACGCTTAACGTTTGATGACGATCAGTATTATGAGTTTATGAGTATTGATGTACCGAAGGTAGTTCGGAGTCCCGGATGAGATCACGGACATGACGAGGAGTCTCGGAATGTCCGAGACATAAAGATTGATATATTGGACGGCTATATTCGGACACCGGAAGTATACCGGAAAAGTTTCGGATTTATCGGGAATGCCGGAGGGGGTTACCGGAACCCCCTACGAGAGGGGATGGTCCATAGTGGGCCTAAAGGGAAAGAGAGAGGCAGCCCATAGGGCTGGCCGGCGCCCCACCTAGGGTTCCTAGTTGGACTAGGATTGGGGGGGCGCCACCTCTCCTATTCCTTTCCCCCTTCTTCCTTTTGGTGAATCCTACTAGGAATAGGATTGCAATCCTATTCCTAGTAGGACTCCTTCCCTAGCCGCACCAGGAAGGGCCGGCCGGCCTCCCTCCCTTGCTCCTTTATATACGGGGGCAGGGGGGCACCCAAAGACACACAAGTTGAATTGTTTTAGCCGTGTGCGGTGCCCCCCTCCACAGAATCACACCTCGGTCATACCGTTGCGGAGCTTAGGCGAAGCCCTGCGCCGGTGAACACATCATATCCGTCACCACGCCGTCGTGCTGACGAAACTCTCCCGTGAAGCTCAACTGGATCAAGAGCTCGTGGGACGTCATCAAGCTGAACGTGTGCTGAACGCGGAGGTGCCGTACGTTTGGTGCTTGATCGGTTGGATCGCGAAGAAGTTCGACAACATCAACCGCGTCACTTGACGCTTCCGCTCCCGATCTACGAGGGTACGTAGACACACTCTTCCCTCTCGTTGCTATGCATCTGGTAGATAGATCTTGCGTGATCGTAGGAAAATTTTAAAATACTACGTTCCCCAACATAATTGTTGTTGCAAATTTTTACGTGGCTTCTATAGGTTTTCTAGCAAGAACGTTTCTTACCTACGCTAAAACCACAACGTGATTTGTCAATTTCTATTTACCCTTCATAAGGACCCTGTTCATCGAATCCGATCCGACTAAAGTAGGAGAGACAGACACCCTCCAGCCACCTTATGCATCTAGTGCATGTCTGTCGGTGGAACCAGTCTCACGTAAGCGTACGTGTAAAGTCGGTCCGGGCCGCTTCATCCTACAATACCGCCGAATCAAGATTGACTAGTAACGGCAAGAAAGTTGAACAAACTCAAACGCCCACAACTGCTTTGTGCTCTACTCGTGCAAGATGCTACGCATAAGACCTAGCTCAGATGCCACTATTGGGTAACGTAGCAGAATTCAAAAAAATTCTACGCTTTCACCAAGATCCAACTAAGGAGACATCTAGCAACGAGCAAATAAGAGTGCATCTACATACCGTTATGTAGATCACGAGCCGAAGCTTTCGAAGAAGCGTGGATGAAGTAGTCGTACTCTTCTCGTTCTTCGTCACCGATGATCTAGCGCCGAACGGACGGCACCTCCGCGTTCAACACACGTCCGGTACAGCAACGTCACCTCCTTCTTGATCTAGCAAGGGGGGAGGAGAGGTCGTCGGAGATCCAGCAGCACAACGGCGTGGTGGTGGATGCAGTGGAGAATCCTGCAGGGCTTCGCCTGCGCCCTGCGGAGGGAGTATGGAGGTGTGACGGGAGGGGGAGAGGCGCCAGGGGCAAGGGTGCGGCTGCCCTCTCCCCCCCACATATATATAGGGGGCCAGGGGGTGCGCCGGCCCTGCAGATGGGATCTGCAGGGTGGGGCGGCGGCCAAGGGGGGAATCCTTGCGCCCCAAGGCAAGTGGCGCCCCCTCCCCCCAAGGGTTTCAACCCTAGGCGCATGGGGAGGAGGGCCCATGTGGTGCGCTAGCCCATTAGGGCTGGCCACTTCCCCTTTGCGGCCTAGGGGCCCCACCGGGATGGGTGGCCCCACCCGGTGGACCCCCGGGGCCCCTCCGGTGGTCCCGGGACACTCCCGGTGACCCCCGGAGATCACCCGATGGCCGAAACCTGACTTCCTATATATCAATCTTTACCTATGGACCATTCCGGAACTCCTCGTGACGTCCGGGATCTCATCCGAGACTCCGAACAACTTTCGGGTTTCCACGTGCATGTATCTCTACGACCCTAGCGTTACCGAACCTTAAGTGTGTAGACCCTACGGGTTCGGGAGACACGTAGACATGACCGAGACCACTCTCCGGTCAATAACCAACAGTGGGATCTGGATACCCATGTTGGTTCCCACGTGTTCCTCGATGATCTTCATCGGATGAACCACCGTGTCAAGGATTCACTCAATCCCGTATGTTATTCCCTTTGTCCATCGGTACGGTACTTGCCCAAGATTCGATCGTCGGTATTCCCGATACCTTGTTCAATCTCGTCATGGCAAGTCTCTTTACTCGATCCGTAATCCATCATCCCGTGACTAACTACTTAGTCACATTGGCTCATTATGATGATGTCTTACCGAGTGGGCCCAGAGGTACCTCTCCGTCATACGGAGTGACAACATCCCAGCCTCGGTTCGTACCAACTCAACATACACTTTCGGAGATACCCGATGCGTACCTTTATAGCCACCCAGTTACGTTGTGACGTTTGGCACACCCAAAGTATTCCTACGGCATCCGGGAGTTGTACAACCTCATGGTCTATGGAATAAATACTTGACACCGAAAAGCTTATGCATTACGAACTATACGATCTCGTGCTATGCTCATGATTGGGTCTTGTCCATCACATCATTCTCCTAATGATGTGATCCCGTTATCACTGACATCCTATGTCCATGGTCAGGAAACCGTGACCATCTGTTGATCAACGAACTGGTAACTAGAGGCTTACCAGGGACTCATTGTGGTATATGTATTCACACATGTATCGATGTTTCCGTACAATACAATTTAAGCATGAATAACAGACGATTATCATGAACAAGGAAATATAATAATAATAATACTTTTATTATTGCCTCTAGGGCATATTTCCAACATATACTATACTATTATATACAGCTGATGATGATTCGGATATGGGGGATGAAGGGGCAGGTGGTTCCACACAGGTAGTGGTGGGCCTGGGTTCCCGGCAGCCCCCTGATGGTTACTTTGTGGCGGAGCGACAGGGCGGGTTGCGACCACCTAGGAGACAGATGGGCCTGGTCCTGGTCGTTGTCCGCGGTTATTTCATAATAGCACGTTTAACGTTATCTTGGTATTTGATCTGAGTCTGGCCATTGGCCTATACGCACTAACCAGCTACGTGGGAATAGTTATGGGCACTCGACGTCGTGGTATCAGCCAAAGCCTTCTTGACGTCAGCGACTGAGCGGCGCGCGCCGGGTTGGACCGCGTAACGTAACTTCCTTGGTAATGGAGGTTGCTAGGTCTGCTCACCGGCCGCGTACGCAACGTGCAGGTGTGCGTTGGGCGATGGGCCCGGACCCCTGCGCGCCTAGGACTTAGACCGGCGTGCTGACCTCTCTGTTGTGCTTAGGTAGAGCTACGATGTGTTGACCTTCCGAGGCCGGGCATGACCCTGGAAAGTGTGTTCGGCCAAATGGGATCAAGCGTGCTGGGTTATGTGGTGCACCCCTGCAGGGAAGTTAATCTATTCGAATAGCCGTGTCCCTCGGTAAAAGGATGACCCGGAGTTGTACTCTGACCTCATGACAACTAGAACCGGATACTTGATAAAACACACCTAGATAAGTTCCAGATATAACTCGGTGGTCGCTCTCTCACAGGGTGATGTGCGGGAGGATCGCCGAGTAGGATTATGCTATATGTTGTTACTTGGTGAACTTACCATCTACTCCCTTCTAGTGCTGCAAGATGGAGGCTGCGAGAAGCGAGGATGCTTGTTACTATTCCATCTACTCTCTTCTACTGCTGCAAGATGGAGGTGGCCAGAAGCGTAGTCTTCGATTGGATTAGCTATCCCCCTCTTATTCTGCTTTCTGCAGTTCAGTCCACATATATTACCCCTTTACACATATATAAATGCATATGTAGTGTAGATCCTTGCTTGCGAGTACTTTGGATGAGTACTCACGGTTGCTTTTCTCCCCCTTTTCCCCTTTTGTCCCTTCTTCTCGGATGACGCAGCCAGATGGTGGAGTCCAGGACCTAGAGGATCCCGAGGATGTTTCTACGTGGAGTTCGACTTCGAGGACTAGTTAGGAGGTCCCAGGCAGGAGGCCTTGCCTTTTCGATCGTTGCTATATTTGTGCTAGCCTTCTTAAGGCATGCTTGTTTAACTTATGTCTGTACTCAGATATTATTGCTTCCGCTGACTCTTGTGTAATCGAGCTTATGTATTCGAGCACTCGAGGCCCCTGGCTTGTAATATAAAGCTTGTATTATTTTAAATTGTGTCTAGAGTTGTGTTGTGATATCTTCCAGTGAGTCCCTGATCTTGGTCGTACACATTTGCGTGCATGATTAGTGTACGGACAAATCGGGGGCGTCACATCACAAAAACAACATCGAGAAGTATCGACCCACCGCCACCTAAGGAGATTGTCCTTAGTGAGAATCACTTTCTTATGGACAAACCACATGAAAATCTTGATTCTTAGGAGCACTTTAATGTTCCAAATATGCATTGATCTCAGGATTGGGCTAGAATTGATCAAATCCAAGTACATAGACTTCACCGTAAACGCACCGGTCTTAGTTAACTTCCATTGAATGCCGTCTGGCTGATCCAAAAGTTGAACATCCATCAACCTTCACACCAGATGCAACCTTCACACCATTGTATCGGGCATGGCGTCGATATCCTCGTCCTCCTCGAAGGTGTAGTCCAGCATATCGGTTACATCGTCGATAGTGGCTACTAAGTGGGTGGTGGGTGGGATGTAAAATTTCCCGTGGCCTGCGTCGAGTCCGATCCGATCATAAACCGAGGACAAACCATCTGTAATACTCATTATCAGCATCCGATCTAGTGTCTCATTCAACATTGAGAGGTCGACTGGATTCATCCTCTGACGTCTTTCGGAGTTAACCTCTGGTATTCCAGCATAGGGGATGCGTTCGGCCAAGGCTGACCCTTAGTTTTGGAACGTCGAGATCGGATCTGAGCTCAAGGCCAGATCTGAGATGGGGGGCCACCCGGAGATGGGGTCAGGAAGAAAGTCTGAAGTTGGAACCAGGATTGCTAGGCTCCTTAGATAGGGCTGAGAACCTAGTGAAGATCATATCGCCCTGGGCATCGGCGACGTACTCGAGGCTACCAAACTTGATCTACTGCTCGGGGGCAAAGCTGTCAACCTGGTCCAAGTGACTGGCCGAATTGATGTGCAACACGACGTCGCCGGACGCAAAGAGTTGGCCAGGGATGAAGATGTCTCCGGAGCTGATGTCGTCACTAATGACTAAAACGAGCCATCTATCCTTTTGCGATCACACATCGGACCTCTCAAAGAAAGCACTAACGTCGGGGGTCCCGAACTGTGGATTTAGGATCAATGGTAATAGGAGACTAGGGACACGATATTTACCCAGGTCCGGGCCCTCTCGAAGAGGTAAGACCATACGTCTTGCTTGATTATATTATGAGTGTATGATGTTACAGAGTTGTTCTATCACGAGATCGGGTGAACTAAACCCTAGATGAGTAGGATGGTTTTTCTTCTAGCCTCTACGGACTAAACCCTATGGTTCATATAGGCACCAGGGGTATCTAGGGTTACATATAGTCGGTTGCTAACAGGGAGCAGACATGCATACGCCATTGATCTTGTCTTGAAATGCACGCCAAGTCTTCACACCTTTCCATCTGGAGCACATAGTTATCTGTAGTTCGGCCGTCCTTAGCAAAATTCTGAGTGGTCCTCCAGGCCGGCAGCCCAAGGACCCCCCCTATCCGTGACACCCTCACCTACGGCATGTTGGAACCGGTGAAGCCACCGTGCTACAAGCCTACAACCGACGAGGTGACGTGCTACCATGGCGTCACCACGCCCACCGCATGCTGGAACCGGCATGGCAAGGAGCTGGAACCGACATCCAATTTTTTGCCATGGGCTGCTAGGACCAACATGTGCCAAGCTGGAACCAGCACCAGATTTTGCTGGCATCAGCGACTCGGTTTGCTGGAACCATCGCCTTGATTTGCTGGGACCGGTGCCCTGGCCGCAGAGGAGCTGCAAACGCGGTGCGATGTGCTGCAACCTGCATCGAGAAGTACTAATATGAGCATTGGACGCGCATGCAAGGATTCGACGATGCTGGAACCAGTGCTACTTCTCGAGCTTGTGTTGTATTCCCTCGAAGAGGAAAGGGTGATGCAGCACAGTAGCGTAAGTATTTCCCTCAGTTTTTGAGAACCAAGGTATCAATCCAGTAGGAGACCACGCGCAAGTCCCTCGCACCTCACAAACAAATAAGAACTTTGCAGCCAACGCGATAAGGGGTTTTCAATCCCTTTACGGTCACTTACGAAAGTGAGATCTGATAGATAGGATAGTTTGATATTTTTGGTATTTTTGGATATAAGAACAGAAAGTAAAAACATCAAAGTAAAGTAGATCGTAGATTGATATGTTGATAATAGACCCGGGGGCCATAGGTTTCACTAGTGGCTTCTCTTATGATAGCAGAATTCTAAGGTGGGTGAACGAATTACTGTCGAGCAATTGATAGAAAAGCGAATAATTATGAGAATATCTAGGCATGATCATTATATATAGGCATCACGTCCGTGACAAGTAGACCGAAACGATTCTGCATCTACTACTATTACTCCACACATCAACCGTTATCCAGCATGCATCTAGAGTATTAATTTCATAAGTACAGAGTAATGCTTTAAGCAATATGACATGATGTAGAGGGATAAACTCAAGCAATATGATATAAACCCCATCTTTTTATCCTCGATGGCAACAATACAATACGTGCCTTATTGCCCCTGTTGTGAGTGGAAAAGGACACCGCAAGATTGAACCCAAAGCCAAGCACTTCTCCCATTGCAAGAACTATAGATCTAGTAGGCCAAACCAAACCGATAATTCGAAGAGACTTGCAAGGATATTATAATCGTACATAAAAGAATTCATAAAAGAACCAAATATTTCTCATAGATAATCTTGATCATAAACCCACAATTCATCGGATCTCGACAAACACACTGCTAAAAGATTACATCGAATAGATCTCCTCGAAGACCGAGGAGAACTTCGTATTGAGATCCAAAAAGAGAGAAGAAGCCATCTACGTACTAACTATGGACCTGAAGGCCTGTGGTAAACTACTCACAACTCATGGTGAGGCGATGGTGTTGATGTAGAAGCACTCCGTGAAAGATCCCCCCTCCGGCGGAGCTCCGGAACAGGCCCCAAGATGGAATCTCACGGGAACAGAAGGTTGCGACGGTGGAATTATGGTTTTCTCTGTTGCTTCGATGTTTTTAGGGTACATGGGTATATATAGGAGGAAGGAGTACGTCGGTGGAGCAACGTAGGGCCCACGAGGGTGGGGGGCGCGCCCAAGGGGAGGGGGCGCGCCCTTGACTCTCGTGGGCGCCACGTGCCCCCTCTGCCTTAGTTCTCAAGTCTCTCGTGAAGATATCGTTCCAAAAATAACTCTTCCGAAGGTTTCATGTCGTTTGGACTCCGTTTGATAATCTTTTTCTGCGAAACCCTGAAATAGGCAAAAAACAGCAATCTGGACTCGGCCTTTGGGTTAATAGGTTAGTCCCAAAAATAATATAAAAATATATAATAAAACTCATTAAACATCCAAAACATAATATATAATAGCATGGAACAAGTGAGGCGTTTTGGAGGACGAGCTACCTGACGCTCGTTATCTCAACCAGGCGCTGTGCCGCTGTGATGTGTGCAGCTTCCATTTCCAGTTTCTATACGGGGTATTTACGTGAGAAATACACGGGTGCCATGCGCTGGAGTTCTTGGTTTGTACATGACCACATTAATGTTGCTGTGCGGCGGGGAGCTGTCACATCGAAGCAAGTGGGCGAGGTGTGCTGATGGCTGCTGCCTGTGTCCAAGCAGAGATGCTTGACGGATGAAAAGAAATGCTGAGCTGGATAAGGGAGTAAATGGTTCGCGCCGGAAAAGAAAGGCCATGCATGCAGATGCAGCTACGTGATGCTCTTCGACAGCTAGAGTGATTCTACGAGCACACAATAACGTGTTTTGTTGCAAATCCTTTTTATTAAAACCGCTTTGGTTCAAATCTTTAAACAAGATAACACGGTGCTTGACAAATATAAAATAAAATAAAATCAATGAGTTACCAGATGTGTGTAATCGATTTATTAAGATTAAATAGGATGGCACCAGGTAGGGCAGTATTCTTTTCTACATCTCTTTTTGAAAAAAAAACATTATCACAAAAATACTAGAGTGCATCTTATTAGTGCTGAGTAAGAAACAATCGGTATTAAGTGCTGTTGGCTTAAGAATTGAAGGGTAATTGAAGGTATCATTCCGTATTTGTGATTTATCTTGTCTAGCGAGTACCCGGTAATTAACTTTCGAGCTGTGAGAGTTCCTTGGGGGGATCACTTCTCGAAAACACTGATTAGTACACTCGAAATGGCATGGCGTCGATATGAGAGGCAATGATGCTATTGGAACAACTTTGCATACACATACATTATGTGTTCGATCACTATGCGACGCCTAATCAAGTGATCAGCTGCGATTTTATTATGTGCATGGACGGCTCAATTGCATTGTCGTACAATAATCATATGCATGGTGACCTATTTGTGATGCCATGGCATTGAAAACTTAACGAGGATGCATTATTCAATTGGTAAGGGAATTCTTACTACTCAGTGATGGTCCTATTAGGGATGGTTGTTTTTAAATTAAACGGCTTACATAAAAGTCAAACAATTCGAATGCATTTTTTGTTACAGTGTGAAAATTTGATCGTAGACTGAATGAGTTAAGTGTACATGTGAGGTTGGTCGGTGTCTACTCATTTGTGTATCACATGCGGGCTAGCCGCACCCATATCCTCTTACATATGATGTTAACGAAGGGACCATGTTAACGACGTTAAAAGGGTCCATGATCTTGTGAGGAAGTCAATACGAAAACAATTTTATCACCAGAGTTTGTGATAGAAAAATGTGATCGAGAAATAATGTAGAAAGCATCTACACCATGCATGTGAAAATATGAGGGAAAAGGTTATTCCGAGTAGCGACTAGAACAATTCCAATTGTCCATAATCCGGCTAGTTTTTATTGACATTATGGAGTTGTTCGTGAATCCAATACCTCTTGATCCTGAATATCAGAGTAGGAGGAACGAACCGTCCACCGTGGATATCTTTGCTTCGGCATAAAACTTTGCATTGTTGCACCGGTGGCATCGAACGACTGTGTGGACGAAGACATTTCCATCGGTGTAATTGGTTTGTTTACTCGCGAGGGAGGGTAGTAATGACACCTAGCAGTGTGTGCATGGAAGGTTGTAGTGCTGTAAAAATGGTCCATGTTCGTGTGTCTCGTGCGGCACCTTTCAACATGATGAGTGAGAGACGATGGAACGTGTGCCTGGCCTGGCAGTTCAGTGCTGTTGAACGGGAAAATACTGTGCATAATTGGAGAATACAGTATCATGCAAAAGTTTGTCAGGTGAAGTAAGTTGAGGGAATACTGGACTGCACCGGATCCCAATGAAGACTGACGTGCCAGATAACGGCCTGCATGGTGCTCGGCCTCCAAACAGCATTTTTGGGAACAATAAAAAATTATAGCTACGTTGGAGACGTATCAAGCATCCCCAAGCTTAATTCCTGCTCGTCCTCGAGTAGATAAATGATAAAAATCAGAATTTTTGATGTGGAATTCTAACCAACATAATTTTCATTGTAATTCTCTTTATTGTGGCATGAATGTTCAGATCCGAAAGATTCAAGACAAAAGTCTATATTGACATAAGAAATAATAATACTTCAAGCATACTAACAAAGCAATCATGTCTTCTCAAAATAACATGGCCAAAGAAAGTTATCCCTACAAAATCATATTGTCTGGCTATGCTCCCTCTTCATCACACAAAATATTCATATCATGCACAACCCCGGTTTCAGCCAAGCAATTGTTTTCATACTCAATTTTTTCAAACCTTTCAACTTTCACGCAATACATGAGCGTGAGCCATGGATATAAAACTATGGGTGGAATAGAGTGGTGGTTGTGGAGATGACAAAAAGGCGGAAGATAGTCTCACATCGACTAGGCGTATCAACGGGCTATGGAGATGCCCATCAATAGATATCAATGTGAGTGAG
The DNA here is from genome assembly GCA_902687465.1 of Secale cereale. NCBI lineage: Eukaryota > Viridiplantae > Streptophyta > Magnoliopsida > Poales > Poaceae > Secale > Secale cereale. The sequence goes on from LR738716.1 coordinate 128,532,230, forward strand.
TAGGGATTGCCATGCAACGGATGCACTAGAGCTAAAAATGTATGAAAGCTCAACAAAAGAAACTAAGTGGATGTGCATCCAACTTGCTTGCTCACGAAGACCTAGGACATTTGAGGAAGCCCATCGTTGGAATATACAAGCCAAGTTCTATAATGAAAATTTCCCACTAGCATATGAAAGTGACTAAACATGAGACTCTCTATAGTGAAGAACATGGTGCTACTTTGAAGCACAAGTGTGGAAAAAGATAGTAACATTGTCCCTTTTTTTTCCTTTTTTTCTTTTTTTTTAAAATTTTTTTGGGCCTTTCTTTTTCTTGGCCTTTCCTTCTTTCTTCTTCTTTCTTTCTTTTTTTGGGACAATGCTCTAATAATGATGATCATCACACTTATATTGATTTACAACTCGATATTACAACTCGATACTAGAACAAAGTATGACTCTATATGAATGCCTCCAGCAGTGTACCGGGATGTGCAATGAATCAAGAGTGACATGTATGAAAAATTATGCATGGTGGCTTTGCCACAAATACGATGTCAACTACATGGTCATGCATGGCAATAGGACAATATGAAGCGTGTCATATGAACGGAATGGTGGAAAGTTGCATGGCAATATATCTCGGAATGGCTATGGAAATGCCATGATAGGTAGGTATGGTGGCTGTTTTGAGGAAGGTATATAGTGGGTGTATGGTACCGGCGAAAGTTGCTCGGTACAAGAGAGGCTAGCAATGGTGGAAGGGTGAGACTGCGTATAATCCATGGACTCAACATTAGTCATAAAGAACTCATATACTTATTGCAAAAATTTATGAGTCATCAAAACAAAGCAATCAACGCATGCTCCTAGGGGGGAGGTTGGTAGGAGTTAACCATCGCGCGCCCCCGATCTCCACAGAAAGGATGACACTATACAAATACCTCATGCTCTAACTTTGTCACATAGCGGTTCACGTGCATGCTACGGGAATCACAAACTTTAACACAAGTATTTCTCAATTTCATAATAACTCCACTAGCATGACTCTAATATCACTATCCCCATATCTCAAAACAATCATCAAGTATCAAACTTCTCATCACATTCAATGCACTTTGTATGAAAGTTTTTACTACATTCATCTTGGATGCCTATCATATTAGGACTAGTTTCATAACCAAAGCACATTACCACGCTGTTCTAAAAGACTCTCAAAAGGATATAAGTGAAGCATGAGAGTTCAACAATTTCTACAAAATAAAATCACCACCGTGCTCTAAAAGATATAAGTGAAGCACTAGAGCAAAGCTATTTAGCTCAAAAGATATAAGTGAAGCACATAGAGTATTCTAACAAATTCTAGACCATATTTATCTCTCTCAAAAAGTTGTGTCCAGCAAGGATGATTGTGGCAAACTAACAAGCAAAGACTCAAATCATACATGACGCTCCAAGTAAAACAAATATCATGTGGTATAAAAATATAGTACCGAGTATAGTTACCGATAGATGAAGACGAAAGAGGGGATGCCTTCCCAGGGCATCCCCAAGCTTTGGCTTTTGGTTGTCCTTGAATTTTACCTTGGGGTGCCTTGGGCATCCCCAAGCTTAGTCTCTTGTCACTCTTTGTTCCATAGTTCATCAAAGCCATACTCAAAACTTGAAAACTTCACAACACAAAACTTAGCCAAAAATCTCGTGAGCTCCGTTAGTATAAGAAGACAAACCACCACTCAAAGGTACTGTAATGAACTCATTCTTTGTTTATATTTGTGTTAAACATACTGTATTCCAACTTCTCTATGATTCATATCCTCCAATACTACTCATAGATTCATCAAAATAAGCAAACAACGCACGAAAAACAGAATCTGTCAAAAACAGAACAGTCTGTAGTAATCTGTAACTTTCGCATACTTCTGTAACTCCAAAAAATGAAATAAATTGGTAAACGTGAGGATTTTGTCTATTAATAATCTGCAAAAAGAATCAACTAAATAGCACTCTCCAGTAAAATCTGGTGACTATTCTAGTGAGCGCTAACGTTTCTGTTTTTTACAGCAAGATCATATAAACTTCACACAAGTCTTCCCAAAGGTTCTACTTGGCACAAACACTAATTAAAACACAAAACCACATCTAAACAGAAGCTAGATGCAATACTTATTCCTAAACAGAAGCAAAAGCAAAGAAAATAAAATTGGGTTACCTCCCAACAAGCGATATCGTTTAACGTCCATAGCTAGGCACGATACAAGGATAGATCTAGGTCTTGCCATCTTTGGAAGGCAATTCTTTAATTAAGCACTTATAATTCTTAGGAACTTCTTTATTCCTATTGATAATCAAACTTTTGGGCAAGAAATCAAGAAATTCATTCATATCAAAAGGTTCTCTTGCGAAAGTGAGAAAATTAGGATGAACACTTATAGATTTAAGATCCGCGATTCCCTTACTAGATGATTCATCCTTATTTTTAGGAACATACATAAGCTTAGCCAATTTAGTTGTAGAAGGATTTGAAGTAGTTTTCGTAGAAGAAAGAGCGGACCCTACATTTGTAATAATATCCTCAAGTTTATCGATTCTAGTGGAAGCTTGATCTATTTTCTCTTTAACTATGGGTTCCTTTTCCTTAAAAAAAAGTCAGAATAACAGTCCCATTAACCATAAGAGGTGGTGAGCCAAATAATTCAGTCATAGCATTATAAGAATCAAAAGTATGGCTACCCAAGAAATTCCCTCCGGTAATGGTATCTAAAATATATCTATTCCACGGAGTTATGCCAACATAAAAATTGTGAAGAAGCACGGAAGTGGAAAGCTTCCTAGTAGATCTATTTTGAGCATTGCAAATTCTATACCAGGCATCTTTTAGATTTTCCTCCTCCCTTTGTTTAAAATTAATAACCTCACTCTCAGGGGTATTGATAATGATAGGTGTGCTAGACATGGTACAAGCAAGCAATCCAGCACGCAAGCAAACAAGAAGCAAGCAAATGACAAACACACGGCAAAAAGGAGGGCAAATAAAATGGCAAGGGTGAAGTGGGGGAGAGGAAAACGAGAGTCAAAAATGTAATGCGAAGGATAAGGGTTTGTGATAGGTACTTGGTATATGACTTTTGCATAAGCCTCCCCGGCAACGGCGCCGGAAATTCTTCTTGCTACTTCTCGAGCTTGCGTTGTATTCCCTCGAAGAGGAAAGGGTGATGCAGCACAGTAGCGTAAGTATTTCCCTCAGTTTTTGAGAACCAAGGTATCAATCCAGTAGGAGACTACGCGCGAGTCCCTCGCACCTGCAAACAAATAAGAACTTCGCAGCCAACGCGATAAAGGGTTGTCAATCCCTTTACGGTTACTTACGAAAGCGAGATCTGATAGATAGGATAGTTCGATCTTTTTGGTATTTTTGGATATAAGAACAGAAAGTAAAAACAGCAAAGGAAAGTAGATCGTAGATTGATATGTTGAGAATAGACCCGGGGGGCATAGGTTTCACTAGTGGCTTCTCTCATGATAGCAGAATTCTACGATGGGTGAACGAATTACTGTCGAGAAATTGATAGAAAAGCGAATAATTATGAGAATATCTAGGCATGATCATTATATATAGGCATCACGTCGTGACAAGTAGACCGAAATGATTCTGCATCTACTACTATTACTCCACACATCGACCGCTATCCAGCATGCATCTAGAGTATTAAGTTCATAAGAATAGAGTAATGCTTTAAGCAAGATGACATGATGTAGAGGGATAAACTCAAGCAATATGATATAAACCCCATCTTTTTATCCTCGATGGCAACAATACAATATGTGCCTTGCTGCCCCCGCTGTCACTTGGAAAGGACACCGCAAGATTGAACCCAAAGCCAAGCACTTCTCCCATTGCAAGAACTATAGATCTAGTAGGCCAAACAAAACCGATAATTCGAAGAGACTTGCAAGGATATTATAATCATACATAAAACAATTTAGAAAAGAACCAAATATTTCTCATAGATAATCTTGATCATAAACCCACAATTCATCGGATCTCGACAAACACACCACAAAAAGATTACATCGAATAGATCTCCTCGAAGACCGAGGAGAACTTGGTATTGAGATCCAAAAAGAGGGAAAAGCCATCTAGGTACTAACTATGGGCCCGAAGGTCTGTGGTAAACAACTCACAACTCATGGTGAGGCGATGGTGTTGATGTAGAAGCACTCCGTGGAAGATTCCCCCTTCGGCGGAGCTCTGGAACAGGCCCCAAGATGGGATCTCACGAGAACAGAAGGTTGCGGCGGTGGAATTAGGGTTTTCTCTGTTGCTTCAATGTTTTCAGAGTACATGGGTATATATAGGAGGAAGGAGTACGTCGGTGGAGCAACGTGGGGCCCACGAGGGTGGGGGCGCGCCCTGGACCCTCGTGGGCGCCACCACTATAAGAAATATGTCAACTTGTGACCTTGACTATTGGTCACTGAATGGTCATTATTTTCCATTTGTGACCTTTTTGTGACTAAAAACAGATGGTCAAAAGCTGAGGGTCATAAACTGAAATTAAGGACCTTCTGTGTGAGAAGGTCATAGACGTTTATGACCAAAATATGCCTATTGTCTTGTTTTGGTCACTAGCAGCCTCCCCAGGCCACGTAGGCATCCGACATGGCAATCTGATGTGGCATAAGAATCAGCCCGGTCCAATTCAATTTTCTACATGGGCCTAGCCCAACAATTCAGCCTTTTTAATGTTTTTTTCCTATGAATTTTTTGTCAGCTTCATGGACCAAGACCAACATTACAGCCTATTTATTTCATGGGTCGTGGGCTTTTTGTCTGGACAATTTCATTTTCTTTTTTTATTAAATGGGTCCACTAGTCAGATGGATCCCAATTGTCAGGTTCTATTAAAGTGGGACCCTTTTGACATCATCATATTATTCGGATTACAATTTGACAGAAATACATAACCATATTTAACTAAGAACAGACTAAAAACACAAGTAATATTTCAAATAACAACAGCGATAATCAACCAGTCACACAAATATACTGGGCTCCTTCTGTCATGACATAGTTACAAACTTTACTAGTGTAATAACACAGATACTAATACAATCACAGTCACACAGATATAGGGACAATCACAATGAGAATTGACAATCAGCACAAAGTAGGCTCCTGCTCCACGCAGATGAAACCGTATGCACGACTCACTAGGCGACCATAGTCGACTAGGCCACCTTCGCTACACTAGAACAGCAATAGAACTATCATCATGCCTTCGGCCATCCCCCTGTTACATGAATCAGAAGAGAAGAATCAAAACACTAGAGCCAATATATTATGAACAAACCATTAAAAAAAAGGACAAGTTCTTTAGAATGATAACACAAATTCAGCCAATACAATGATTTTTGTTCCCTAGATAGTTAAAACGATATACTCAGTCATACAAGAAAGGCGACACAAGAAAAAATAGAGCATTTTACCTAAGTTCTTGTAGACGTTGTAGAAAAAATAAACAGGTCTTTAGAATGATAAGACAAATTCAGCTAGTACAATGCTTTCATTCTCCAGCTAGTTAAAATGAGATACTCATTCATACAAGAAAGGTGACGAAAGAAAATAAAGCATTTTACTCATAGCATGCAAAGTATCAATATTCTGTACTTATCAGCTTATTCTTATGCCTAAAGCAAGGAAATCTGAATTTACTCATAGCATTACTCTTACTCGTAGCATTTTACTCAGACAAGAGAAGTCTAAAAATGACTACAGCAGTACCTAACTAATGCTACAAATTATATTGCCGATGCATACTTTGTGATGAGAAAAATGGTTAGATCATCATCTAACAACATTCAACATGTATGCCATACATAAGATATTGGCATTTCTGCCTCGATTGCTTGTTTAAGCTAGTTTAGAGTTCTAGACGATCGTCGATCAAGGTTTGATGCAGCAGGGGTGGGAGATGTATTTGCTGAAAGAAAGGCGCGAGGCGCAACATGTACCGTGGGGTAAGGCCAGCTGTAGTGTGTGTTCCACCAGTCCATGAGAGCAAGCTGAGCATCCTTGGGGAGCTTCCCTTTCTTCCTCTTCTTCAGGAACTCAGTCCGGATGTGGCTGAGGCAGCCGTTGTACTTGTTGAGCAGCATTCCCCTGAGCTCGCGGTCGGCCAACCGGGAACTCTGCTCTTGCATGCCGGCGTCGGATGCACCGGTGTCCCCTGAGCATTGCTCGTCCTCCGATGACTCCACCATTTCATCTTGCATCATGGAGACACCCCAAGTCAGATATGCACGTAAACAAAATGAGGTGTGGCGTCAGAATCAGGTTGCATGGCAGTAATACAGTGTAGAGACAGAACTAGAACAGAACAACATCGATAAGCAGACAAGTGCATATAATCAGTTGGTTATACTGAAACTACACAGAATTCAGAACCCACGGGCACTGCTGGACACTTAACAAACAACAATATGGGAAAGTGCAGACAGAAAATCTTCTGGAAAATGTCTCAAGAAAAGACGATCGAAGGAACTTCACAACTGCAAGTTTCTCCATGAGAATGTGATATGCAGTGTATCTAGAAATATACTACTAAAAGAGTACCAGAATGAGTGAAACCTGATTATCAATTGGTTCATAAATCTTTAGTAGCAAGCATTAGTCCGAAAACCCAGCGAGTCTAAGAGAATGAGATGTAAAGCACACCACTTTTATCTATCAACCCTACATGAATGAACAATGGTTCATAGCTAGAGCCAAACTGATTAGTTCAGTTTGTGCTTCAGGAAACAGGGACTATATAAGCACTCTTTCGGCATGACTGATTAGTTCAGTTTGTGCCAGAACCCTAGCTCTGTCAGGACCAGCAACCGGAAAGCAACACGCGAAATCCTTATAACCAGAGATTCATGTACCCAACTGACGCAAAAACAAGCAGCAAAAAAAATCCCCTCCTACTGACTGATTGCTCAAGAAAAAAGCCCCTCCTACTGAATTTTATCTTCACAGTGGTGTCAATCAACCACAACGAAACTACATAAACTGAGGGATTCAATGCTAATTGGAACGCGAGTACGCACATGAAACCTACGGGAAACCTACAGCGATGGAGATCCAAATTCGCATCCGCATCTAATCAAATAGCCAGATCTACGCGGAAACCTACGGGAAGCAAAGGAAGCAGATCAAGGACATGGACCTGCGGTCGAAGACGGCGACGCATGTGGAGTCACAGGTCGGCGGGGAGCTGGAGCCAACCACGCCGACGCCCGTCCCATGGAGGTTCGCCCCTCCTGCCATCGTCGTCGTCCCATCGACAACCATGTTGACATGCCGAAAGGGGACACAAGTCGAGGTGAGGTGAGGAGGAGATAGTGCGCAAATAAGGAGGGGGGTCTTACCGATGCCAGATCCAGCCACCTCTAGCCTCGCCGTCGCCGGATGTGGCAGATCCCGACGAAGTGAGGGTTGCGGCGAGCACTCGCGTGGCAGATCCTGACGAAGTGAGGGTTGCGGGCAGCGGCAACGAGGGGGTGAGGGGGTTCTGCATCGAGG
>LR738716.1:128548521-128579877 GCA_902687465.1 Secale cereale
GGGGGGGGGGGGGGAGATTGCCCGCTCCTTTCGTAGCGCCACGAGCCGCTGCGCCTCGGTCGACTTCACGACCTTCCCCTTGTCGGCTTTCGGAGCCATGGCGGAAGTGGTGGGGGAGGTCGACGACGTTGGTGGTGCTGGTGACGATGGGGGGCAGAGCGCCGCTCTCTTTCAGCTTTGGGAAGAAGGGGGAGCGGCGGAGGTTTTCGAGATTGGAATAGCAACCGGCGAGTGGGCGAACTGCCCCTGTTTCCCCTGCTTATAAGGAGGGAGGGGGCGGACGTTCCGTATTTCCGAATAAAGAAACCACCCACGATCTCTCCCACGACGCCGCATTCAACGCGTGTCGTTCGGGGAGGGCGCGGTGGATACGGAGAGAGATACGGCATAACCCAGGCCGCGCGTGCCCGTGCCCTGTTTTGGGCCTAGCCCAACAGCACTCGACACCGTGTATGGCCAAGGCCCGGGGGCTCCTGTCGGTGTACTAGAGTAGGGGTACCCTAGTATCTCGAACTTGTGCACGTCCAGTCGCAGCATCCCGCGGCAAGGCTTGCCGGGTGACCACCAAGGTCCTCCGTGGTTCCTTTGGAGCCATTCAAGAACAAAGTATTCGAGCCAAGGAGACAAGACCCCGGCAAGAGGAGCTTGCCAGGAAGGCCAACCAAGGCATCTCAAGGAACTTGCCGCGACGCGCCACGCGTCCCGATAAGGCCCGGTGAGCGACGAGCTCCCGGACACGACAAGACAACAACCGCGGCAAGGCGCTTGCCGCAGCAAGCTACCACTCTGTACCCGCGCTCCAGCACATCCACCAACGTGTCGCTCTAGGACCCTTTTGCACTCTGTACCCGCGCTCCAGCACATCCACCAACGGTGGCAAGCGGTCCTGACAAGATTGCCATCGTGGCGAGCGGTGCCGTCCCTGAAGGTCCCTTTTGCACTATTTGGGCGACGCAGATGGGCAATTAATGCCCTTGTCCCCTGCCGTCAGAGTTAGGTATGATACACTGTAACAGGTAGTTGTACCAACCGTAACACCTTTCCATTTTTACCCTTGTCTACGTTGCCACCTGTTGGTGACCCCTTGAGCATATAAAAGGAGGCCCATGCGCAACGTGGGGGGGGGGGGAGAACACTCACGCTCGGTCTCGTTAGCTGCTGGTGTGTACTGTAGCACTCAGCGCTCCCGAGCAAGAACTCAATACAAACCACAAAGCAGGAGTAGGGTTTTACGCATCCGTGCGGCCCGAACCTGGGTAAACTGCTCGTGTGTTTCGCCTCGATCCGCTCTTCGTGCGATCTTCGCCCCCGCCGAACCGAAAGGGGCTCGGTCCGCCGGTCCCATAGGTGCTCGTGGATTCGTTCCCCGACAATATTGGTCATGATCAGCTAGAAATAAGGCAGCGGACCAGTGCTATCTGCTTTATGACCATTTCGTGTAAGGAAATTATGACCTTACTGACCAAAATGGTCGTTATAGTTTAGGGTTTGGAGCCCCCCGAACAGCTTTTGACCAATTGGTCTGAAATGGTCATAGATCTACGACCAATTCTTCCAGGGTCACTAACAGAAGGTCATAAGTTGACATATTTCTTGTAGTGCATGTGTCCCCTCTGCCTTGGTTCTCAAGTCTCTCGTAAAGATATCGTTCCAAATATAACTCTCCCAAAGGTTTCATTTCGTTTAGACTCCGTTTGATATTCCTTTTCTGCGAAACCCTGAAATAGGCAAAAAATAGCAATCTGGACTGGGCCTTTGGGTTAATAGGTTAGTCCCAAAAATAATATAAAAGTGTATAATAAAGCCCATTAAACATCCAAAACATCATATATAATAGCATGGAACAATAGAAAAATTATAGATACGTTGGAGACGTATCAACCAGCAATCTTGTTTGCTGGAACTAGCCTTTCTTCCTCATCTGTAACGAGATTCGACGAGCAATATGCTATGACCAGTGATTCCGTTTGCTGGAACCCAATGATTTTTTTATGGAACCAAATTTCTCCAGGAGCTGCGGCGGCGAGGAGCATTTTGATTTTTGTTGCATTTGTGTTTTTTTTATTTAACCAGCTCTTGATTTTGCTGGAACCACATGTAACAGAGCTGGAACCATTCTTTTTTAGCAATTGATTTTTTTTGCAAGAATCCAGTTGATGAGCGGCCCTGGCTCGCCAACGAGCAGCGTTCCCGGTGAGTGGAGGCACCGACAAGCGACGGCCACGGAGCTGCGAGCGGTTGCGTGACATGCTACAACCGATGACGGCAAGGCTATGAACAACCATGGGCGATGCTTTGATGGCAAGGTTGAAGGTGGCGAGCTTCGACAACGAGGGCGAGGGCGGCGAGCTCCGAGCTGCGGCAAGAGTGATGGTCGGGGGAGGATGAGTGGACAACCTGACATGAAGGCGTTGACTGTCGTGGTTCTAAGTCTGACAGTAAGAATAGGGGGTATGTAGGAGGAGGCAAGATCCTAGCTACAGTGAGATTGTACACAAGGTGTTTACGAGTTCAGGCCCTTCTCGAAGGAAGTAACAACCCTACGTCTCGGTGCCCGGAGGCGGTCGACTGGAATATGTATGTGTGTATATGTTACAGGGGGTGCGAACCTTTGTACCGGAGGAGGAGGGTGGCTTATATAGAGTGCGCCAGGTTCCCAGCCATCCCCATGTTACAAAGGGTTCAATGTACATAAAGGCAGTGCGTTACTGATAACGCCTGTAATAAAGGATAGTAAAGGCCGTCATCACTATGGATTGAATGTATGACCGTTGCTGGTCTTAAGATACCTTTGACCTTCGGGGGTCGAGTGGTTTTTGTATGGTCGAGTGTCTTCATCCTTCCGAGTGCAATTGAGTCATTCGAGTCAGGGTATGTCGTCGAGTGAATTTCTCTCTTGGGCCATATCAGTCGGCTGCTTCTGTCATCTTTGAATTGTCTTTGAGCTTCTAGGGTAGTGACCTTGGGTAGGTTATCTAGGTCAGGCTTGTGACCCCACCCTAGGTCTGTGGCATCGTCAGTAGCCCCCGAATGGATTGAGGTTCGATTGAAGAAGAGGGTTGATGTCGGTCTTGGTCCAAGTTCGATGTCCCTGGGGAATCTCCCTCAAATCTAGGGGCCGGGCTGGCCCTTCAACCTTAACTCAGTCGCCTTAATCGATTCAAGAGCCGTCGAGTGAACTTGCATGTGTAGTCCGTCGAGTGAATTTTCATGCATAGTCCCGAGCATTGGCGGGGCGCGCGACTTTCAGCGCGATTGGCTGCTCTCTGGCCTCCGGATTTCGCAGGATTTGAATTTCGGGGAAGCACGCGGGACGGGGCATGCCGCGGTAATCGGGTCGGATATGCTCGGATGCCTCGATTTCTGTGCCGCCTTTTTTGCCACGTATCGGGCGTGCGTCCGTTGCGGGATTTGACAGGATTGCCTGGGTCCACAAGTCAGCCACTCAACCACTACGCTATAAAGGAGCACCGCGGCTGAGGCGAAGGCACTATGCGCCCAATATCTGCTTCTTCTTCCTTTGTAACTCCGCTGCGCCTTTTCCCCCCGCTCACCATAGCTCCGCCCGCGCGTGGCTCGCCCTCATGGGCAAGGACAAGACGGCGGCCCTGGAGCGCTCGAAGAAAGTGGTGGCGACGGGGACGGGGAAGAAAATCAATCGGGGATCGACGTCGAGGACCGGGCTCCCGCCTGGTTGGATCCAGGGGGACTGGATCAAGTCCACGATGCAGGCGGAGGACATGGAGGAGCCTGGGGAGGAGGGTCTGATCGCTCGCGACTCTTGGCGGTTGCCAGAGGACGAGCTCAAGCCGTAGCCGCAAGAGGGCGAATGTGTTCTCCTCTCGACCCACGTCGACCGAGGTTTCTCCCTGCCTCCACATCCTTTCTTTCGTAGTTTCTTGACTTTCTACGGTGCCCAGCTGCACCATCTCACCCCCAACACCATCATGTACCTTGTCGCCTTCGTTTCTTTGTGTGAGAACTTTCTGGGGTGCCGACCGCATTGGGGCTTGTTTAAGCACATTTTCACTTGCCGCTCCCATACTGTTAAGAAAGCAAACCCGAGTGACAAGAGACGCACGTGATCCAAATGTGCGGTGGTTTGGGTATTCATACTAGGGGTAGGAGTACTTTTCCTGCCATGGTCCTTCCTGAGTCGGTCCAAGGATGGCAGTCGACTTGGTTTTACTACAAAGACGTCCCGACTCCCGGTCAGTCGACCGGACTCCCTCCGTTTTCCATAGATCTAGTCGGCTAGCCACTTACGCTGCTTGTGAGTTGGGCTGAAAAGGCAGAGGTGGATATGCTGGTTGAGCGAGTGTACCAGTTGGTCCGCGACGGCGTCACTGGGATGGATCTGCTGTAGGTGTTCCTCAAGCGGCGGATTCATCCTCCCCAAGCTTGGGACCATCCGATGTGGATGTATTTGGGCGCCGACGACACTTCTCGGGTCCACCTAGAGGAAGCCGCCGAGAAGACGGTGGAACAGTGCCTTAAGTGCATGACCGGGAACAAGGATAATCCTCGGGGGACCAGGAGAGTCCGCCCGTTCGACGCAGACCACAAACCAGACAAGGTTTGGCCCTAGTTTCCGAGTGAATTCTTTGATTCTTCCTTGCAGGTGTTGACGAATCTGATTGGTGTTTGATCGTTCCTTCTCTCTGTAGATTTTTACTGAAATATATTCAATGCCCAACGACGAGCAGATTCAGGAGGGGGAGGAGGTCGTAGGTGAGGCTTCCGACTGGATGTCCAATGAGGAGACCGCAGAGGAGAGCGAGGGCTCCAGCAGCGGCGAAGAGGTTGAGTCGCCGCCCTGCGTCGAGAAGGGCTACAAGGAGACCCACGACCGAGAGCACGTGTGTGCCAGGACAGGTCCCTCCAGCTCTCAGGTGCAGAAGAACACTCGGACGTCCACCCCAGATCTAACTGAGAAGGCTTCGAAACAGCCCAAGGTTGCCACCTCCAAGCCTCGGAAGGCCTTGCCAAAGATCAATATGGATGTTTCGATTACTTCCACGTAAGTGTCGCTCTGCTCTGCTCCCCTCTCGTTCCAGAAGTCTGATTTGCCTTTGTCGATTCATTAGTCTATTCCGCCGACTGTTTTTTTTTTAAATCTTTAGCGCTGCCGCTTCTGGGAACTCTTTGGATGTTGACAAGGGTCATGACGACAAGGAGACTACAGACATGGCCACGTCTCACACATGTACAGTTTTTCGGCTACACCTTTGCTTTCGTTCACCAGACTATCGGTCGACTGAATTTATTCTTGGTTGAATGTTTCATGTAGGGCCGCGCGATGTCATTGAATTGCCTGATGATGAGGAGGAGGAGCGCGAGGAGGTGCCTCGAAGAGGTACGGGAAGGAGGGGTCGGAAGACACCCTCTGGCTCGGAAGCCCAGCAACAAGGGGACACAGCTCGGGTCTCGGTCTCTTTTGTTGTTCCCGTGTCGACTGACCGTTCGTCCACGTCGGCTGTCCAAGTGGCGGACCCTGCGGCTACTCCGACTGCCCCGCCGTGTATGCTTTTTGCTACCCATCACGTCCCGGAGGACCCTGTGAGCACGGTCAAGGAAGCCGTTCACCAAGCGGGGCTAATGATGGAGCAGACTAAGGCGGCATACGAGGCTAGCATGGTTGCTTATAATGCTAGTTCGGCTCTTCGAACCAATGTCCAGGTTCGTCTTTTCCGACTCACTTGCTATTCTGTTGGGGTCTTCATTCTGAAAACTGCTGCTTTGTTCGTAAGATAATATTCCGCTCACTGGGTGTTCCTGATCTTGTAACGTAGCTCGTGTAATCCAATCGGTCTTGCTGTGGCGATTGGACCGGTGGGGGCATGCTGAGTGCACCCAATTTGTGCACTACAAAAAAATACACTTCCGTGATGATACGTGTATGTCACAGTAAGTCACGTTTTTTGTCATGCATGTACATCCATGACGATTTTATGACAGAATCAAGATAGTCATACCTATGCTGTCGTAGAAGTGTTCCATGACATTACCAAAATTATCATCACGGAAGTGTCCACTTCCATGACGATAAATCGTGCGTCACAGAAGTGCTTTCGTCAAGGGTGACCGACACGTGGCATCCACCGTAACGGAACGCTGTTAAGCTATCTGGTCTGGTTTTGGATCCGATAACCCGTTAATAGCCCCGACCAATGGGGATTTTCCACGTGACTTTGGGCCTCTTGAAGGCCCATGATATCAGTGGGCCAACTAGGGCCCGAGATATGTTTCGGCATGTTAACTGCATGTGATATAACTGGGCCCAAAAAGGCCCCATCTACATTTCAGCATGTTGAAGGCCCGTCGATGACTAGTGAAAATTGAGGCCCAATATGCATTTCAGCCTGCTAAAGGCCCATGGTTTCATCTGGACCGTAACAGGCCAGTACAATATTCAGCCTGTTAATGGCCCAACACTACCTGGTCCAAACTAAGTGTTGGGTCCACAAAAGGCCCAACTAAAATATAGGCCGATGTAAGTTGTGGGCCTCGCGCAAAGTGTGAAAGCCCCAATGATTCGGGCCCAAGAAAGATGCACGCCGGCCCAATTGTGGCCCGCTAAACACCAGGCCCGTTAGAGGCGAATGCTTCAGCCCGGTCGACTACATCTGATTTTTTTTCAGATAGCGAATGATGGCAGTAACTAGTAAGAATTAGGAACACACCTACACTATACAATAAAGGATTTATGGTATATTACATCCACTGGGCATCGAAGTTCGCCACGAGTGATCATAACACGCAACGAAGAGGCAAATTACAAAAACTAGGCACCATTGGAGGGTAACAAAATAATCCTGAACTGAGACCACTTCCAAGATAGTTCAAGAAAGGTTAGACTAGCGTGGGAACTGCGGCACAAGCTGCTGAGCAAGGCTGTGAGACCGGCCTAGCATGCCGGTCATAGCTTCCAGGTGTGGCTGTTTAGCGATGAGGTTCTCATTGGTGTTCTCCGCAATCTTTCTTAGAGATAGGACTTCAAGTCGAAGTTGAGTTGTAGAATGCCTTTCTGCTAGAACTTGGGACCGAAGAAGTCGAACTGATTCAGACAACGAATTCTGTGAGCTTCTCTGACTGCTAGTCTCAAGTAACTTGAACACTGCATCAAGACAGGACTTTGGGGTTGTCTCACAATCTTCAAGATGTTTTGCCTTCTTTGCTGCAATATATGTTGGGTTTGTCTCACAGCCTTCAGCAGACTTGTGCATGCCATCAGGCATATCACCCTGAAACAAAGCAGAGACATGACAGGTTTTGCACATGTATAAACAAAGATGATAACTGTGCTGTCAATTCCATCCAATTTCAAATTAGAAAATAAAGAGTAAGTTCAAAATATCAGTAGCATAATTTGGCATTGTTCATAATGCGGGGAGCTTCACCACACTACCGGATTACCATGTCAATATAACAAGCATAGATGAAGGGCAAAGAAAATCATTGTATCTATTTTGGTTATTGTGCATGGCATGTTGTTCATATCATCAGCCACATCAGTAAGATAAAACAGGAGATGACAAGGTGCAAACGTGGGCTGCTTCACCACACACTGGATTATAGATCCACAGAAACAAGCATACATATAGGGAGTGTTGAGTAATGTGCATGGTGTGAATAAGGAATTTGGTTTTACAAGTAAAATTTAGAAGTTATGGTTCTTGCGAACATGCATTTTGGTAGAAACAGCAAACTAAATAGCAGTAAACGATAGGGAGTATGAGCAAATTAAACAGCAGTTGAGGATAAAGTCTTTAGAAGGAATGAGTTACATTAACAGTTAACACCGGCTTTATAATGCCCTTCTCCATGTCAAGGGAAGGATAACTCAAGAATTTCCGCACAGAATCTTCTTCATAGGCACTGCCTGTACTCTACATTTTGTAGAGAGTAATTATAGATATGATAATACTGGAAGGGATAGAGGATAATGAAGATAAGATGCAGATTGATGCTACATAATCAACTACCAATCCCTGGAAGTACAAGCATTACAGGACAAAATGTACTGACAAGAGCAATGGGCTACACTTCTGCACTGGCATTGTCTGTGTATTCTACTTTTTGGTAAGATTAAATATAGATCTGATCTTTTTTAGTAAATGGTGGGCGAGGGAGATAAGATGCACAATGCTACACAATGAACCAATCCCTCTTCCCATAATACAAGAGTGTTTTGAACACTGGTGTACTGTACAAAACGTTCTTATATTATGGGACAGAGGGAGTAGCTATTAATGTAAGTACAGTGATAGACGACGTTCAGTCCTTACAAGAGGACTGCAGAGCTAAACCTCTTCAAAAGCATTGGGTTGATTCTAAATTTATGTAAGAGTCCATACGGATCTTATAATGTCCACCAAATGGACGATAACGAGGCTAACATGTGCAGTGATGCTACATAATCAAACAGCTATGAAAGTAAGTATGGTCATACAGGGCAAGAGGTACTCACAATAGCAATGCAGCGTGCACTATAGTTGCGAGATTCTATGGTCCCTTGAGAATGAATGTTCTTCTGCTACCAGTTTTCGTACAAGTGAGACGTTAAGGCAAATGCAGAAATGTAGTTCAAATTGTGATGTGATATCATAGATAGTACCTTACACTGCAGCCGAGACCAATGTGTAACAATATTATTCCAGTCACCATCGGATAAATGTAGCACCGGAGACTTTACAGAAATTTCGTTTAGAGGCTTGCCATCGAAGTGCGCTTGCCTCAGGTAGGAACGATACTTCATCAACGAGTGCTTGAAAAGCGCAACCAACCCTTGCTCGTCTTCACAATCCAGTTTGGTCCTCGCCTATTTAAAAGAATTAAATCTTGTGTCTTCTGTCAGTAGAAACATATGCAGCAATGACCATGAATAACATTAGTACATTACTTACGCGTAAGTTGCGGAGGATGGCTAGAAATTGTTCTGTGTCTGCAGTATAATCTTTCCATGAAGGAAAGATGCGCACAAAGTTCCTGACAACAATATAAGCTTTGTCTTCTAAACTAGGAAGAAATGGAACAGGGGTCCTATTTGTTGCAATTGGGGCTCTCTCTGGTTCGAAAAGGGATTTGGCAACTGGATTTGGTTTACTCTTTGCTGGAATTGGGGTTTTGCATCGTAGAGCTGGTGCTATGTCAACTGGCATAATCATAATATTTGCTGTAGTTGGGGTCTGCTGAGTTCGGGCATCAGAAATGACCAGTGTAGTAGGGCTAGAGTCTGCTAGAGTTGGGGTGTTTTGTGGGTCAGGTGATATTGCAACTACACCTAATGGGCTATTTGATTTATCAGGTGCCACTACCTTCTCCAAATACTTTGCTTGTGCTCCTCCACGATCAGCAATCGCCCTCTTCCTTTTGAACGTCTGATACACAAGAACCGCATTTGAATGGATAAATATGGTATGATGATAGATGGAATATGTACTGAAAATGGATAGGCAGGGCGTATTCACATACACGATGTGTAAACTAAGCTAATGGCAGTTCAACAAAGTAGAAGCAATGCAAAGCATCAGTTGCAAGATATGTGGGACAAATATAACCTTGGAAAGTTAAAGCAAGCACCTTGATGGGTGAATAAGATAGGGCATCTTCTTCTGACTCCTCCACTAGGGAGCTACATTGACTTAGGTCTCCCTCTAGCTCAGAATCACTGTTAGGATCATATTCTGAGCATGAATCTGTAGGTGGAGAGCGTTTGCGTTGCATTGCATCCAGACTTGATTTCAGTCCCTTAATGCCAAGTTTGACAGCCATGGCATTGTTCTGCTTTATTCTTTTCATGCACGCAAGCTCATAATCATTATGATGTTGTTCAGAATCTGAGATTCATGAAAACATAAAAGGTAGTCAGATTATCTATGGAATGCATTGTGGATTTGTCGGTGTACTAAGATAGGGGTACCTCAGTACCCCAACTTGTGCACGGGCAGTAGCACCTTCCCGAGGCAGGGCTTACCACGTGCTCGCCAAGAACCGTTCTGGTCCCTATGAAGCCATTCAAGAACAAAGTATACAAGTCAGAAGATCAAGGCCCCGGCAAGAGGAGCTTGCCGGGAAGGCCGCACCAGGCTCAAGGTTATCATTTTAGCACAAGACCCTGGCAAGAGAAGCTTGCCAGGAAGGCCAAGGAACACATACCTCAAGAGATGTCTCGGCGCATCATGCGCCCCGGCAGGACCCGGAGAGCGACAAGCTTCCGGGCCCGGCAAGATCACGACCCCGGCAAGGTGCTTGCCGGGGAAACCTACGCTGTGTGCCCGCGCTGCAGCTCATCTGCCCACGCGTCGCCCTGAGGCCCTTCCAGGGGCACGTGGCAGACGGCTGTGCAGCCTGGGGCACACGGTGGCAAGCCACGGTGACGAGGCTACCGCCGTGGCGAACGGAGAAGCATGGACGAACGCTTTTGGGGGCGACGGCGACGGGCATTTAATGCCCTTGTCCCCCACTATGAAAGTTAGGTGAAGACCACTGTTCATACACTGTTCATGCACTGTTGCAACTACCACCAAAATTACACTTTTACCCTCCTCTACGTTGACACCTGTCGGTGACCCCTTTGAGCTATAAAAGGAGGCCCATGCACAACGTAGAGGAGGTTCGAAACCTAGACAACTCTCTCGCTCGGTGTAGCTAGTACTGTAGATCTTCAAGCTCCCAAGCCCAAGAACTCAATACAACCTAAGCAGGAGTAGGGTTTTACGCGTCCGCGCGGCCCGAACCTGGGTAAACTGCCCGCGTGTGCTCCTCGATCTGCTCTCCGTGCTCCCTCCGCTCCCTTACCGCAACGTAGAAGGGGCTCCGGTCCCATAGGTGCTCGTGGGAGGACAGTTTCCCCCGACATCTTTGGCGCGCCAGGTAGGGGGGCGTCGAGGTTGTGCGAACCTGATCCGGCGCTCACGCGGGCGCAACCTTCAGCAACTTCCCCAGCTTCATCAACCTCATCGACAACATCAACATGCCTCCGAAGAAGAAGGCTTCGGAGGTCGGAGGCCCGTCTGCGTCAATCCCTCCACCACCAGAACCAACGGTTGGTGGAGGAGACGCTGGCGGAAGGGTGACCGCCGGTGAGGAGACCCACGGCGTCACCAAGTCCAAGGACAAGATGGACGACCGGGCGAACTCCAGAGCCTCGGTGTCCGTGCACGCACCACGTCCCTCTCAGGAGGTACAAGACCCGCAGCGGCGTGGTACTGGAGGTACCATACGCTTGCTGGGGCGTGGCCAAGCCGGAGGATCGCGGGATGCTCAAGGCCAGCGTGCTGGCACAAGCAAGGCGCGGTCGCCGGGGCGGGAACATGCTCCTTCTAACGCTGTTAGAAGTCCGAGCGTGTCCCGCTCCTCGCACCGCTCGCCGCCGCTCCCCTCCTCTCCAGCAGAAGCTCTAGCAAGAGCACAGCTGCTCCTCGATTTCCCTCCAGCGGCAGATAAAGCCGAAGACTGGAGGGCGACGATCCAGAGCCTCATCGCCTTCGCCAACAATGACACGCCGCAGTAGCCCGCAACATCGCGGCCGCGGCAAGTCGACCAGACGAAGGCCGATGGAGACAAGACCGCCGGGGTTGCAACTACCGTGCACTCCCCGCCGCGGAAGCAAAAATCGCCACCCCGCCGGATCAACGTCGACGACGACTCTACGGCGTCGTCGGATCCGCGGGCTCGCCGCGATCAGCGCCAAGTCCTAGACGACAGGCGGCAAGAGGACGCTCGGACTCGCATCGAGCGTCGACGAGAAGCCCGAAGACAGTCAGATCAGCGCGCTGGGACCGTTGTCGACGCGCACGCGCCCGGTGAACCAGGCGACTTGCCGTACGCGGCGGGTTGCCCTGCGTTCACCCGCGAGCTGCGGCAAGTCCAGTGGCCCAACATGAAGAATTTCAAGCCCGACGTACCCGAGAAGTACGACGGCAAGACACACCCCTCGGAGTTCCTCAGCATCTACACCATTGCGGTGCAGGCTGCCGGGGGACGCGACGAGAAGATCCTAGCCAACTACTTCCCGCTAGTGCTTAAGCCAAACGTCCGGTCTTGGCTTATGCACTTGCCGGAGAACTCCATCTCCTCATGGGCAGATCTGTGCCACCAGTTTGTTGGCGCCTTCACGGGCGGCCACAAACCCCACGGCCAGGAGAGCGATCTCCACATCCTCGCCCAGAAGGAGGGAGAGTCCCTGCGCAAATACATCCAAAGATTCAGCCGCGTCCAGCACAACATTCCCGACGTCCACCCTGCCGTGGTTATCAGCGCGTTTCACCAGAACGTGCGTAACCGCCAGATGAGGGAGGAGATGGCCATGACCAAGATCCGGGATGTCAGCGAGCTCTACGCTCTGGCTGACAAGTGCGCGCGCGCTGAAGAGGGAAGGAGACTCCCCGGAGAGGATACTGGCGCAGGAGGAAGCGACAGCGAAGATGCCGCCCCGGCAAGGAAAAACCGGCGGCGGAATAATAGAAAGAAGAAGAGCAAGGAGGTGCTGGTTGTCGAGTAATCCGGCAAGGAGGCTCCCACCAAGAAGGCACAGGCTGGCGGTTCCGGTAAGGAGCCCGCCACTGTAGCGGCAGCCGACAAGCAGGACGGCTCCGACAAGCAGTACTGCAAGATCCACCGCACCAAGGGCCACGATCTCCAGAACTACAAAAGAGTGGAGTACCTCGTAGAGCAGCAGAAGGCTGAATACGAGCGTCGCGACAAGGAGAAGGCCCAAGGAGGCAGAGGAGAGCCCAGCAAGAAGCGGCCGTTCAATGGCCGGGGAGGACGCCGCGGCAAGGCCAAGCAGCGGCAAGGTGACAGACCTCCCCGGGGCCGCGACAAGGATGAGGATGAAGACGACGATGATGACATGGAAGAAGGAGACAACAGCGAGCAGGAGTTCCAGAAGGCCACAGAGGTTCTGTGTGTCGACGGAGGTGCCTGTCTGCACACTTCCCACCGCCAGCTCAAGCAGTGGGTGCGAGAAGTGAATGCAGCAGAGCCGCCCGTCGAGTCACGCAGGCTGCTGAAGTGGTCCGGCACGCCCATCATCTTTGACCTTGAGGACCACCCTGACCGCACGACTGCGGTCGGGTGCTTGCCGATGTTGGTCTCACCAACTATCCGCAACCTCAAGGTCACCAAGATGTTGGTTGACGGCGGGGCCGGCCTGAATTTGATCTCCTCAGCTGTGATCCAGAAGCTACAGATCCCAGACAGCGAGCTCGAGGAAACCGGGTCGTTCCAAGGGATCAACCCGGGAAGGAGCAAGCCAAAGGGGAAGATTACGCTGCCAGTGACCTTTGGCAGGGAGCTCAACTTCAGGACGGAGAGGATCACGTTTGATGTTGCTGATATCCCATTACCATACAATGGGATACTTGGCCGTCCTGCCCTCGCCAAGTTCATGGCAGCTTCCCACTATGCGTACAACATGCTCAAGATGCCGGGGCCGATAAGCGTAATCTCTGTCCCTGGCGACAAGAAGGATGCGCTTATCTGCGCCGACAAGATCTACCGGGATGTAGCAGCCGCAGCAGAGAGCAACACACTTGCCACTGAAGCTCCCGGGGGGAAGAACAAGACCAAGTCCGGCAAGACCTCTGGAGCCCACTCCGGCAAACGCACCTCCTCGGAGTGCTGCGCTGCCGTCGAGGACGCGCCATCGAGCTCCACCGGCAAGTGCAAGAAAGGAATGGCAGCTCCACCGGCAACCAAGAAGGTGTCCGCCAAGGAGGACGGCACTGGTGGTACCTTCACCATAAGTACTACACTCGACCACAAATAGGAAAGCGCGCTCGTTGCCTTCCTGCGGGCGAATGTCGACGTGTTTGCATGGCAACCGTCTGACATCCCCGGCGTTCCCAGGAAGGTAATGGAGCACAAGCTTGATGTTTGTCCTCACGCGCGGCCCGTCAAGCAGAAGGTCAGAAAGCAAGCCGTGGAGCGCCAAGAGTTCGTAGCTGAAGAGATAAAGAAGTTAGAAGGAGCAGGCCTGGTTAGAGGCGTAATACATCCCACGTGGTTGGCCAATCCAGTTGTCGTGCGAAAGGCTAATGGAAAGTGGAGACTTTGTATAGACTTCACCGACGTGAACAAAGCTTGTCCCAAGGATCCCTTTCCCTTGCCGCACATCGACCAAATTGTTGACTCCACAGCTGGATGTGAGTTGCTCTCATTCCTTGATGCATACTCAGGTTACCACCAGATATTCATGGCCAAGGAAGATGAAGAGAAGACTACATTCATCACTCCATGCGGCACATATTGCTTCATACGCATGCCCTTCAGATTGAAGAATGCAGGCTCCACATTTGCGAGGGTGGTGCACACTGCTTTTGAGCCACAGATCCACAGGAATATAGAAGCCTACATGGATGATATAGTGGTCAAGAGCAAGAGCAAAGATACCCTGATACAGGAGTTAGAGGAAACCTTTGAGAATCTGCGCAAGATCCAACTCAAGCTGAACCCCGAGAAGTGTGTCTTCGGAGTTCCCTCCGGCAAGCTTCTCGGGTTCTTTGTGTCCCAGAGGGGGATTGAAGCCAATCCCGACAAGATAAAAGCCATCGAGCAGATTGAAGCCCCGGAGCGCGTCAAGGACGTAAGAAGACTTGCTGGTTGTGTGGCTGCCCTCAGCAGGTTCATTTCAAAGTCTGCAGAACGCGCCCTGCCTTTCTTCAAAATTTTGAAAAAGGCAGGTCCTATGAAGTGGACTCCGGAAGCGGAGGCAGCGCTGCAAGACTTGAAAGGATACCTGTCCTCCACTCCGATACTTGTCGCACCTAGGCCACAAGAGAAGTTGCTGCTGTACCTAGCGGCAACCAATCAAGTGGTTAGTGCTGCGTTAGTAGCGGAGAGGGAGGCGAATGAGGAACCCACATCCCCGGCAAGCGAATCCAGCGACAAGCAGGGAGCTTCCCCGACAAGCTCTGGCCCCGACAAGGACAAGTCTGCGCAGGAACAAGGAGAAGTGTGAAAGAAGATGGTGCAGCGCCCAGTGTATTTTGTAAGTTCCCTCTTGCAGGAGGCTAGATCAAGATACTCTGGGGTGCAGAAGTTGCTGTTCGGCCTCCTCATGGCCTCAAGAAAGCTGCGCCATTACTTCCAAGCACACGAGATAACGGTGGTCACTCGCTTTCCGTTGAAGAGGATATGGCAAAATCCCGAAGCAACAGGCAGGATCGTCGAGTGGGCACTGGAGCTGTCAAGCTTTGGTCTCAAGTTTGAGAGTACTTCAACCATACAGAGCAGAGCTTTGGCAGAATTCATAGCAGAATGGACCCCAACGCCAGATGAAGAAGTCCCAGAGACAAGCGTCCCCGTCCAAGAAGCGAGCAACGAGTGGATAATGTACTTTGATGGTGCTTTCTCGCTGCAAGGCGCCGGTGCCGGCGTGGTACTCATAGCGCCCACCGGAGAGCACCTCAAGTATGTTGTCCAGATGCACTTCCCCAAGGAGCAAGTGACAAACAATACTGATGAGTATGAAGGTTTGCTTGCCGGCCTCAGAATTGCGGCCGAGCTTGGGATCAAGAAGTTGATTGTGCGGGGAGATTCACAGTTGGTGGTCCGACAAGTGAATAAGAGTTACCAGAGCCCTTTGATGGAAGCTTATGTTGATGAAGTGAGGAAGCTTGAAGAACACTTTGAAGGTCTGCAAATGGAGCACGTCCCAAGAGCTCAGAATGATATTGCAGATGGCCTCTCAAAGTGTGCTGCAATGAAGTTACCTGTGGAACCAGGGACCTTCGTGCTCAAGTTAACTCAGCCATCCGTTACACCATCAGTTGGGCAAAACAAGAAGAGAAAGTTGGTCTCCGGCGACTACTTGCCGGCGGATCTTCCCGAAGCCGCCGCCAAGGTCCCCAAGATCAACAGCCAAGATGCTGAGGAACAGTTTGCTCCTGCAGATCTAAGGGTCTGTACAGTTGAAGCAGGCATTCCCGACAAGCCTTGCCCCGGCAGGCTTGCCGGGGGACCATCAGCTCCGGCAAAGCCGCAGTTTCTTGCCGTAGAAGCTGAGGTTCCCGCAGCAGCCCTCATGCCTTTAGTCCTTGTTGTTGAGCCTCAGGCTCCAGCATGGGCACGGCAAATCGTCCGCTTTCTGCAAACTGGAGAACTTCCCGACGAGCCAGAAGAGATAGAGAAAATAACCAGGCAGTCAAGTATGTACCAGTTCGTTGGCAATGAACTGTACAGAAGAAGACTCCATGGTGTCAGGTTGAAGTGCATTTCCAGGGAAGATGGACAGAAGCTGTTGGCAGAGATACATGGAGGCATATGTGGCCATCACATTGGCGCAAGGGCACTTGCCGGCAAGGCGTTCCGGCAAGGGTTCTTCTGGCCACAAGCCCTCCAAGATGCAACTGCACAAGTAACCAAGTGTGAAGCGTGCCAGTTCCATGCCAAGCAAATTCACCAGCCAGCTCAAGCTCTCCAGACGATCCCTTTGTCCTGGCCCTTCTCGGTCTGGGGGCTCGATATTCTCGGCCCCTTTCCCCGCGCAGTCGGGGGCTTTGAGTACTTGTACGTAGCAATCGACAAGTTCACAAAGTGGCCAGAAGTGGAACCAGTGAGAAAGGTGACAGCACAGTCAGCAGTCAGGTTCTTCAGATCGATTGTTTGCCGTTTCGGAATCCCTAATAGGATCATCCCCGACAACGGCACACAGTTTACAAGTTGCACCTTCATGCAGTACGTCCAAGACCTTGGCGCCAAGGTTTGCTTCGCTTCTGTTGCTCACCCGAGGAGCAATGGTCAAGCGGAGAGGGCCAATGCTGAAGTGCTGCGCGGACTCAAGACAAGAACCTTCGACAGGCTGCACAAGTGCGGAAGAAACTGGATAGAGGAGTTGCCGGCGGCTCTTTGGTCAATCAGGACGACACCAAATCGAGCCACCGGACAGACACCCTTTGCTCTTGTCTACAAAGCAGAGGCAGTTCTCCCCACGGAACTCGTATACGGATCTCCTCGAGTGCTCGCTTACGATGAGCTCGAGCAAGAGCAACTGCGACAAGATGACGCATTGCTCCTTGAGGAGGAACGTCTCTAGGCTGCTGTACGAGCTGCTCGATACCAGCAAGCCTTGCGTCGCTATCATAGCCGCAAGGTCAGGGCCAGGAGTCTCGAGGAAGGCGACCTTGTTCTTCGGCGTGTTCAGTCCGCCAAGAATTCCAACAAGTTGACGCCGAAGTGGGAAGGCCCTTATCGGGTGAGACAAGTCACAAGGCCCGACGCTGTCCGCCTTGAGACCGAAGAAGGCTTACCGGTGAGCAACTCCTGGAACATAGAGCATCTTCGCAAGTTTCACCCGTAAGGCGCGGTTGCCGTGATCCGCTCCGGCAACCACCTTTTGTACAAGTCTTGCCGCTGTTGCATGTAAACCTTTGTACAAAGCCGGGCGCAGATCACGTGCATTAGTAAAGCTTTTGTGCTTCGCACTAATTGTCATTTCCATGCTTTTCTTTGTTATTTGCATGCATCATCTGACACCTTGTGCAACGCACGTCCCCGGTAAGCACTAGCAAGCCATAAGGCCCTATACTTGTTTTTCCTCCTCTTTTTCTTTCCCTCTTAAGCAGAAGGAGTATTCCTCGCGCACAAGTTTGCCGGGGGGGAAGGAGATGGAGACATGAACCAAGTACTGTTCAAGAAAGAGAAGCCTTGTCGGGGAGCAAACAATCTATGAAAGCTAAGTTACCAAAGTTTGAGTAATTCAAATTTTTCAAATTTTTTAGTTGTCTTCCTTGAACAACCACACTTTGTATGGAAAACCTGGCACGGAGGAACCTACCCGTGGCTAGCCGCACCCTTACTTTGTTTCGAGCACGCTCAACGACTTAAGTGAGCTGCGACAAGTGTCGCGCCCTTACTTCGTTTTCGAGTTCGCTCAGCAATCTAAGTGTGTTGCGACTAGCTGCGGCAAGGTTTCTTGCCGGTAAGGGTATTGCCAGCAGGCTGCTAAGAGTCCAGCACTCAGCGCTCGCGGCAAGGGTCCTTTGCCGGCAAGTCCCCTAAAAGCGTAGGGTGGAATGCATACAAAGTGAAGGGACCAAAGCAAGGGAGATAACACTGCATTGGTTGCTCAAAATAAGATTTTATATTACAAAGATAACTTGCCGCAATACTAATAGATTCTTGTCAGTAACATGCTTTGCAGCGGCAAAGGATGCAGAAAGAAAGGAATATAATCTACGCGGTCGCCTTCACGCCTCGTGATCTTGCCCACCTTGGCGACGATGTGGGCAACCTGCGCCTTCAATGCCTCCTGATCAGCTTCGGGCGGCAGGGTGCAGAGGACATTGACGAGGTTGATGCCGGGGTTGCGATAGACGATCTTCGACAAGACCCGCTCCATGGTGCCCATGCAGAGCCGACGTGCCTCGTCGGCCAGCTGCACGGGGATCTTCTCCCGCAGCCGCGCAAGCGCCGGCGCAATTCCCCTGAAGAACAGACTCAACTTGGCGCTGTGGGGGAGGTTCTCGTCCGGAGAGTACACGAGATGCTCGGCCCTCAGCTCCATCATCTCCATGTCAATATTGGCAGCGGAGGTGACCAGCTCATCAGTCCACTGCTCCACTGCCCGGTTGAAGTTGTTCTGCGAGACGGCGGCGCTCTCCACCAAGGCCCTTTCCTTGCGGAGTTCGTCCTTCAGCTTCGTCTCGCGGTCCCGGGCGGCGTCGAGCGAGTCAGTCAGGGTGGAGACCTTCAGCTCTAAGTCAGCAATGGAGTCCTTGGCGGCAGTGAGTTCCTGGCCCTTATCGGAGAGGCGGACCTGCAAATCCAAGTTGGTATGGGCGTCCTTCTCCCGCGCCACGTTGAGCGCGGTGACCCTGTCTTCGCTCGCCTACAGGAACAACTCCAGCTGCGCCACCCTGGCCTCCAGATCCTTCTTGGCAGTCTCCGCGGCAGCGGCAGCGTCCCTCGCCTCCTTCA
The DNA here is from genome assembly GCA_902687465.1 of Secale cereale. Lineage (NCBI taxonomy): Eukaryota > Viridiplantae > Streptophyta > Magnoliopsida > Poales > Poaceae > Secale > Secale cereale. Next base: position 128,567,446 of record LR738716.1, read on the forward strand.
GGGCCCCGCCGATGGCTTGCTCCCGGGCGGTGAGGTCGTCCTCGTGGCTGTCGAGGTCGACCTTCCGCTGGTTGAGCGCTCCCTCCCGCCGAGACAGCTCCTCAGCGGCCAGTCGCTGCTGCTCTTCTATCTCAGCCTTCTCAAGGATAAATGGTTGCTGCGCCCCGGCAAGCTCTTCACGCTCCTCCGCCAAATTGCGGAGGGCCGCCTGGTTGGCGGCGCGGAGCTCCGCGGCGCGCTTCTCCAAGTCAGCTCCAGCCTTGGCAGCCAGAGCCTCCCGCGACTCCAACTTCGCTTGCCTGGCCCGATACAAGGCCAGGAGCCGACGAAGGAGTCTCTCCTCTTCGGGCTCGTCGCTGCTGCCGGGCGCATCCACGACCTTCAGCCCGGTGGAGGCGAGGACCTCTCCGTCGAAGGTCTCTCCCTCCGCGGGTGCTCTAGACGAGGACGCCCACGGGACTTGTATGAAAACCCCGTTGGCGGCCTCCAAGTAGACGCCCGACCGGTCCGCGGAGGCGGAGGGGTCGGCGGCCGGTGCAGCGTCCGGCGCTCCCGCAGCCTCCGGGCCAGCGGTATTGTCGCCGGTCCCTTCCCCAGCCGCGGCATCGGCGGTTGGGGCGGTCTCCTCGACGGCCGGCTCGTCGGCTCCGGCCATTCCCTCAGTGGCAGTGGCGTTGCCGCCGTCGCCGTGCACCTCCTCCTCAGCGGTGGCCTCCGTCTCCATCAGCTCTGGGGCAGGAGGATCTAGTGGAAGAAAAAGAAAAGAAAGAATCAAGCAAATATCCGAAAAGACGAATCCGGGAAGAAGAAATTACAAGCTTTACCTTCGCGGATCTCTTCGACGACGGGGTCCCTCGCCGGGAAATTCTCCCTTGGCGGCGGAGTAGTGGCCCCTGCTGGCGGAGGGCCGCCTGCGCCCCCCCTTGGCGGGGTGCTCACCCTTGTCGGGCTGCTCACCCTTGGCGGGGTACTCGCCCTTGGCGGAGTGCCCGTCCTTGGCGGAGCATTCTCCCTTGCCGGGGAGTTCATCCTTGGAGGGGAGGGTGGAGCAAGTGGCTCGTCGGGGGCGACCTCCTGGCGCTCCTGCGGCTGCGGCTCCACTTCTGCACAAGACAACAAAACATCAACCAAGATGATAACCTCAAGCGCACCCATCAAGCAGAAAGATAAATACCAGACTTACGCTGGGGGCTGCGCTGGGGGCTGCTCCTCGGAGCAGCAGGCTGATCCGGCAAGCTCGTCGCCGGCGCGTCGCTTGTCGCCACGACGGGCTCGTCGTCCTCGATATTGACCACAGGGATCTTGGCCCTCTTCGCCATCCGCTGGGTCAAGGTCCTGCGAAGCAAAACAAAAGCAAGATCAGCACCAAGCAAGGAAAATCAAGACAAAATCAAAGAAACTAAAAGAATTGCAAGTACTTACTCCTCTTCCTCTTCGTCGGAGCTGAGGGCGGAGAAGTCAAACTCCGCCTGATGTGCTCCCGCGCGAGGAGCTGGAGGAGAAGGCTCCCTCGGGCGCTTGGCGGGCTCCGAGGCTGCGGGCTGTGAAGACCCAGCCCCCGTCGTCGCCGAGGACCGAGGGGCAGAAGGAGCACCCGTTCCGCTCCGGGAAGATCCCCCTCCGCTTGGCGCTCGAGCACGGGGCGCCTCCTTGACGACTTCGCTCGTCTTGGTGGCGCGCGTCGCACGGCGCGCCGGCTGTTGTCGAGGCGCCTGTGGCCTCGCCGTCTCAGCTGCCTTGCGGAGGCGCTTCTTCGGTTGCTGCGGAGGGCTTGGCGGAGGCGGAGAGTTCTCCGAGGATGAGGAGGCATCGTCGTCAAGATTCAGAGATCCACGAGAGTCTTCATCGGAATCTCCAGCCTCGGCGTGCTCCTCCTCCTCGGCAGGCCCGCTGGACTCAGTGCCATGCCCGGCGGCCTCGCTCCCCCCGGCAACCTCGATCGTCCCGGCAAGCTTCACGGAAGGTTCCCCGGCAAACTCTTCGGGCGCAATCTCCAGCAGCTTGAGGATTTCCGCCTCCTCTGCTTGACTCACTGCGTCCGCGGCCTCTGCCTCTTCCATAGTGTATCCAAATTCACCCGCAGCCGCAGCTGCGGCGGCCTCCTCCATCCTGGAGGCGATGTAAGCTACATCCCGATCAGTAGTATCCCGGATGAGGCACTTCTTCTCCTCGGCGTTGTGGGGCTACTCGACCAAGTTGTCGAAGAAGGTCAGCACGGTCTCTGGTGGAGGCTCCAGCCAAGTGGGGACGACGCCATGGGAGTTGCACTCGGGCATCATCGCGCGTATGGAATCGCGGGCAGTGCTGTTGCACAGCGGCACCACTCCCCGGGAAGGTTTGAACCACTCCGGGTGGGCGGGGTCATGCTTGAAGAGCTCCCGAACCATCCCCTTCAACTCCAAGACGGTGAAGATGTAGTTCAATCCAGGGCGCAGCCTCATGATGTCTGCCGCATTGCCGAATTCCCAGGCGGGCCTCTTCCTTTCTTGTAAAGGGGCGATGCGGCGGCGGAGGAAATCTGCTCCAACTTCTCCAACAGTCAGATTGGCGACCCGGAGACGAAGGATCCTAATGAGGGCGATCTGAAGCTTGCTGTCCTCCGGGGCCAATTCACTCCAATCCCTGCCGCGCACTATGGCAGTCTTGCGCGGTGAGGTAAAGGGCTCAGGATTAGCTTCCAGCACCCAGCACCAATCGGCTCTCCACTCCTCCCACTTGCCGCGGAGCTCTCCCTTCAAGTACGCGTCCTTCTTGTTCAGCCTGAAGATCCAGGAGATGCCGCCGGAGAGGGGAGCACCGGACTCTACTCTAGGCATGAAGAAGTGGCAGAAAAGAGCTACATTTGGATGAACCCCAACATAGTTTTCGCACAGATGTGCGAAAACGGCCATCGTAAGGATGGCGTTGGGGGTGAAATCTAGGAGCTGGAGGCCATACGTATTCATTACATCACAAAAGAACTCCGAGTACGGAGGGCACAGACCACAATGGAAGAATGCGGCAAAGTAAAAGTACCCGCCGGGGAACATGTCGGCGGCGACGGCGGGGAGGACTCTGGTGCGGGGATGAGCTTTGGTCTCCCTCGCCCAGAACAAATAGTATTTGTCCCGCAGCTCCCTCGCGCCAAGCCTCGGCGCGAAGACCACGCACTTCTTCCGCAGGGCTGCCAGCTTCGCCGCCTGCTCGGACTTCTCCTTCTTGGCCTTGTCACTCTTCGCCTTGTCGCTCTTCGGAGCCATGGCGGGGGCGGCGAGGAAAGAGGCGAGGAGGTCGACGGTGCCGCGGATGCGGGAGATGGCGGAGGAAGGGAGGGGCTTGGCTCTCTGTCGAACTGAGGGGAGGCAGAGGGCGACGGGAGTTTCTGGAGAATCAAGGCGCAATGAAAACGATGGAGGGAACTGCCCCTGCTTCCTCTACTTTTAAGGGGGAAGTGGGGGACGTTCCGCATTTCCCATTAAAGAACAGGCCACGATCTCTCCCACGACGCCGCAATCGACGCGTGCCGTTAGGGAGGGATGCGGCGGATACGGAAGGGGATACGGCTTGCCATGGGCCGCGTGTGCCCATGCACTGTCTTGGGCCTGGCCCAACAGCGCTCGGCACCGTGTGTGGCCCAGGCCCGGGGGCTCCTGTCGGTGTACTAAGATAGGGGTACCTCAGTACCCCAACTTGTGCACGGGCAGTAGCAGCTTCCCGAGGCAGGGCTTACCACGTGCTCGCCAAGAACCGTTCTGGTCCCTATGAAGCCATTCAAGAACAAAGTATACAAGTCAGAAGATCAAGGCCCCGGCAAGAGGAGCTTGCCGGGAAGGCCGCACCAGGCTCAAGGTTATCATTTTAGCACAAGACCCTGGCAAGAGGAGCTTGCCAAGAAGGCCAAGGAACACATACCTCAAGAGATATCTCGGCGCATCATGCGCCCCGGCAGGACCCGGAGAGCGACAAGCTTCCGGGCCCGGCAAGATCACGACCCCGGCAAGGTGCTTGCTGGGGAAACCTACGCTGTGTGCCCGCGCTCCAGCTCATCTGCCCACGCGTCGCCCTGAGGCCCTTCCAGGGGCACGTGGCAGACGACTGTGCAGCCTGGGGCACACGGTGGCAAGCCACGGTGACGAGGCTACCGCCGTGGCGAACGGAGAAGCATGGACGGACGCTTTTGGGGGCGACGGCGACGGGCATTTAATGCCCTTGTCCCCCACTGTGAAAGTTAGGTGAAGACCACTGTTCATACATTGTTCATGCACTGTTGCAACTACCACCAAAATTACACTTTTACCCTCCTCTACGTTGACACCTGTCGGTGACCCCTTTGAGCTATAAAAGGAGGCCCATGCACAACGTAGAGGAGGTTCGAAACCTAGACAACTCTCTCGCTCGGTGTAGCTAGTACTGTAGATCTTCAAGCTCCCGAGCCCAAGAACTCAATACAACCTAAGAAGGAGTAGGGTTTTACGCGTCCGCGCGGCCCGAACCTGGGTAAACTGCCCGCGTGTGCTCCTCGATCTGCTCTCCGTGCTCCCTCCGCTCCCTTACCGCAACGTAGAAGGGGCTCCGGTCCCATAGGTGCTCGTGGGAGGACAGTTTCCCCCGACAGGATTCAACTCGAAGAGTGTCTCCTATAAAACCCTCATATGCAAAGTTCACCCCCCAACCGTGCTGACCAGACCACACACAGAAATACAAACCCATTATGTCTCTATAACAGGTAGACACACATTTCAAAACCGAAGTAGGAACATTAGAATCGTATGAAATTCGTATTTGAACAAATAAACTAAGGAATTATGAGTGGCATAATGTTTAGCTTCAAGGGTGGAGTGTTGGTAGTGCGACACAAAGCAAGTAGGCAGATTGTATTCCATGTAAAAGATCAAAGCCTATGTAAAAGCTGGAAATGACACTTTCTTTCTATACAATGAAGTGTTCGTTACCCACACATGATGGAAGAGATCACATAGAGAAATACTATTCACTCATGTCTACGGTTGCAGTATTTAGAAACAGGGTGGTCCCCCCTAAAAGAATATTGACAACAAATATGACAAGGCAAGCATTGATGTAGTGAATCAATCATTTACTTGTGAGCTTACTAGGACAAGTATGTAGAATTGTAACTGCAGTAAGAGACCGTCCAAAATCTGAATCAAGAAGTTTGTCTAGCACTTATTGTTTGCAACTAATCGACATGAATAATTGGATATTATATCGAATGAGTAAGAAAGACAAGTAAAATTGCCAACAAACCTGGCTTGCAGTAGTAATCTGGGTCAATGTCACTACGACCAACAATCCAAAATGACTAGTATCTGTTCCTAGGGACGGAATTTTGAAAACCCTGTGAACTTTACAGGTCCTAAAGATTACCGAAATACATCTGAACCATTAAGTGTAGGTAGAACTGAGCACACAACAAACCCTAATGACAGTCCTGCCTAATGAGTAATGAATCAATTAGAAAATGGGTGATGAGGAGTGGCTGCTGAGTGTTGATGATGTATCTCAGGATAAATCGGGATGGCTTAGTGGGTGCTGCACACCTGAGCCCTGAACGGACTGGGAAAGTAGGCACGGCGGTGCTACTTCTCGAGCTTGCGTTGTATTCCCTCGAAGAGGAAAGGGTGATGCAGCATAGTAGCGTAAGTATTTCCCTCAGTTTTTGAGAACCAAGGTATCAATCCAGTAGGAGACCACGCGCGAGTCCCTCGCACCTGCACAAACAAATAAGAACTTCGCAGCCAACGCGATAAGGGGTTGTCAATCCCTTTACTGTCACTTACGAAAGTGAGATCTGATAGAGATGATAGTTTGATATTTTTGGTATTTTTGTATATAAGAACAGAAAGTAAAAGCGGAAAAGTAAAGTAGATTGTAGATTGATATGATTGATATGTTGAGAATAGACCTGGGGGCCATAGTGTTCTCTAGTGGCTTCTCTCATGATAGCGATATTCTACGGTAGGTAAACAAATTACTGTCGAGCAATTGATAGAAAAGCGAATAATTATGAGCCTATCTAGGCATGATCATTATATATAGGCATCACATCCAAGACAAGTAGACCGAAAAGATTCTGCATCTGCTACTATTACTCCACACATCGACCGCTATCCAGCATGCATGTAGAGTATTAATATCATAAGAACAAAGTAACGCCTTAAGTAATATGACATGATGTAGAGGGATAAACTCAAACATAGTGATATAAACCCCATCTTTTTATCCTCGATGGCAACAATACAATACGTGCCTTACTGCCCCTACTATCACTGGGAAGGGACACCGTAAGATTGAACCCAAGCCAAGCACTTCTCCCATTGCAATAACTATAGATCTAGTAGGCCAAACCAAACCAATAATTCGAAGAGACTTGCAAGGATATTATAATCATACATAAAGAGTTCAGAAAAGAACCAAATATTTATCATAGATAATATTGATCATAAACCCACAATTCATCGGATCTCGACAAACACACCAAAAAAAGAGATTACATCGAATAGATCTCCTCGAAGACCAAGGAGAACTTGGTATTGAGGTCCAAAGAGAGAGAAGAAGCCATGTAGATACTAGCTATGGACCCGAAGGTCTGTGGTAAACTACTCACAACTCATGATGAGGCGATGATGATGTTGTAGAAGCACTCTGTGGTAGATCCCTCCTCCGGCGGAGCTCTGGAACAGGCCCCAAGATGGGATCTCACGGGAACAGAAGGTTGCGGCGGTGGAACTAGGGTTTTCTCTGTTGTTCTGATGGTTTCGGGGTACGTAGGTATATATAGGAGGAAGGAGGGCACCGGGGGCCAAATGTGGGGCCCACGAGGCTGGGGGGCGCGCCCCCCACCCTTGTGGACGCCACGTGTGCCCTATTCTGTGGTTCTCAAGTCTCCTATGTGTATTATGCTCCAAAAATATCTCTCCCGAAGTTTCATTCCATTTGGGCTCCGTTTGATATTCCTTTTCTGTAAAACCCTGAAATAGGCAAAAAACAGTAATCTGGACTGGGCCTTTGGGTTAATAGGTTGGTCCCAAAAATAATATAAAAGTGTATAACAAAGCTCATGAAACATCCAAAACATCATAAATAATACCATGGAACAATAAAAAATTATAGATACGTTGGAGACGTATCAGGTGGCGCGCCCGGGAAGCGGTGACGCTGTTGGGCGAGCAACTCCTGACCTCCTGTTAGTCCGGTGTCTCCTCCTAGAGTCATGTCGTCCGGGGACGGTGATACATCTCCAGCGTATCTATAATTTTTGTTTGTTCCATGCTATTATTCATGATGTTTTTTAATGGGCTTTGTTATCCACTTTTATTATATATTTGGGACTAACCTACTAACCAAAAGGCCCAGTCCAGATTGTTGTTTTTTGCCTATTTCAGGGTTTTACAGAAAAGGAATATCAAACGGAGTCCAAACAGAATTAAACCATCAGGAGAGATATTTTTGGAGCAAAATACGCATGGGAGACTTGAGAACCACGGAATAGGGCTGAGGTGGCATCCACGAGGGTGGGGGGCGCCCCCCCCTACAGGGCGCGCCCCCCTGCCTCATGGGCACCCCTTCTGGCCCCCGGTGCCCTCCTTCCTCCTATATATACACTAGTACAAAACGGGCCTATTGTCCCGGTTCGTAAGGGCCTTTTGTCCCGGTTCTTGAACCGGGACTAAAGGGTCGGTACTAATGCCCTAGACCTTTAGTCTCGGTTCAAACAAGAACTGGGACAGATGGGCCTCCACGTGGCTTGTGCGCGGAGCCCAGGCAGGAGGGCCTTTGGTCCCGGTTGGTGGCACCAACCGGGACCAATAGGCATCCACGCGTCAGCATTTCTGTGGCTGGGGTTTTTGTTTTTTTTAAAGGGGGGCGGGGTTCGGGGGTTTTGGGGGGTTAATTTAGGTGTTTCATATATTGTGTTAGCTAGCTAATTAATAGAGAGAAGTGTCCTCTCTTATGTCCGTGCTTGGTCGACGCTACGTACTATACATACGTATAGAGAGGACTAGACATGCTAGCTAGCTAGTAAGCAAATGAAGGAAACATAATATCGTCATCAACATATATATGCATACAGAGAGAAGTGATATCGACCACCTCTCCTTCTCCGAGAGATTGGTCGAACAACAAGTTCTCGTATATCTATCCGACACTACCGGGAACATATATACAATAATTATCTCTTACAAATGTAATCTCCTATCATACGGACGCATGGTCCACATAGTATTCTCCGTCTTCAGCGATCACGTGGTCAAGGAAGAATGCCGCCAATTCCTCTTGAATTGCTCGCGGACGATCTGGTGGTAGGAGTTCATCCCGCATCTGAAAGATCTAATTTGAAGAAGGGGGTCAATACATATATATATATATATATATATATATATGAATAAATGAAGCTCAACACAAATGATGGTAATGAAATAAAATTGTGAATATTATTGCTTACACACTTCAAATTGTTCGTCAGAGTAGCCCCGCTCACAGGTGGTGTGGCGGATGGACTCGCAAATGTAGTATCCACAGAAATCATTCCCTTGTTCCTGCCACAACCACTTTACAAGAAATAGAGGTCAATCAAACTGATAAGCAAGAATGCCAAATGGTATTGATGAAACTAGCGCTTGAATCAATAGGAGATGCGTGGAACATGCTACTATATAGTACTTACTTTCGGGTGTCTAAATTCCAGCTTCTTTGGCAGACCCGGAGCTTTTTTGGTGAATTTTCTCCAAACCCTGCCATACAAAGAAAACAATTACTTGATATCAGAAATGAACAAAGTTGCTGATATGCATGGTGGATAATGATCGATTTAGCTTACTTTTCGAGCATTTGAGTCATGTCCGCATACTCCTTGGGATCTTTTCGTTTAGAGTACAAGACAATTACTACTCCCTGCTCAAGCTTAATCTCTAGGAGAATATACTGGAAGCTGCGCACGCATGCATGAACTCATCAATTAGATTACTATAACCTTGACTAATATATAAGGGAAACCGAATATGCACAAGACAGTAACACTCACTTGAAGTTGTAAGGAAAGAGTATTATATCTTTGTTTTCATTTACTACCAATGATCATAGCAAGTTGGCCTCGGTATCTGCGGCACGCAATGTAACCTCAGTTGTATCTATGAGATATGTGTTAATGAACCCAATATCACCGACTTGTCTTTTCTTCAATTCGACGATCTTCAATCTGCATAATATAGTGAGGATAATTATAAATACATGCAATGAAAGAGCTGAGCTATATAGAGAGACTTAATGACAGAAGTAGTACTACTTACAGACAGTAGCAGGTGACCGTTGCTTTACCGAGGGCCAGTTGATTAAAAAACTGACAGAACTCCTCAAATGGAATAGGCAACAGTTCAATTCCAACGAGGTCATGCTCCGGTTTAACTCTCACATACAAACTATCCCTGCCCCCAGACTCTCTGCATATTTTCAAGTACCAATCATGCAATCTTCGCATCATCATTGATAGAGATCTTTCATCTTTGACGAGAGGCTTCCCATACTCGTATCTTTGTATCTGCACCTCCAAGAAATCATAATGTACATCGTCGGGCAGGTAATCTCCAAGATTGCTATAACCGGGCACCATCCTCGGATCATTAGCGATGATGTCGCTAGACACCTTGAGCGGGGGGCACGATTGGTCCGCTTGTTCGCCGAGCTGGGCAATTTGTTTCCCAGCTCGTCCTTCTGCTAACCTTTGATCACTTCTAGTACTTCCGGACCGCTTCGCTTCGTGAAATGACTTTTCAATAATGCGGTCATAGTTGTCTTTTGGCGGACACTTCGTTGGTTTCTTCAGGGCAGCCAGAGTGCGCTTTGCTTTCACCGAATCTATCTTCTCCTTCGGAGGTGGATGTTTGTGTGCTTTCAACCCTTCAACCAGTCCATCACTTCGCCTTCAGCGATCTTCGCGTTTTCCTCGTCAGACCTCTCGTATGGTAACTTCTCTAGAGGCGTGAGAGAAGGACCGAATCTGTATTGCCTCCCGCCTCTGGCTGTACTGCTAGACACCGGCAGACCAGACGAAGCGGCTGTGTTCTTTCCTTGCTTACGCGGCGGAGGAGAAGGACTACGACGCGCCGGAGCAGCCGGAGCGGCGGCGGGTCTCTTCTGCCCTTGCTGACGAGGCGGAGAAGGAGGAGGTTGGCTGCTCGGCCGCGCCGGCGCAGGCGGAGAAGGAGGCGGAGTGCCGCCACGCGCCGGAGAAGGAGCCGGAGTGCCCTGATCGTCACTCGCCGGAGGAGGAGGCGGTGGAGGAGGCGGAGTGCCCTGACTCGCCGGAGGAGTAGGAGGAGGTGGAGGTGTCCAGTTCAGAATGTTGATGAGGTCCTTCCGCCATAGGCATGGAGTCTTCAGAGAAGAACCCAGCCGAGTCTCCCCTTCACCGGTAGGGTGGTCAAGCTGGAGGTCCTCAAATCCCTCTGTTATTTCATCCACCATCACCCTAGCATATCCTTCTGGAATCGGCCGGCAGTGAAAAGTTGCGTTGGGTTCAGTAGGAAAAACAGAGCCAACAGCCGCCTTGACCTTCATATTAATCCATTGCGTCATAAGGTGGCAATTTTGAGACTCCGTGATAGCATCCACGGGATAGCTGGCAGGAGCCGTCAAGACATGCTCCGGCTAAAGCAGCTCGGTGGAAGCCATGCTGCTTCTCCGCTGAGATGGCGGGGTAGCTTCGGGGGAAGCTTCGGCAGTTCTTTTGCTGTGATTTGCTTCTCGTTCCTGTATCGCTTGCATCCTAGCGTGCAGCGCGTGCATTTCGGTCTGCTGCACTTTCTTGGTCCTCTCGTGGCATTTGTAACCGCCTGCGTTCGGAAACCCAGCCCTCCATGGAACGGAGCCTGGCATGCCTCGTGTCCGTCCAGGGTGCTCAGGATTCCCGAGGGCCATTGCGAGCTCGTCGTTCTCTCTGTCGGGAACGAACGTCCCTTGCTGCGCTGCTTTGATATAGTGCCAAAGCTTCTTGACTGGTATTTCCATTTGCTCGTCCATCCAAATGCACTTCCCTGATACAGGGTCCAAGGTTCCGCCAGCCCCGAAGAACCAAGTCCGGCAACGGTCTGTCCAGTTCATTGTCTCTGGTTCGATCCCTTTTTCAAGCAGATCATTCTCAGCCTTGGCCCACTTAGGCCGGGCCTTGAGGTAGCCACCGGACCCCGTGCGATGGTGATGCTTCTTCTTCGCAGCATTTTGCTTGTTTGTCGCCGACATCTTCTTACTCTTTTCCGGTGTCTTGTAGGCCACAAATGCGGGCCAGTCATCTATGATCTTCTCATATATGCCCTTGAATTCTGGTGTCTCTTTTTTGACGACAAACCTATTCAGGTATTTCTTCCACCTCCTGAATAGGTCTGCCATCTTCGTAAGAGCAAAAGACTTGATTAATTGCTCTTTAACTGGCTTCTTCGGATCATCCTCTGGCGATAGGGTGAAATTTGACTTCAGCTCAGTCCAAAGAACATCTTTCTACATATCACTGACATAAGACACCTCAGGGTCTTCTATAGCCGGCTTTAACCATTGCTGGATGCTGATCGGGATCTTGTCCCTAACCAGTACCCCGCACTAAGCAACAAATGCGTTCTTTGTGCGGATGGGTTCAATCGGTTGGCCGTTGCGCGCGATTTCTATGATCTCAAACTTTTCATCCGAGCTCAACTTTTTCTTCGGGCCTCGTCTCCTTACCAAAGTTGTGCTCGATCCGAAGGGCTAGAAAAAAGAACAAAGACGAGAGTTAATTAATATGTGTACATACCAAAACAATGAATGTGCATCAATTAACTAGTCAGCACATGCTTAACTAATATATATACCTGGCCGAACTCGGTTCGGTCGCCGGAGCCGTCATCACGGTCTCCTTCTTGCACTGGCATTGGGTCACCGGAGCCGTCCTCACGGTCTACTTCTTGCACCTGCATAGGGTCACCGGAGCCATCATAATCATAGACTACTTCTTCACCCTCTCTTTCCAGCAGACCATCGGTCTCGTTGAGAAACGACAAGACGGCATCACGTCCGTTTGCGATTATGTCCAGCAACAACGCTTCTTGTGCTTCGTCTTGGCGGGTGTCCATAGTTTCTACAAATATTTACAACATGGCAATTATTATTCAAACATGACAGATGGATATATTAGTGGCAAACGTAGAACTAGCTAGCTAATCACAGTAAGGAATCATATTAATTTGTGGCCTCGACGCTGCTTCTCTAGGGTTTCGGGTGGCCTCGACAACGCTTCAAGGGTTAGGGGTGGCCTCGAGAACGCTTCAAGGAGGGGGTAATATCGACAACGATGAGATACATACATGGGAAAATAATGTTATCGGGGAGGGGGTATATCGAGGACGACATACCCCCCCCCCACACACGTGTTGAAGTTATCGGGAGGGGGTATATCGACCCCCCTCG
>LR738716.1:128580209-128608949 GCA_902687465.1 Secale cereale
TATAATCGGGGAGTGGGTATATCCACCCCCCCCCCCTCGTGTTGAAGTTATCGGGAGGGGTATATCGACGACGACAGACCCGATAAAACATGAGAAAACGAAGAAGAAATAAAAAGAGGAGAAGAAGAAAGGAATAGAGGAGAAGATCGAAGAAAAAAAAGAATGAAAAAAAGAGGAGAAGAAGAAAGGAATTAATAGAGGAGAAGAATATTCTATTTCTTCTTCTTCTCCACTATTCCTTTCTTCTTCTCCTCTTCTTTTTCTTCTTTTTTCATCTTATATTTATTTCTCCTCTTCTTCCTCTCCTCTTCTTCTTTCTTTCCTCTTCTTAGATAAAACTTTTCTAAAAATGTAACTTTTGCCGCTCATGTCAAAGTTATCGGGGAGGGGGTATATCAACCCCCACCCCCTCATGTCGAAGTTATCGGGGAGGGGGTATATCAACCCCCGCCCCCTCATGTCAAAGTTATCGGAGGGGGGTATATATCGACCCCCACCCCCCTCATCATGCATATATAGCTACCACATACATATATACATTGAATTTTTTTTACATATATGCAACAAAAACATTAATACACATATGAACAGAAAACCATGCTCTGAACATATATATAGCCATATACGTACATATACACATTATATATACATATGAAAAAAACTAATAAAAAAATAGTGCCGAGGCGCGTGGCGGGGCGACTCACAGTGGGGGTGGCTGGCGACGACGACGGCGACAACGGGGGCGGCGAGGGCGCCGGCATGAGGGGGCGGGCCGCGAGAAGGGGCTCGGGTGCGGGGCAGGGGCCGGCGCGGCGACAGCGTGGTCGGACGCTGGCGGAGGCGAAGGCGACGACGGGCGCCGGCGACGGCGACGAGGAGCAGGGCGTCGGCGTCGGGGCAGAGGGCGACGTTGGTGTCAGGGCAAGGGCGCGTTGGGGCAGCCTAGCGGCGGCGGCGTCGGGGCGGAGATGAGACTGAAATTTCTAAGTGTGAACTTATATAGTAATGCCTTTAGTCCCGGTTTGTGCCACAAACCGGGACTACAGGTGGGCATTAGTCCCGGTTGGTGGCACCAACCGGGACCAAAGGACTTTTTCAGCATCCCAAAGGGCGGGAAGCGGCGGCCTTTGGTCCCGGTTGGTGGCACCAACCGGGACCAAAGGCCCTGTGCTGGCGCGGGTGCGGCGGGATGTTTAGTCCCACCTCGCTAGTTGAGAGAGCTCGAGTGTTCTTTATAAGCGCTGCTGCGCCCACCCACTCGAGCTCTTCTCAACTGCAGGCTTACGGGCCTAATTTGTACACTCCTATACCTGTTGGGCCTGCTGGCCTTCTGCGAGACTGAATCCTGGCCCATGGTTGGGTTTCTAGTCGTATTCAGGCCGTGCTGGCCGAGTAGGTGGCATTTTTTTTCTTTTTTTTCTATTTATTTTTTCATTTCTACTTGGAACTAAATACTTATAGTTTCTTAGTGATTTCTTTTTTCTTTTAGGTCACAAAAATATAAACTTTCTGTTAGTGCCATTAGTTTTAAAATTTGAATAGTTTAAATTTGAATTTTTTAAAATTTGTGTGAATCACTAGTTTATGAATAACTTTACTATAAAAATTGATTTTTGAGTCATTCTTTTTCCTGCTATTTAATATTACTGTGTTTTATCATTATACTCAATTTGATAATTTTAGTTAGTCATAACAAATATTATAGGCATTTTTTTCTTTTTTGCTATTTATTTTTTCATTTCTACTTAGAGCTAAATACTTATATTTTTTAGTGATTTCTTTTTTCTTTTAGGTCACAAAAATTATAAACTTTCTGTTAGCACCTTTAGTTTTAAATTTTGAATAGTTTAAATTTGAATTTTTTAAAATTTGTGTGAATCACAAGTTTGTGATTAACTTTACTAAAAAAATGAACATAGATGCACCTATGGAGAAAATTCGACCTAAATTCATAATCAATTTCTATGAATTTCAGAGAAATTCATTATGAATTTAGGTCAAACTCCCTGTATAGGGGCATCTATTTTCACTTTGAGAGGAGCTCAACAAAGCAGAGAGGGACGGGCTTATAAACCGGTGTGGGCGCCCATCGGCTAGCGAGGTGGGACTAAACTCTGAGCGCAACAGGACCAACCCTTTAGTCCCGGTTTTTGGCACAAACCGGGACTAATGGTCATGGGCCAGGGGCGAGCCCTATTTTTTCCATTTTTTTTGTTTTTTTTTCTGTATTATTTATTTTCTTTTGTTTTTTGCTTTATTTTTTAATTCTTTTTGCTTTTAAGTCAGCAAAATTATAAACTTTCTGTTAGTGCCATTAGTTTTATCAAAATTCTATACTTTCTGTAAGTGCCATTAGTTTTCAAATTTGAATAGTTGAAATTTGAATTCTTTGAAATTTGTGTGAATCACAAGTTTGTGGTTAACTTTACTAAAAAAATGAACATAGATGCACCTATAGAGAAAATTCGACCTAAATTCATAGTTTTCAAATGAACTCTGAAAAAGTTGGCATAGCATGTGCATGTACAAAACGGACAATGGTATCATACTCGTCTGTTACAAAGTTGGCATGGTATCATCATAATAGTTGCGGAAGAAAGTCTTCACTTTTTCTTCGCTTGTGTCATTTGCTTATTGCGTCGTAACCATGGATAATCTTCATCGTTTATCAGGATGCTTGGGTCAGCCTTGACTTTGAAGGGAAGAATTTCATGAAACTTTTCATAATCTTCAGATATGTCTGTCTTGCCCTCCACTCCCAGGATGTCCCTTTTTCCTGAAAGAACTATGTGGCGCTTTGGCTCATCGTATGATGTATTTGCTTCCTTATCTTTTCTTTTTCTCGGTCTGGTAAACATGTCCTTCACATAGATAACCTGTGCCACATCATTGGCTAGGACGAACGGTTCATCAGTGTACCCACGATTTTTCAGATCCACTGTTGTCATTCCGTACTTTGGGTCTACCTGTACCCCGCCTCCTGACAGATTGACCCATTTGCACTTAAACAAAGGGACCTTAAAATCATGTCCGTAGTCAAGTTCCCATATGTCGACTATGTAACCATAATATGTGTCCTTTCCGTTCTCGGTTGTTGCATCAAAGCGGACACCGCTGTTTTGGTTGGTGCTCTTTTGATCTTGGTCAATCGTGTAAAATGTATTCCCATTTATCTCGTATCCTTTGTAAATCAATACAGTCAAAGATGGTCCCCTAGAAAACAAGTACATCTCATCACAAACAGTGTTGTCACCTCTGAGACGTGTTTCCAACCAACTGCTGAAAGTCCTAATGTGTTCACATGTAATCCAGTCGTCGCACTGCTCCGGGTGTTTGGAGCGCAGACTGTTCTTGTGTTCATCGACATACGGGGTCACCAAGGTAGAGTTCTGTAGAACTGTGTAGTGTGCTTGAGACCAAGAATATCCGTCCCTGCATATTATTGAGTCCCTTCCAAGCATGCCTTTTGCAGTCAGTCTCCCCTGATACCACGATTTAGGGAGACCTATCTTATTAAGGCCAGGAATGAAGTCAACACAAAACCCGATGACATCCTCTGTTTGATGGCCCATGCAGATGCTTCCTTCTGGCCTAGCGCGGTTATGGACATATTTCTTTAGGACTCCCATGAACCTCTCAAAGGGGGAACATATTGTGTAGAGATACGGGCCCCGGAATAACAATCACGTCGACTAGATGAACTAGGACGTGCGTCATGATATTGAAGAAGGATGGTGGGAACACCAGCTCGAAACTGACAAGACATTGCGCCACATCACTCCTTAGCCTTGGTACGATTTCTGGATCGATCACCTTCTGAGAGATTGCATTGAGGAATGCACATAGCTTCACAATGGCTAATCGGACGTTTTCCGGTAGAAGCCCCCTCAATGCAACCGGAAGCAGTTGCGTCATAATCACGTGGCAGTCATGAGACTTTAGGTTCTGGAACTTTTTCTCTAGCATATTTATTATTCCCTTTATATTCGACGAGAAGCCAGTCGGGACCTTCATACTGAGCAGGCATTCAAAAAAGATTTCTTTCTCTTCTTTCGTAAGAGCGTAGCTGGCAGGACCTTCATACTGCTTCGGAGGCATGCCATCTTTTTCGTGCAAACGTTGCTGGTCCTCCCGTGCCTCATGTGTATCTTTTGTCTTTCCATACACGCCCAAGAAGCCTAGCAGGTTCACGCAAAGGTTCTTCGTCACGTGCATCATGTCGATTGAAGAGCGGACCTCGACGTCTTTCCAGTAGGGTAGGTCCCAAAATATAGATTTCTTCTTCCACATGGGTGCGTGTCCCTCAGCGTCATTCGGAACAGCTAGTGCGCCGGGACCCTTTCCAAAGATTACGTGTGAATCATTGACCATAGCAAGTACGTGATCATCGGTACGCATGGCGGGCTTCTTTCGGTGATCTGCCTCGCCTTTGAAATGCTTGCCTTTCTTTCGACATTGATGGTTGGTCGGAAGAAATCGATGATGGCCCAGGTACACTTTCTTCCTGCATTTGTCCAGGTATATACTTTCAGTGTCATCTAAACAGTGCGTGCATGCGTGGTATCCTTTGTTTGTCTAACCTGAAAGGTTACTGAGAGCGGGCCAATCGTTGATGGTCACGAACAGCAACGCCTTTAGGTTAAATTCCTCCTGTCTGTGCTCATCCCACGCACGTACACCGTTTCCATTCCACAGCTGTAAAAGTTCTTCAACTAATGGCCTTAGGTACACATCAATGTCGTTGCCGGGTTGCTTAGGGCCTTGGATGAGAACTGGCATCATAATGAACTTCCGCTTCATGCACATCCAAGGAGGAAGGTTATACATACATAGAGTCACGGGCCAGGTGCTCTGATTACTGCTCTGCTCCCCGAAAGGATTGATGCCATCCACGCTTAAAGCAAACCATACGTTCCTTGGGTCCTTTGCAAACTCCTCCCAGTACTTTCTCTCGATTTTTCTCCACTGCGACCCGTCAGCGGGTGTTCTCAACTTCCCGTCTTTCTTACGGTCCTCACTGTGCCATCGCATCAACTTGGCATGCTCTCCATTTCTGAAAAGACGTTTCGACCGTGGTATTATAGGAGCATACCACATCACCTTCGCAGGAACCCTCTTCCTGGCGGGCTCGCCGTCAACATCACCAGGGTCATCTCGTCTGATCTTATACAGCAATGCACCGCATACCGGGCATGCGTTCAGATCCTTGTATGCACCGCGGTAGAGGATGCAGTCATTAGGGCATGCATGTATCTTCTACACCTCCAATCCTAGAGGGCATACAACCTTCTTTGCTGCGTATGTACTGCCGGGCAATTCGTTATCCTTTGCAAGCTTCTTCTTCAATATTTTCAGTAGCTTCTCAAATCCTTTGTCAGCCACAGCATTCTCTTCCTTCCACTGCAGCAATTCCAGTACGGTACCGAGCTTTGTGTTGCCATCTTCGCAATTGGGGTACAACCCTTTTTTGTGATCCTCTAACATGCGATCGAACTTCAGCTTCTCCTTTTGACTTTCGCATTGCGTCCTTGCATCGACAATGACCCGGCGGAGATCATCATCATCGGGCACATCGTCTGGTTCCTCTTGATCTTCGGCAGCTTCACCCGTTGCAGCATCATTGGGCACATCGTCTCGTTCCTCTTGATCTTCACCAGCTCCCCCCATTGCAGCATCACCGTATTCAGGGGGCACATAGTTGTCATCGTACTCTTCTTCTTCGCCGTCTTCCATCATAACCCCTATTTCTCCGTGCCTCGTCCAAACATTATAGTGTGGCATGAAACCCTTGTAAAGCAGGTGGGAGTGAAGGATTTTCCGGTTAGAGTAAGACATCGTATTCCCACATTTAGTGCATGGACAACACATAAAACCATTTTGCTTGTTTGCCTCAGCCGCATCGAGAAACTCATGCACTCCCTTAATGTACTCGGAGGTGTGTCTGTCACCGTACATCCATTGCCGGTTCATCTGCGTGCATTATATATAATTAAGTGTGTCAAAATCCATTACAGAACATCATAAATAGATAATTAAGTGACCAAATTAATAGAAGTTCATCATCACATCAGAACCAAAGTACATACATAGTTCTCATCTAACAACATATAGCTCTCCAGAGCATCTAATTAATTTTCACCATACATTGAAACTATGTAAAACATTTCAATGCGAAAACAAATGTGATCATAATCGCAACCAAGGTAACAATTGATCCAACGGCATAATGATACCAAGCCTCGGTATGAATGGCATATTTTCTACTCTTTCTAATCTTCAACCGCATTGCATCCACCTTGATCTTGTGATCATCGACGACATCCGCAACATGCAACTCCAATATCATCTTCTCCTCCTCAATTTTTTTTATTTTTTCCTTCAAGAATTTGTTTTCTTCTTCAACTAAATTTAACCTCTCGACAATAGGGTCCATCTTGATCTTGTGATCATCGATGACTTCCGCAACATGCAACTCCAATTCCATCTTCTCCTACTCCGTTTTTCCAATTTTTTCTTCAAGGAAATGTTTTCCTCTTCAACTAAATTTAACCTTTCCACAAGAGGGTCGGTTGGAATTTCCGGTTCAACTACCTCCTAGACATATAAATACATCTATGCATGTTAGGTTGGTCGGCATAATTGTCATAAACACTAAAACAAATAGTTATAAATTAAAGATAATATACCACATCTGAATCGCAGACAGGACGAGGGCCCACGTGGGCGGATATCGAAACCATCGCACTATATAATAACAAGCAATAATCACTAGTGCAGAACCGGGCAATAGCACCGGTTCATAAGGCCTTGTAGTGCCGGTTCCATAACCGGCACTAAAGTGTGGGCACTAAAGCCCCCCCCCCTTTAGTACCGGTTCAGCGCGAACCGGTGCTAAAGGGCAACCACGTGGCACGAGCCAGCTCCGGGGGCCGGAAGGTCAAAAAAAGCCCGCCTACTAGGCCAGAGTGGCCTGCATACGACTAGAAACCCAACCTGTTGTTGGGCCAGGAAGCAGGCCCGCAAAGGCCTAGTAGGCCCACAGGGTAGCACAGAACATGTAGGCCCAGTAAGCCTGCTTTGGAGAGGAGCTTGAGAGAGCTACTTCACAGGGGGTTATAAACCAGTGCGGACGCCCCTCGGCTAGGGAGGTGGGACTAAACTTGCCGCACCGCACCTGCACCAGCGCACCCCCTTTAGTACCGGGTCGTGGCACCAACCGGTACTAAAGGTGCTGGAGGGGCCCCAGACTGACAACATCCTGCCACCACTCTCATTAGTACCGGTTCGTCCACGAACCGGTGCTAAAGGTTCGCCACGAACCGGTACTAATGAGAGCGGCCCGGCTAGCCGTTGGAACTGGCACTAATGTACACATTAGTGTCGGCTCAAATTCAAACCGGCACTAATGTGCTTCACGTTTGACCTTTTTTCTACTAGTGAATAAACTTAAGAAAATTAGACAAATATCTATCTAAAGCAATAATAACAAGCAATAATAAAAGTAAGAAAAGCATGGACCTAACAAGAGGCTCACCACGGTGGTGCCGGTGACGAGATCGGCGGGGACGATCGACGGCGGCGAAGACAGGGACAGGATGTGACGGACCGCTAAACCTAGACAAATCTCAGAGAAAATGGAGCTTGGAGTTCGAGCTTCGAGAGGAGAAAAGCTTAACTAGTGTGGCTCGGGCATTTCATCGAACACCTCATGTGCATAGGAGGAGAGCTAGCTATAGAGCACCATAGCTCCCCCCGACGTCGGTGAAGACGGGGACGGGGCGTGACGGACCGCTGAACCTAGACAAATATTGAGGAAAATGGAGCTTGGAGGTCGAGCTTGGAGAGGAGAAAGCTTAAGTAGTGTGGCTCGAGCATTCCATCAAACACGTTGTGTCCATAGGAGGTGAGCTAGAGAACCACCAAGCCCTCTCCCCCTCGGCCGGAAAAAACAGAGCAGTGTGCTCTGCTCTTACGCGAGGGGGTATATATAGGCACCTCATTGGTCCCGGTTGGTGAGATGAACCGGGACTAAAGGGGAGCCTTTGGTCCCGGTTCAAGTCACCAACCGGGACCAATGGTGGTGGGCCAGGAGCAAGGCCCATTGGTCCCAGTTCGTCCCACCAACCGGGACCAAAAGGTCCAGATGAACCAAGACCAATGGCCCACGTGGCCCGGCCGGCCCACTGGGCTCACGAACCGGGTCCAATGCCCCCATTGGTCCCGGTTCTGGACTGAACCGGGACTAATGGGTTGACCCGGCCTGGACCTTTGCCCAATTTTCTACTAATGATACCTACGTACCCCGAAACTATGAGAACAACATTACCATTCTGTCTGGGAACCGCCTATAATGTGCGTAGCATGGGAGATATCGAGATTCTTGGTTGTTATGTTGACAATGAAAGTATACCGCTCAAAATGTTATTCAATCTCTATTTAAAAATCGAGCTCTGGCACATCTACATATCCCTGCTTCCCTCTGCGGAGGGCCTATCTATTTACTTTTATGCAGAGTCATCATCCTTTTATCAAAAAAGCACCAGTAGGAGAGCACCTTTGTCGTTGCATGTATTACTATTAATTTGCATTGAGTATGATCATGACTGGATCTCTTTTACCATGAATTACAATGTCTAGTCAGTCCCTGAATCTTTAAAGGTGCTCTACATTTCTGTTTTGCGGTCTTGGAAAGGGCTAGCGAGATACCATCATGCTATATCATATCATGATTGTTTTGAGAAGTGCTATCATCTGAGGTTTATTATTATTGCTCGCTAGTTGATTATGCCATTGATGTGAGTAGTCTTGAGACCTGAAAGTAATTGTGAATATGGTTAGTTCATGATCTTGTTGAAAACCTGAATGCTAGCTTACATATTTACAACAACAAGAGCAAACAGAGTTTGTCAAAGTTTTTCTTTATCACTTTCAGTTTATCAACTGAATTGCTTGAGGACAAGCAAAGGTTTAAGCTTGGGGGAGTTGATACGTCTCCAACGTATCTACTTTTCCAAACCCTTTTGCCCTTGTTTTGGACTCTAACTTGCATGATTTGAATGGAACTAACCCGGACTGACGCTGTTTTCAGCAGAACTGCCATGGTGTTGTTTTTGTGCAGAATAAAAAGTTCTCGGAATTGCTTGAAAATCAATGGAGAATTATTTCAGAAAATATAAAAAATATCTGCAAGAAGATACTCACAGGGGGGCCCACGGTCTCGCGCTCCCTGCCTCGAGGGCCCCCCGATGCTCCACCAACATACCCCAGGTCCTATATCTTCCGTTTCGGGGAGAGAAAAATAGGAGAGAAGGAATTATCACGTTTCATGAGACGGAGCCACCGCCAAGCCCTAATCTCTCTCGGGAGGGCTGATCTGGAGTCCGTTCGGGGCTCCAGAGAGTGGAGATCGTCGCCATCGTCATCATCAACCTTCCTCCATCACCAATTCCATGATGCTCTCATCGCCGTGTGTGAGTAATTCCATTGTAGGCTTGTTGGACGATGATGGGTTGGATGGGATCTATCATGTAAATGAGTTAGTTTTGTTAGGGTTTGATCCCTACTATCCACTATGTTCTGGGATTGATGTTTCTATGACTTTGCTATGCTTAATGCTTGTCACTAGGGCCCGAGTGCCATGATTTCAGATATGAACATATTATGTTTTCATGAATATATGTGTGTTCTTGATCCTATCTTGCAAGTCTATAATCACCTACTATGTGTTATGATCCGGCAACCCCGAAGTGACAATAATCGGGACCACTCCCGGTGATGGCCATAGTTTGAGGAGTTCATGTATTCACTATGTGTTAATGCTTTGGTCCGGTACTCTATTAAAAGGAGGCCTTAATATCCCTTAGTTTCCAATAGGACCCCGCTGCCACGGGAGGGCAGGACAAAAGATGCCATGCAAGTTCTTTTCCATAAGCACGTATGACTATATTCAGAATACATGCCTGCATTGCATTGATGAACTGGAGCTAGTTCTGTGTCACCCTAGGTTATAACTTCTACATGATTAATTGCATCCGATGTAATTTCCCATCACCGATCCAATGCCTACGAGCTTTACCTATATTGCTAGTCGGTTATTTACTTTTTTGTTGCTATTATTACAAAAACTACAAAAACACTATCGTTACTTTTATTGCTGCTACCACCACTATCATATTACTTTGCTACTAAACTATCTTGCTGCAGATACTAAGTTCCCAGGTGTGGTTGAATTGACAACTCAACTGCTAATACTTAAGAGTATTCTTTGGCTCCCCCTGTGTCGAATCAACAAATTTGGGTTTAATACTTTACCCTCGAAAACTGTTGCGATCCCCTACACTTGTGGGTTATCATATGATTATAATATCCTTGCAAGTCTCTTGGAATTATTGGTTTGGTTTGGCCTACTAGATCTATAGTTCTTGCAATGGGAGAAGTGCTTGGCTTTGTGTTCAATCTTGCGGTGTCCTTTCCCAGTGACAGTAGGGGCAGCAAGGCACGTATTGTATTGTTGCCATCGAGGATAAAAAGATGGGTTTTATATCACTATGTTTGTGTTTGAAAGTATATCAACTAGAGGGGGGTGAATAGGCGATTTTTATGAAATGCTTCAAAACATGGAAGTTTCGAAGACAAATGATAGATCCAATCCGATTTATATGCAGCGGAAGGTAGACTACACTAGACAAGCCATAGTCAAGTATTCAATGAAGTGAAAGCATGAAGACTAATAGCAGCTAGGCAGTAAGGATCAGGATGGAAGATTGAATGAAGCCAATCAGAACAAGTAGTCACACAGTGAAGTCAATCAGATAAGGCAAGCAGGCAATGACTTCACAACATAAGACAGTAAGTAAAGGGAAGGAAAGGATAGAACCAGTAGCTCGGGAAGACAGTGATTTGTTAGACCAGTTCCAATTGCTGTGACAACTATACGTTTGGTTAGGGAGGCTGAGATTTAACTCAGAAGACCGCGTCTTCACCTTATTCCCCTTGAGCTAAGGACACCTAGTCCTCGCCCAATCACTCTGGTAAGTCTTCAAGGTAGACTTCCAAACCTTCACAGACTTTGTTCACCGGCGATCCACAATGACTCTTGGATGCTCAGAACGCGACGCCTAACCGGCTGGAGGAAACACAGTCCTCAAGTGTAATAAGTCTTCAGGTCACACAGACATAAAGACTCCAGTGATGCCTAACACTCTTTGGCTCTGGGTGTTTGGGCTTTGTCCTCGCAAGGATCTCTCTCTCAAATGCTTCGGAGGTGGGTTGCCCTCAAACGACAAAAGTCGTGCAATAACTCTGAGTAGCCACCAATTTATGGTGTAGGGGGTGGGCTATTTATAGCCACTAGGCAACCCGACCTGATTTGTCCGAAGTGACCCTGGGTCACTAAGGAACTGACACGTGTTCCAACGGTCAGATTGCAAACACACACGGCCACTTTACTTGGGCTACAAGTAAAGCTGACTCATCCAGCTCTGGATAAGATTTGCTCTCATTGTCTTCGCTCGAAGACATAGGATTTGGTTGAGCATCACTTCAGTCACTCTGACTTAGTTCACTTGGACCCCACTTAACAGTACGGTGGTTCCTATGACTCAACAAAGAAGAAAAGGAAACAACGAAACATCTAAGTCTTCGCGCTCCATAGTCTTCACACAATGTCTTCTCTTGTCATAGGCTTCAATATGATTATCTTCATATATATACCACCATTGTCGTCAATGTCTTCATACATTTTAGGGGTCATCTCCGGTAGGTAAACCGAATCAATGAGGGACTACTACCTGTGTTATCCTGCCATTCTCACAAACACATTGGTCCCTCAACCAGGTTTGTCGTCAATACTCCAAAACCAACTAGGGGTGGCACTAGATGCACTTACAATCTCCCCCTTTTTGGTGATTGATGACAAAGTGGTGGAAGTTTTCAACGGGGATAAAAGTATGTGAAATTGTAAAGGATAAAGGTATTGTCTTCGTAACTCGCAAACGGCTCCCCCTGAAGATGTGCATATAGTTGATTTGCCTTTGAATGCAAATGCACATGGCAGGTTGTACTTGTGGAGATCCTCTTCAACTTATGAAGACAATTGATCATGCACAATTGATATGTCGAATATAATGATATGCATAATGAGAAATGGACGTCTGCAAAATGACTAAGTGCGGAATATAACGTAGCACATGCGGAATTTATCATTGCATTATAGAGTACCAGAAAACGTAGCAGACGACCATCAAGTTTAAGTGTTACAACTCAAAGAACCAAATGTAGCAAAAACGAGAGTTGTAAACACTAGGCAAAATATAAAGCACCCGCCCATATGGACCCGCTTGAAGACTATCAACTCATATGCTTCTCCCCCTTTTGTCAATAAGGACCAAAAAGGTTTGAAGACATAGAGCCTCTACTCGTTCCTAGTTGGAGCAGGAGAGGATGCAGGGTCGGCATTGGTGTTTGGCGGTGCAGAAGTAGTTGGTGTAGTGTCGACACGCGCTGAAGGAGGAGGTGGCGAGGTAGCATCATCTTGATCATCGGTCACCCTAGCGTCAACCGTTGTAGCGAAGGAGGAGTAGTCAGAGTCTTCAAGAGATGGAGTTCGACGCAGAACAGCATTCCTTGGAGGAGTGTGGTCAAACTTGAATCTTTCTGTGAAGCCATCGTCTTGAAGATCCGCTTCAGCACTCAGCAAAGTTAAACTCTTCCATGACCTCCGACAGGTTTCATGAGCAACAAAGGCATTCTTGGTGGCAAGGTTGTGAATGCGATTGACGTCCACCAAGAGGCTTTGCATCTGACGCTTCAGCCAGTAGTGATGCTTATCCTGTTTCTTATGTAAGGCAACGAGAAGCTTTCTGTTATTGTGAACACGAGAACGCTTCTGAGGCCTCTGGGCAATGGTGCTCTCAGTAGCTTCAGTTTCAGCATGTCGAGGTAGGCGAGTACGGCCAGCCAGAGGATAAACGCGAGAGACTGCTGGACCTCCTTCAATTTGCTGAGTGGAGCTCTAGTGATCAGCGTTGTGAAGACTAACAGGCTCTTTGGCAGGCTCTTGGTATATGGCTTCAGCTGACATACCAACTTCTGGCAAGAATATATGATGGTTGCGAGCAGAAGGCTGATAGGTGATAGCAAAATGAAGCTTGATGAGGCGCATTATCCATGGAGCGTAGAACTTGAGGCCAAATAGATCAGAGCCTGACACAGCCAACTGCCTGATGAAGAAATCTTGAGCATTGAAGCTGATGCCATTGAAGATATAGAAGACCAATGTCTTCATTGTGCCTTCAAGCTTGGCTGATGAAGAATGCCCTTTGACAGGCCATAGAGTTCGCCTGATGATATGATAGATGGTGCGTGGCAGATACTCTAGGTCTTCAACAAAGAACTCCTTTGGATATTCAGCATCGCTTGGCAAAGGCTTCATCATGCTCAGCATCTGGCTCATGTTGGGCTTGCGCTTCTGAAAGATACTCTCCAAAGCTTCATTGTGCAATTGACAGCCGGGTTCATACAGTTCTCCTAGAGTGGACAGGCCAGTAAGCTCAATGAGATCAAAGGCTTTGGCTTCATGATGGACATTGCCTGTCATCCACTCAAGGACCCATGTCTTCGGGTCCCTGTTGTAGCCTCGAATGTGGAGGGTTGCATAGAATTGCATAAACAACTCTTCATTCCAGTGCTCTTTGTCAGTCACAAAGTTCAGCAAGCCAGCATCACGGAAGCAATCAAGAGCGTCCTCAAGATAGGGCAGTCCAGCAATGGCTTCAGTATCAAGACACATATGAGGGAAAATGCGCCGTTGATCATAAAGTACTCTTGAATAATAACTGCACTGCTGATGGCTCCAGAACCTATCTGATGATATTCTTGGCTTGGAATAGGGGTTCTTGGCGCTGTCAAAGAATGTGTTGTGCACAGCGAAGCTATTTGCATTGAAGGACCCTTGAGAGGTGGCAATACCTGGGAACCTTGGCAGTCTTGGCTTAGGCTTCTGAACCTGAGGCATGTGCTCAACATGATGGTCAAATTGAGGACCAGCAGCATGCGGTCCAGTAGCAGGCGGAGGAATCAGAATGGGCCATCTGACAGAGACGAGCTGACCATCTTGGTTGTATGCTTGCTCAATTGTATGGGGCCTTGGAGGCGGAACAGGAGAAGAGGCAGTGGCTTCAGGTGGCTGATTGGCTTTAGGTGCAGCACTTGCTTCAGGCGCCATCACTTCAGGCACCACAATGACTTCAGGTGCCACATTAGCTTCAGCCATGACAACGTCATTGGCTTCAGTGGTGGTGGTGGTAGCCTCAGAATTTGTAACCTCCACTTTAGGAGCTGGAGGGTCGGACACGTTCTCCTCGAGAACAGGGGTGTGGCAACACGTGCTTCTTCTTCTTGGGGTTGTTCTTCTTCGGCTGATGCAGCCGGAATATCTTCAACCGCTTTGGCTTCAGACTCTAGGAGGTTCACAGTAGGAGTAGCTTCAGGAACTGATTGGTGCTCTTCTCCTTCTGGAACAGTTGGGGTAACGACTTGAGGCCTTGGTCCTTTGCAAAGCCTACGAAATGCTGGCGACACCTGTGGTGATGGAGTTGGTTGGGCCTCAAAGTCTTCATCTTCAAGCACCGAACTGGTGACTTGAGTTGGGAGAGTTGCTGGTGTATCTTGTGGGTGATCAGCCCACGATTCATCGTGTGCAATTGGCGTCAATGGACAACCAATGCTGATGCGTTCGCTGTTCGTAAGAACAGGCGAAGATTCCACGTTATACTCGATCTGAGGAAGGACTTCATCATCTTCAACATTGTCATGAGGACCAATATCTTCAGCTGCGGTGGGGTCAACAGCTGGAATGTCTTCAGCCTCTGTGGGAGCAGGCTCATGAACTGTCATGCGACGTTCTCGGTGTGTAGATGCGGGACGAGCAACTGAAATGGGCTCAACAAAAAGGGGCTCTGTGGAAGCAGCCCTGTCCTTCTTTGTCTTGCGCTTCTTTGTGGGTGGAGCATCATCAGTTGTGTGCTTGCGCTTGCGGGCTTCAGCTTCAGCCACCTTTGTCTTCTTGAGCTCGAAAGCAGCTGGGGTGACCTTAGGCTTCGTGCCAGTCATGCTGGCAGGGAAGACAATCTTAGGCACTTCCTGCCTTGATTCTTCGGCATGGGGCACAGGTTGCTTCTTCTTTTTCTTGGCAGCCATCCTATGGTCAATGCCAGGACGCCCAAGGGCCTTGCGCTTTTCAGCTTCATTGTAAGCTTGGACGCATTTGGCAGCCATGGCCTTGATTCGCTCACGAGAACCTTTGCCTTCTTCATGCCTCTTGCGAAAGGCTTCCTTGAGCTCATGCATCATGACCTTGAAGTTTTGGATTTCTTGGACGTTGAGCTTGTCCATATGTTTCTTGAACTGAGCTTTTTCATAGTCAATCTTTTGCTTCAGCTCAACAATTCTCTGAGCAAGAGCTAGCTCACAAGCAATAGCGCCATTGAATGAGACGCTGAGGCCAACTGGAAGCTGCAGATCGTCAAAGCTGAGGTTGGGGGTGTCAAACCATTCATCAATGAAATTGTTCAGCACTTCCACATCAAAGAGCGGCAAATCATTGAAGATTTCGACGTCTTTCTTGCTCTTGATTAATTGCTCCAGAGCGTCATCAGCTAGATCTTCATCGCTTGAGAGATCAATGGCTTCATTGGCGTTCTTCAGAACAACATCAGGAGTGAGAGCTGGACTGGGGTTGTGCATGGGCTTCTTCCTTAGCTGTCTGCTCTTGGATATGCGAGAGTGCTCCTCAGATTGCACACTTGGTGCTGGTGGAGCAGTGGCCAACGGCTTCACTCTCGAAGCAATTGGTGGAGTGGTCTTCGAAGCCTTGGATTTCTTCTTCTTCTTGGGCTTCGGAATTGCAGGCGCTTCATCAGAATCAGCGTCATCTGTAGGTTGATCCACATCCGCCCCTTGAACCCTTATGTGACTGATGAGACCTTCTAAGTTGTAGAAAGGCCCAACCAGGTTAGGTTCAGCTTCGCGCGTGCCATCGACACGGGGCACAGAGGGGCCAGTATTGAAGTCCAATCCCCAAGTTTTCTTGTTCTCTTTGGCCGAGTTCTTGGCATACTGAAGATTTTGCTTGAACAGATTGTCGTCGCGACACCAGAGCAGTGAAGAAGGATCGGCATCTGCTGGTTGTGGCCCACGAACCATGCAAGGAAAGAAGCCTTGAGCAATGGCTTTAGCTTGAGTCATGGGTGGAAGATTCTTGTACATAATGTCTCCCCATGGACGCTTGATGGCATTCTTTTCAGCATACTCTTGGGTCACAAACCTGTACTTGAACCACTGTTCAACCCAATATCTTCGAATCCATTGGATTCGAGTCTTCCTCTGATTGTAGTCCTCCTCTGGACCAGTCTTGTACATTTCACTGAGATCAGGAGGCAAATCCTTGGAGGTGTTTCCACGGCGCTGTCTACCACCCTTCCTAACTGACTTGTCGGTTGCCATTGGATTCAATCTGAAAGGCTTCAAATTGAATGGCTTCAACACTGGCAAATGCTTCGGTCTGCTGGTCAGACAGGAGCTGGCTTCGGGAGAGTGAATATGACCCTGCAAAAATTTTGCAAATGAATGCAGACTATGAGAACCAAGGGATTCTCCCACGGACATGTACCTGTGACAGCATTAGAGATGCGAGGGAAGGGGAAGAGGTCATATGCATTCTCAGAAGATTTTGAAGATAAATCAGTTTAGAAGACTTTGACCTCATAGTGCAAAGACATTCACTTATATGTTGAGAGTTGGTTCCAGATTTGTACGGATCCATGAATAGGTACAAGTGAGGAATCTAACTATGTTTGAAGCATATGTGAATGTACTAGGCAAGATATGAGATGCAGACAGGATAGATCCAAACATGTGGAGGCAGAAACATCTTATGGTAAAAGTAATGAATCTATTGGATCAAGAAGATGGTAAAAAGAGTGTTTTAATTTACCACACTATGAACTGCTTAGACGGAGAGAAAGTGGATGCCGAGCAGTTCGATCTTCCGTGCCCTAACTTGGCGACGGAAGACACCTACGGCGGCGGCGGAGAAAACGATGTTCGCGGCCGCCGTGAAGACAGCGTCGACGAGGTCGCGGCAGCGAAGCGCTTCGTCGCCAGCGTCGTCGAGAGCTAGCGGAGGCGCTAGGATTGGTCGAGGTGGAGAGGTGGTAGAAGGATTTTTGACCGTGATGGGACGTGCATTTATAAGCATGGGAGACGGCACAGCGCAATTACGCAGGTGCCCCTGGCGGTTCACATCTGAGGGACACGTGGCGGACATGTAACACATTGGGAGTTGTCCCACGATCCCACGTACGCCACGACTGTCGGGGTGGCCGTTCCGGCTTCTCCAGGTTTCAGGCATAAAGGATGGAGCATTAAAATCAGATTTAAAGTTTGTCTCTGTATCTTCTGCTGACAAGGACGCAGAGAAGATATTCGACGGTTCCAACAGAATGCATATGATTTGGACAGATAGAGTTTGAGATGAGAAAGCATAGAGAGGTTAGGGTCCGATCACATTCACTTAGTTCAAAGGATTCAAATAAGAAGACATAGCTATAAGTGAATGCTGTAGAGGACAGAACACAAGTCTATATTTGTCCTATATGAAGATAAACCAAGTGTGAAGACTTTGCAAATGTAACGCCACGAGAAACACTTCAAACAAAGATTTGGTGGTGGCGTTACCCACCGTATAGGAAGTATTAGACCCAGACACGGCGCACAATTATCGTGGCGCTCCAAAGTCAAATTCCGCATTAATGTATTCACACTTAGAACGTAAGCCTTCATTGATTGAAGATATACTTTACTTCGTGTGTTGCACATCTAAGTCATCAATATGCATAAGTGTTAGGATGTGTGCCTGATTACAGGACATTTGAGGATTCTAAGATATTTGCTCACACCGCAACTTGCAAAACCTTTTTCTCATCCAAGGGCTTTGTGAAGATATCTGCGAGTTGCTCTTCAGTGTTGACGTGTATGATATCAATATCTTCCTTCATGACATGATCTCTGAGAAAGTGATGACGAATTTCAATGTGCTTTGTCTTCGAGTGCTGAACTGGGTTGTTGGCAATCTTGATGGCGCTTTCATTGTCGCAGTAGAGTGGCACATGCTTCAGATGGACACCATAGTCCTTGAGTGTTTGCTTCATCCAGAGAAGCTGAGCGCAGCAAGATCCAGCAACAATGTATTCAGATTCAGCAGTGGAGAGTGATACACAGTTCTACTTCTTTGAAGACCAACAAACAAGTGATCGTCCCAGAAAGTGACATGTGCCTGATGTAGACTTGCGATCAAATTTGTCACCAGCATAATCAGCATCTGAGAATCCAACTAGATCAAACTCTGAGCACTTTGGATACCATAATCCTAGTGTTGGGGTGTAAGCCAAATATCGAAGTATTCGCTTCACAGCTAAGTGATGCGACTCCTTTGGTGCCGCTTGATATCGAGCACACATGAAAACACTAAGCATAATATCTGGCCTAGATGCACATAAATAAAGTAAAGTGCCAATCATGGAGCGGTATACCTTTTGATCGAAATCTTTACCATTGGCGTTGGGACCCAGATTGTGTTTAGCTGGCATAGTCATCAAGTAACCTTTGCAGTCTTGCATTCCAAACTTCTTCAGGCAATCTTTGAGGTATTTCTCTTGAGATATGAAGATTTCGTTGCTTTGCCGACGAATTTGAAGGCCAAGGAAGAACTTCAGCTCACCCATCATGGACATCTGATATTGCTCTTGCATCATGTGACCAAACTCATCACTGTATCTTTTGTCAGTGCAGCCGAAGATAATGTCGTCCACGTAGATTTGGCAGACAAATAGTTCATCATCATATGTCTTCGTGAAGAGTGTGGGATCCAGGGAACCAGGTTTGAAGACTTTGCTCTTCAGGAAGTCTTTGAGTGTGTCATACCAAGCACGAGGGGCTTGTTTGAGGCCATACAGTGCCTTGTTGAGCTTGTATACCATATCAGGACATTTTGGATCTTCAAAGCCGGGTGGTTGTGCAACATACACTTCTTCTTCAATCCTTCCATTGAGAAACGCACTCTTCACATCCATTTGATACAGAAGTATGTTGTGATGATTTGCATAGGCTAGCAGTATACGAATATCTTCAAGCCTAGCCACAGGAGCAAATGTTTCATCGAATTCAATCACTTCAACTTGAGTGTATCCTTGAGCAACAAGACGAGCTTTGTTTCTGACAACTTGACCATGCTCATCTTGCTTGTTGCGATATATCCATTTTGTGCCTATTATGTTGTGCTTGCAAGGGTCAGGACGCTTGACAAGTTCCCATACGTTGTTCAGCTCAAACTGTTGAAGCTCTTCTTGCATTGCTTGAATCCATTCGGGTTCCATAAAGGCTTCAGCAACTTTCTTGGGTTCAGATATTGAGACAAATGCAAAGTGCCCACAGAAATTTGCAAGTTGTGTTGCTCTTGAACGAGTAAGTGGACCAGGTGCATTTATGCTGTCAATTATCTTCTCAACTTGTACTTCATTTGCAACACGAGGATGAGCTGGACGAAGATTTTGCTCTTGATGTACATTGTCATCATCAGGAGGATTGTCTTCAGGCTGAGCATTGTCGTCAGGTTGATTTGGAGCAGAAATGATGAGTTCCTCGTCAGGCTGTGCTTCAGAAGGCATGATTTCACCGGTTCCCATTAGCTTGATAGATTCATTAGGTGAAGCTTCATCATTTCTTGAGTTGGATCGTGAAGACTTTCTGAAGCCTTTCTTCCTAATGAATTTCTGGAACTTCTTCACAAGCATGGCAAGCTCCTTTCCAATGTCTTCAGGATCATCAGAACTACAGTCAGATTCTTCTTCAGATGAAGAAACAGCCTTTGTCTTCAAGGCGCGAGTTCGGCCATAGTTGGGACCATAGATGTCACGTTTCTCAGACAGCTGGAACTCATGTGTGTTGAGCCTCTCAAGTATGTCAGACGGATCGAGAGTCTTGAAGTCAGGGCGTTCTTGAATCATCAGGGCAAGGATGTCAAATGAGCTGTCGAGTGATCTCAGGAAGGTCTTGATGATTTCATGCTTGGTTATCTCAGTGGCGCCAAGTGCCTGAAGCTCATTTGTGATGTCAGTGAGGCGATCGAATGTGTGCTGGACATTCTCATTGTCGTGTCTCTTGAAGCGAATGAAAAGATTGCGAAGGACACTGATCCTTTGATCTCTCTGGGTTGAGACTCCTTCATTGACCTTTGAGAGCCAGTCCCAGACTTCCTTTGATGTTTCCAGGGCACTCACACGACCATACTGTCCTTTGGTCAGATGACCACACATGATGTTCTTGGCCGTTGAATCCAGTTGAACGAGCCTCTTGACATCAGCCGGGGTGATACCTTCACCAGTCTTGGGAACGCCGTTCTTGACGACAAACCAGAGGTCCACGTCAATGGCTTCAAGGTGCATGCGCATCTTGTTCTTCCAGTAGGGATATTCAGTGCCATCGAAGACGGGCACGCAGCGGAGACTTTGATTATCCCTACAGTCGACATAGCTAAAACTCCAGGTGGTTAAACCGAATCACACAGAACAAGGGAGTACCTTGCTCTGATACCAATTGAAAGTGCAGTATATCGACTAGAGGGGGGTGAATAGGCGATTTTTATGAAATGCTTCAAAACATCGAAGTTTCGAAGACAAATGATAGATCCAATCCTATTTATATGCAGCGGAAGGTAGACTACACTAGACAAGCCATAGTCAAGTATTCAATGAAGTGAAAGCATGAAGACTAATAGCAGCTAGGCAGTAAGGATCGGGATGGAAGATTGAATGAAGCCAATCAGAACAAGTAGTCACACAGTGAAGTCAATCAGATAAGGCAAGCAGGCAATGACTTCATAACATAAGACATTAAGTAAAGGTAAGGAAAGGATAGAACCAGTAGCTCGGGAAGACAGTGATTTGTTAGACCACTTCCAGTTGCTGTGACAACTTTACGTCTGGTTAGGGAGGCTGAGATTTAACTCAGAAGACCGCGTCTTCACCTTATTCCCCTTGAGCTAAGGACACCTAGTCCTCGCCCAATCACTCTGGTAAGTCTTCAAGGTAGACTTCCAAACCTTCACAGACTTCGTTCACCGGCGATCCACAATGACTCTTGATGCTCAGAACGTGACGCCTAACCGGCTGGAGGAAACACAGTCCTCAAGTGTAATAAGTCTTCAGGTCACACAGACAAAAAGACTTCAGTGATGCCTAACACTCTTTGGCTCCGGGTGTTTGGGCTTTGTCATCGCAAGGATCTCTCTCTCAAATGCTTCGGAGGTGGGTTGCTCTCAAACGACAAAAGCCGTGCAATAACTCCAAGCAGCCACCAATTTATGGTGTAGGAGGTGGGCTATTTATAGCCACTAGGCAACCCGGCCTGATTTGTCCGAAGTGACCCTGGGTCACTAAGGAACTGACACGTGTTCCAATGGTCAGATTTCAAACACACACGGCAACTTTACTTGGGCTACAAGTAAAGCTGACTCATCCAGCTCTGGATAAGATTTGCTCTCATTCTCTTCGCTCGAAGACATAGGATTTGGTTGAGCATCACTTTAGTCACTCTGACTTAGTTCACTTGGACCCCACTTAATAGTACGGTGGTTCCTATGACTCAACAAAGAAGAAAAGGAAACAACAAAACATCTAAGTCTTCGCGCACCATAGTCTTCACACAATGTCTTCTCTTGTCATAGGCTTCAATATGATTATCTTCATATATATACCACAATTTATCGTCAATGTCTTCATACATTTTTAGGGGTCATCTCCGGTAGGTAAACCGAATCAATGAGGGACTACTACCTGTGTTATCCTGCAATTCTCACAAACACATTAGTCCCTCAACCAGGTTTGTCGTCAATACTCCAAAACCAACTAGCGGTGGCACTAGATGCACTTACAGTGTTTATCCCTCTACATCATGTCATCTTGCTTAAGGCGTTACTCCGTTCTTATGAACTTAATACTCTAGATGCATGCTGGATAGCGGTCGATGTGTGGAGTAATAGTAGTAGATGCATAATCATTTCGGTCTACTTGTCTCGGACCTGATGCCTATATATAATGATCATGCCTAGATAGTCTCATAATTATTCACTTTTCAATCAAATGCTCGACAGTAATTTATTTACCCGCCATAGAATATCGCTATCATGAGAGAAGCCATTAGAGAACACTATGGCCCCCGGGTCTATTCTCAACATATCAATCTACAATCTACTTTACTTTTCCGTTTTTACTTTCTGTTCTTATAACCAAAAATACCAAAAATATCAAACTATCATCTCTATCATATCTCACTTTCGTAAGTGGCCGTAAAGGGATTGACAACCCCTTATCGCGTTGGCTGCAAAGTTCTTATTTGTTTGTGCAGGTGCGAGGGACTCGCGCGTGGTATCTTACTTGATTGATACATTGGTTCTCAAAAACTGAGGGAAATACTTGCGCTAATGTGTTGCATCTCCCTTTCCTCTTCAAGGGAATACAACGCAAGCTCGAGAAGTAGCAGACGGCAAGTCGCCGGCAAGGCAGGCGGCTGGGGGCGAGTAGAGATTGGAAGCGCGCAGCAGAACAGAGGGGAATCGGGGCCTAGGACGACCCAAAATTCGAGGGTGGGTCGGCCCACCGTGGGCACCCTGTAGAGATACACACCCGAGCGGCGAACATGCATTTTCGAAACTAATTTAAGAACATTTAGCTGACCAATTGAATGAATCTATTATAATAATATCATATTCGTATTTGAATAACTAAGCTTGTTTAGCTTGATGGGTCGAGCAGTGCTATTATGACACGAAGCACGTATTCTGATCGTATAGTGATCATAAAAGGGGGAAACCGGAGAAATGGTATTTAGCAGCCATTGTTTGCTTCGAACTAAGAAATAAATTCTAAGAGCTGAAAAGAAAGTAGAGTAACCAAGTTAAGATCTATTTTCTTGTTGAGCTCAAAAAGTTCAGGAGATATGAAGTACCACCTCTCTTGCGGCGCCGTGTAGGCATCGGGGGTGCGATGGCTGTCGATGGCGTTGAAGCAGATCTTCGACGGTAGACGGGTGCATCGGGGGATAAGTCCTGTTGCGGTGGAAGAGAAGGTCGTGTGAGCGGCCCCGACAAAGAGTACGACAGCGCCGATGAAACGAGAGGACGTGATGCAAAGCTCTTGGTCCATCGCCGTGGATGAGAAACGTCCATCTCTAGTAGTGGACGAGGCGGTCTTGGTAGACGCTCCGGCATGGTGGAGGGCAGTGGCGATGGATGTGGTGGAGGACGGCGGCGATGGATGTGGTGGAGGACGGGGACGATGGATGGGGTGGCCGACGGAGGCTGGTGTGGGGATGGTGTTCTAGCGCGGACGATGTATGAATGGGAAAATGGAGGGAGAGGTACGGGGAACCATGTTTTTGGGATGCGCCTGTCTGAAATATGGGAAAGTTACGAACTTAGCCCCCGTTTAAAATTTGGACGTCTCGTCGGTTGGGGATACGACAGTAATCTCACATCTCGCCAATATTTGCCCAGAGCGATTTCGGACGAGGAGAGGGTGGTTGGCGCCCATGGTGTATGAACGGGGCTGACATGTAGGGCGGTTGTGTCACGTCTGTGTGAAGTTACAAACCTGCCCCTATTGAAAATATTTGCCTACATCGATTTCGGCCTCCCACCGTGTCGGAATGGGCTCAGAGGCGGTCGTGTCACGTCTAATTGAAGTTACTATCCTACCCCTATTTAGAGAAGTGGAAATCGGGCCAATGGATTGTCCGTGTAATGGGTAGACAGTAATTTCCATCTCCCAAACACTTGGCTTCGGGCAGCCGACGTGGGAGTGGACATTTTGCCGCTTCTTTCGAATTTCGGGACAATAAGCATCCACGTTTACCCTGGCAACAAAATTCGAATCCATTTTGTATTCCTATACAAATCTTTATAAATCATTCTATGTGTTTTTATATATCTTCAAAAGGACGACAAAGATGTATTCCACTGTCATATATGAATATGGTTTACAAATGCCGATACTCAAATTCAGAAGCTAGAATCCAGTTTAAGGTGAATTCGAATATTTGGAACACTTCGTGTCCAACTCAAATGTCACACACAGCATAATGTGTACTCCCATTTAGATATGTAAACAAGCGATGTATCAAGATTCAAATACCGAGTCAATCAACCAAGAATATATAGAACTAAAACGCATATAAACACTTATAGAGTATATGGATCAATAATATCAACTAACATACATAAGCCAGGCCGATGTACTTTTCTTTGCTACAACAGCATCCTTTTCTTAGCCAAGCTACTACAGCATCTTGGCCCTTTCCGATGCGTGCCACTTATGGTCCATCTATACAACTATTATTGTTGAATGCACAATCAGCCCGATTGGCATATTTGTATGTCTGGCACAACAATCAAATGAAATTTCTCCGAGTCTTATCAATTAATACAGACTTGTGCTCAAATAAAATTACAAACCAAAAAACAAAAAACAAAAAAACAATTATTACATGATCTCTAAAACAAATGGTTTGATTGATTACATGAACAAACAAAACAAAGGTTATTCAATGATGGAAAGAACATTTCACCTATGATTTACCAAGTGGGAATTTAATTTCCTTTTTTCCTTCAGGACCTTAACAATGTGGTCAGTCTCAACGTGCTTCGTTTTGAAATCCACCAAATATTTAATGGTTGTCTTGAGTACTGCTACTGATTGTGTTGTTTGCTTCCTCAACATGTCAACTTCATATCTAAGTGCAGAAGCAGAATCTCTTTCTACCACTAGTTTAGCCTCTAGAGCATCAGCAGTTGGCAATTCATAATGCACGATTGGGTCGGTGCCACTGTTGTGGGATGATACAACGTCCATGGGGACCTCGCTCTTTGATCTTGGGCTAACCTGTTTTGCCATTAAAGTTCAGATTGGATTCAGAAAAGTTGAAGTTAGCAAAATGTCTCAACTGGGAGTTATAACAGCAAACCAGTTAAACAAACAAGGAATAAAAGAGTTTCAATTCGATGCTAAAAATTAGTTATTAACATCATTGTAACCCGTTGTTGCAGCAGCAAAGCAGTTAAACAAACAAGTAGCTATTTAAGTTCAGGCAAACAGGTAATACTTAACAGTAAGTATCAAACACATAGATAGGCACAGTCTATAATAGGATTAACAGGCTATGGCATCATGTAATCAGTAGCAAACTAAATTAAGCCAAGCAATGTAATTGAACAATTTTGCAATAAGTGGCTAACTAAAATTCCGAGAAGCGGGTAACTGAACTTACGCTAGTTCTTTGTACAGGCACACTGCAACTTCTTTTTCGCTTACAAGGTTGTACGAAGGAGTCCATGGCATCAATTGCTTGGATACGCAGTCCCAATACTTCTTTCTTCCCACACTGCTTTGGTAAGTCGAATGGTTAATCTGGTAAGATTGTGCGTCCTTGATATGTTATATGAGGACGTGTAGTCAGACTAGTTGTAGCCACACACATCACACTGGCTTTTACTGTATATTTCATGTGATTATTTTTGGCATATCGAGATCTAAGAAATCTACAATAGGATGAAAAGACTAGCATCCTTCACATTATTGGCGAACTCAGTTCATAGAAACAAGCAATTCAACCATTCCGTGGGTAAATCAAAAGCGCCACTGGAATATTTTTCACTACCCCTATCATACACGCAAAAAGGGGCGACGCCACCATAGGGGCTGGTATGGGCGGCCTCCTCGGGTGGGTTGAAAGTGTGCACCTAGTTTGAGTCGTCCAGGTTGGCCCAGGCTAGTTTTGTTCATCGCAACACACGAGCAGGCAATGTAAAAAATGAAGAAAAATGTTTGAATTTGGATAGGCCAATAACATAAGTGCAAGGCAGGCCCTATAGCAGGCCCGCGGCCCAAACAAGCGCCTCCCATATCGATCGACAGCAGGAAAAATCCCAATTCATCCGCTCCAGCCTCCAGTCTGGTTCGCTCCTAACCTAGCCGCCGCTGGACAGACCGACACAGCACTTCCTCGCGCCCTCGTTGGAGGGTGGTCGCCGGGCTTCAAGCGAACGGAAGGACAAGAATATGAAGATCCAACCCTGGGTGTAGCCTGCGTGGGAGGCAGCGGCGGCAGCACGGGCATGGCATCGAGCTTGCGCAAACGGACAGTCACATCTTGCAAGAGTAGCATGCGCAACAATCAGGTACATCACATCCCTGATTATATCTAATTCAACCCTTCAACTTCTGGACAATAGTTAAACCTGACGGTGTTGTAAAACTGCTTGTATGTAGGGAATCTATGAGAAAATGAAACCAAATTCTACTTATTTTATAACTCCCCCAATCAATACTGAACTGACTGAATCTGATGAATCTAATCAAGTTTCCGGTGCAAACATCCCAGCTCATGTTGTTCTTGAGCCTGGAGTGTCTAATGAACACACTGGTAATGAAGGATTTGATGCAAACATTTTACATGCTCCTGGTGATGAACATATAGTGTATAATGAGACATCTAATGTAAGCATTTTGCAAGCTCCCATTGAAGGATTTAGTCTCCAATGATGATATGCTATGTTGAGAGAGACATAGAGATTTGCAGGCATTGATGACAAGCAAATTATAGTGCATTTTCATGGCTTAAGGAAACGTCGAGGCCATCTACCAGAAAGTCCCCGTATCATGACAACGTAGCATAAATACTTTTCTAATCTGTTGTTTGAAACTATTGGCATACTTGTGCAGGATAGATATATTGGTATGCAGTTTGCGCACTGGTTATAGGTGCAATTACACTTCGATATTTTCAGCCAGAGAACGAATAATTTAAGTAGGTACAGACCATGTTTGTAGTCCTTGTACACCATGTTGCATTTTGTTGTTTTTGGTGCTTGCATCATTTAGTGTTTATAATCTGAACTACTTTGGATCATTAGCTGGTTTTCAAAGTGCATGTAGCTTCACATTTCTCAAGTTATGTTGATTTCCGGAGTGCAAGTGCCTTCGTATTTTTTAAGTTAAATGTTCGCCCCTGGTAACTTGAATTCGTGGATCCGCCACTGCACACAAATCATACACGAATGGCCATACGAAGTAAATGAAATGCAGGGACTTACGCTAGCTCGTTGTACAGGCTCACTCCAGCTCTGCTTGCGCTTGGGATGTTCCATGTACAAGTCCATGTTACCGCTTGCTTGGATGTGCAGGCCTTGTGCTCCTTGCATCCCCCTCCGCATTTTTGACACGGCGAATGGCTGATCAAATAAGAGGAATCGACCTTGCTGTTGTACCGGAGGATAGATACTTACAAGGTTATACTGGTGTGCAGGATGTGTACCATATCCCGTAGCGCTGTCATGCTTCACTAAAAAATGGTTTGCTTGTTTCAGATGATATCTCTAGAAGAAATAAGAGTTAAAGTCAGAGTTGGATAGGCGTGTAAGCTAAGAGAGCAGTGAAAGGATATCCAAACATCGTCGGAACAATGCACAAGGGAGTGATGTGTGGATACCTAGTTCGGGCCGCCGTTTGGGCATGCTCGCCTAGCTAGAGAGCGGGTCACTTCAGAGCCGTTGAGGGTGATGCATTGGCGTTGGCTAGCCGCGCATGGATGCAGATCTTGAGTGGTAGCAGAGCGCTACGATGCGGTGGACGAGACCGTTGGTGAGCGGAGGCGCGACAATGTGCTTGGTCAAGTAGCCCCGGTGAGCTGGGAGACGGTGTCGGTGAAGCGCACCTGATGCGGTGGAAGTCGGTGGCTTTGATGCACGACGGTTGCGGCGGCCGACGTTGTCGGTGGACCACCCGGTGCGGTGGACGAGGGCGTAGATGAGGTAGCTCCAGTGCGGTGGTGAAGCGTGACCATCGTCTTCGTCGTCGTCATCCGGCACAGACGTGGAGAAAGAGATGAGATGAGGGGCGACTCGAACTTTGCTTGGGTTGGCGGTGAATTAGGGATTTGAGCAATCTGGGCGCGGAAGGGGACGGTGGAGAAGGGAGATTTTGCAGGCCTGGAATTGGAGCCGTCAGATATTTCAATCCGAAACGTGGAAGCGCGAACTTATTTTGCCGTCCGACACATGCTACCACCACGACACGACCCTAGTCTGCCTGGTGCGCCTACATTTGAGAATGCAAACGAATCTTCTTTCATTTGCAAACGAATCTGTATGTATTACCATGCCCGTGTTTTCCTTGCAATAATTAGTCATTCGAAACGAGATACTATAAATTAATTAATGAGGAGTATTTGAAGAAAAAAATCAAAATGGTATCCACGCTAACATGGATTAGAGTGTGTGTCACATAATTAGTTATTTGAATTAGAGTGTGTGTCACATAGCGATCTCCAATTCTAACCCGGATTTCGCATTTCACTGTATCCATGCTACTTTTTTAATACAAATTCATATGTATATGATGAACACCGTGGTAGTGAGAAAACTTTTGGATGCATTCAAACATATGACCTACTAAATTGCACAACTAATCGAGTCAATGTCAGCTTTTCGAAACCTAGTATGGCACGAATTCGAAATAATTACCCATATGCATGGTCCTCAGTTCAAATCTTACAATTTATACCGATTTGAAACATCGATATTAAGTCTCATACTATCTATATTCAAATGTTGTTTTTAGTCCCCCCCCCCCC
>LR738716.1:128609035-128631663 GCA_902687465.1 Secale cereale
CCCGCACACACGGTACATACTTCCTGTATCGGTCAATCTTCCTCTCCTAACCATCTTAGGAAGCTATCGGTTTCCAACACACATCCATTCTTTCTCTCCATGTTTCGATCTCTAACTCTCTCAACTACACAACCCCCTTTTTCCACTCTGTTATAAAATGTATTTACCTCACACACCCGCCATTGCACCCCATGCCGATCTCTCTCTCTCTCCCTCTCCCTCTCACCCTCTTGCGCTAAATACATCCATTGCCTATCTAGGACCCCAACCTCTCGTGCGCACGCACGCACGTTGTCTATCTAGGTCACTCCCTCGAGACTGTCTCACTCTTTCTTCCGCACGACGGGCCACACTCACTCAATCGCGCTCTCTTTATCTGAGTCTCGTTTAACCTCGGTTTCTTTCACACACAAATGATATATCTCCCTGTTCGGGCCTCGATTGATACACTCTATACTCTCTCACGCAGATTGTCTATCTAGGTCAGTCCATCGAAGCCGTCCCCACTCTTTCGACCTTATGGCGGGCCACTCTCTCTCTCTCTCTCTCTCTCTCTTTCTCTCTCTCTCTCTCTCCCTCTCTCTCTCTTTGTATGTCTCGATTGACCTCGCTCTTTCTCGGACAAAAACGATATATCACCATGTTTGAGCCCAATTCGACTTATTCACATTGTATATTCTCTCATGCACATTGTCTATCTAGGTCACTCTCTCCAACCCGTCTCACTCTTTCGATCACACGATGACCCTATGTGATCGATTGACCTTGCTTCCTCCCACGCACAAAATATATCTACACGTCTGTGACTGGATCATCTCTCAAGCTCTATCTTACAGCCCTCACCCTTGCCAAAAGCTCAATCGGACAATATCTCTCCATAGCATATATATTTGTTCAATGAATGTCGGACCACACTCACTTTTTCTCTCTATCTCTATGTCTCTCGATTGACCCTGCTTTCTCACGCCGTATCTTCCACACATTGAAGCTACCTCTCCATCCCTCGCAAAGCCGGAGCTATTTACATTGCGAGGGGCACTCCAACCTTGGATTAATTTGTGTAGGCATTCATTCCAATCGGTTTAGATTATATTTTCGTAGCATTCGGCCCACAACTACTCGAAACACCGTTGCAACCCCCGCAACTCTCCTAGTTGATTTTCCTGTGGCTCGGTCATCGCTCTCTCGCATGTCCTTTCTCGCCTTCAACGTCGCACCATGGTATTATTGCAAAAAACTCTGTTGTTCACTTTAATTATTATAAATAAGCTACAAAACTACACACCGATAGCCCACTTGGAATGGAACAAATTTCGACCCACAAATTAAAGTGCTACAAACTACACACCGAGGGGCCCACGTGTCATGAAAACAAATTTGGACTCATATACAAATTAAAAAATAAAGGACGAGGATCGAATATGCGACCAGGGCCTTCAAGCTGCACGTCAATAGGCAACATACGTAGAACAGCACTGTTTGTTGTACCTCCCTTGGTTCACATAATGTTTTTATATTACCACAGCCCATTTAATTGATAACATGTAATATTATTTTTAGTACTATTCGCCTTGACTTACTGGTGGGTTCCATGTGTGCTCTCTCTCTCTCTCTCTCCTCCCCTTCTGCGTTTAGACGCACGGGCAAACACGAAGAACTCGCGGGCTGTCGTGGATTTGTCACGGCAGATGTCCTAGGTAAGGACTTAGTCGCGAGGCCAACGCATCTATGTGGTAGCTTGAGAGGGGTTGAACGGAATTGAGAGACGCAACACAAGACAGGGATTTAGACAGCTTCGGGCCCCGGGAAACATCATCCGGTAATAGCCCTACATGTTGTTTGAGGCTAGATCTCATTATGATCCTCATGGTGTCGCCGGTAAACCGGCTCTTTGTGTCTAGCCCTAAAGATTGTTTGTTGTTGCTTGTCCCTCTTTGGGGAGCCCTGCCCCTCCTTATATATGTTGAAGGGGCGGGTTACATGACTAGTCCTAATAGGATTAGGATTACTCTATTACAAGGAGTCCTAGTCTTGCTTCCTTTATAGGATAATATTCCTTGTGCTTTCCTCATAAACCGGCCCACCATAACATGAACCGGCCTTCTGGGCCTCGGGCCTTGTCATCCGTGATCCGCCCGTCGGGTTACCAGTGAATTGCCAAGTGTAAACCGTCTCAAGTAAACCGCCAAGTACGGCCGGGTTATACTTCTGGCCCGGTTACGCCGCGGGGTATATCCCCGACATTAGCCCCCAGTTTAATTTGGATTTATCCATGTTAAACTTGATCCTTCCTGC
Organism: Secale cereale; assembly: GCA_902687465.1. NCBI lineage: Eukaryota > Viridiplantae > Streptophyta > Magnoliopsida > Poales > Poaceae > Secale > Secale cereale. The sequence continues at coordinate 128,611,331 of LR738716.1, forward strand.
ATACATAAACACGAGAACGAATTTGATAGGTTGTGCTCCGGGTTAAAATATTTTCTTGAACCGGCACCTGATCATCCTTATATCCTTGTCATTTCCTCCTTTACATGTATCCATGATCTCATAGCAAATCTCCTTAGCAGATATGTTCAAATATTACCAATGCAAAAAATCCAGGCACTTCTTCTGAAAACTCTGGGTATATAGTCCAGCTTCATAATCAATTTGTTTGCAGAAGAAATATTGTAAATCAAGAATCCATTTGACTCGGCCTTCAATGCTCTGACTTGACAAAAATATTGGTCTTTGAAATATTCAACTGATATCCGACCGGCTTGAGGATGCCGGTTTATGATTACCACCATTGCCGGGTTATTAAAAACCGATAATTCCGGGTCATGACTGTTATAGACGCCGGGTTATGATTGTTGCCAACACCGGGTCACACAATTAACCTTCCTGATTTGCCAGAAACTGAGAATTTGAAGATGTTCCTCCTTTATATGCATATTACCTGTAGCCCCCAAGTCTTAAGAGGAGAACATAGTGATATCTTAAGACTTGTTTGAATATAAAAGTTGCAATCTTGAAGAAATCCAGATTATTCATCTCAGTCACTAGTCAAAACTGAATATTCCACATATGTAGCCCCCAAGTGCCGGGTTGTCATGCTTGCAGCAACCTGGGACTTGAATTTGGCTTATGCTCATAAAAACTTCAACTAGTGTAGCCCCCAAGGGCCGGGTCATTATGCAATAATGAGCAGGGACTTTATAAATATGATCATGTAGACTTGAACAGCAATGTCGAGCCCCCAAGGGCCGGCTCAGTAAAATAATATTGAGCTGGGACTTTATATATACTTCTTTGAAAAGAACATCATATGATGTAACCCCCATCATGGGGCTTGAACCCACGTCCACAAGGTTAAGAGCTTTGTGCTTTACCAACTGAGTAGTGGGCCCTTCAATATAATGGATTAATACTTGTGTACCTTGAATTGTTTACAGGAGCAATTGGTAGCCCCCAAGGGCCGGCTCATTACAATGTGATGAGTCGGGTCTTCAATAAGGTGAGCCAAAAAATGACTTTACATTAGCCCCCAAGTGCCATGGTGCATGCTTGCAGCGACATGAGACTTGTGTATTTGATGTAATCTCAATTTGAATAATGTAGCCCCCAAGGGCCGGGTTGTACGCCTGCAGCGACTCGGGACTATTCCTTTCTAAAAATCATACCCATTGATAAAATAATATCCATTGCGCTGAAGCGACTTTGAAAACCTCAATCATAATATTGGTTATTGATAACCATAATAAAAATCCAGCCATGTTGGCTATTTAAAGATTTGAAGAATATAACCCGGTTTAAAGACCGGTTCCAGTGATATTTGATCACAACCAGGCCGGGTTAATAAACACCGGTCATTATTTTATCTCATACTGGTGACTTATAGTCAAAAGCCAGGCCGGTTTAATAAACACCGGTCATTATCTTATCATCATATACTGGCGACTTATAGTCAAAAACCAGGCCGGTTTAATAAGCACCACTCATTACCTGTTTCTGCATAAAACAATGTTCAAACTGTCCTGGCGGTTCATCGCCGGACGGGTCATAATACCCAAGCACATGATCTAAGTTGATAACTTGAACTGTGTATAAAGTATAAGTATGTATCATACATGTGATTAAGTGTATCACAATAAACCTCAATCCGGTAGTAAAAGATAATGATCCAAGGTGAACTGCTGATGACTCCCTTGATTATTCGTCGGCTCATTATGAGAACCGAACCGGGTTATGATGAACTCCGGTTTAGTTGTAAACTAGTACTGGTGTTCATGACCCAGACTATAGCTCTATAGATACGGATGTAGTGACATCTTTGTAGTTATCCAGTCTTGAATCAATGAACTTGGTTGAAAAACCAATGACCTTGAAGATAAAGATTTGAGAAAACATAAAAAATAGAAATAAAGTTTTTGGGAAAATAAGACCATGTAGTCGAGGCTTTTTACGAGCTACCAGGCTCCAAATTCGAGGCTTTTTTTGAGCTGCCAGGCTACTGTCATTAACCATTTTAGCAAAGCCTGTCAAGATGCTCTGTAATCCTTAACCAAATCATCGATGCCCAGCTACCCAATGTTTCAAAATCTCGTAAGGATTTTGTCTTTAGGTAATCAACTCGATGATCGTCAATTTGACGTGACCAAGTTCAGGGTCCCGAAGGATTGACTTGTGACAGGTTCGACGGGTCATACCAGGTTTACCTGGACGGCCTAATTTACTTGATGCAGGCAGGTTAATCCGGGGTTTTAGATGCATGCACTGGGCTTCCAAGCCATGTTCACTACAAGGGTATTCAACTCGATGCGAGCCCCCAGGTAGTGTGTGAGCCGTTTTCTCATCGGGGCATATGTTTGAGTTGTGCTGGGCATCAAACCCTCTTTTACCCCTCATCATCATGTGGAAATTGTCGAAGCAACCAGAGCAGTGCTCTTATGATGGGCTTCATACCGCCGCCGGCTCAAGGGACCATGGGGAAACTTCCTTGCCCGCGAAAGCCCCCATGTGACACTTGTTCGTATAGATGAGATGGCTGATTCCTTGATCTGTCAAGGGCGCCGGTTTAGGAGACCATGGAAAGCTTCTTTGGAAACCCCCATGTGATACTCCTTTGTGTAAAGAACACGGCTGATTCCTTGATTCTATCAAGGGCGCCGGTTTAAGAGGCCATGGAAGGTTTCTTTCGAAGCCCCCATGTGATACTCTTTTGTGTGAAAGACACGGCTGATTCCTTGATTCTATCAAGGGCGTCGGTTTAAGAGGCCATGGAAGGTTTCTTTCGAAGCCCCCATGTGACATATTTCTGAGTTGTGCTCGCCGGGTACCTATGATTGAGTGGTGCTATGCGACAAACTCTCTTTGGTCCCTTTAATAAATAATTGTCCTGCATATCAAAATATACAGATCAAAGTAACTGTTTTCTTGATGAAAACAATATATACCAATAAAATAGATTTAGATGGATATCACCTGATGTATTTCGACCTTATGATCCTCATCGGTGTCTGTTAGCCAACCCGGTATGTTGAATAGACCGGACCGCAGGGCGGACAGTAAAGCGACCGCAACATCAGAGGCGGCACATACACATGAGTCGGCCGCAGTGTTGTAAGCCGGCGCAGATGAGAAAGTTGTCCTCCGCGTCGTAAACCTCTGCGAAAGACGGCCACGGCGTGGTAAACCGGCGCGATCGCGAGGGATGGCCACGGCGCTGTAAGCCGGTGCGGGAGTCCGTTGAATAAGGACGACCGTCTGTGCTGAATGATGTTGGCATGGCTCCATGTCCGCGGTATAATACCATTTTGTAATGAATAATTTTCCTGCATATAAAATACAGCAGGGCAAGGTAATTTTTGCTCGGATGAATTAATATGTATTAAAAATAAATAGGATAGATATCACCTGATTCGCCCGGACAACAGATGAGTCGGCCGCAGTGTTGTAAGCTGGCACAGGCACGAGACTTGGCCACGATATTTAAGCCGGTGTGAGCCTCATATTTATGATGTCATTTTTGTAGTAGATTTTGTCATGCATAAATAATATTACAGACCAAGGCAAAGATAAACTGTTCTTTAACAAAAAATAATATGTGATAATAAAATCAACTTGGATGGACATCACCTGATTCGCCTGGACAACAGACGAGTTGGCCATGGTATTGTAAACCGGCGCGGACGGGCGAGTTAGTCGCGTCATGTTGATGTAAACCGGACTACGGGGGACGGCGGCCTGTGCGCGCTTTATTGGGCGATTCACGCGGTCCTGGCGAGTTGATGCAGACTGGACCACGGGAACGGCGGCTTGCACGCATGTCTGTCGAGCAGCATGGTATGGACGAATGCTAGTGTAGGCACTTCGTATCCGCAGTATAATGGCATAAAAAATTGTCCTGTGTAAAAATATTACAGGGCAGAGTAATTGTTCTTTGACAAAAAATAATAAGTGTTAATAAAATAAATTTAGGCGGATATCACCTGATGTTTGTGAACGATAGATGATCTGTGCGTAAATTCCATTAGTCAACCCGGCACTTTGAATAACCGGACCGCAGGACGGACAGTAAAATGATTGCAACACCAGAGGCGGCTCGGAGAAATGAGTTGGCCGCAGTGTTGTAAGCCGGTGCAGATGGGCGAGTCGATCGCAGACGTGGTCCCGGTGAGTCGATGTAGACCGGGCTATAGGGGTGGCAAGGGCGTCAGCTTGCGCGCGTCCGTTTATCGGGTAACGTGACACGGACGAACGCCGGGCGCAATGTTGTCAGTGCGTGCTCCGCACCCGTGGTATAAGCCACACTTGTAGTGAACAATTGTCCTGCGTACAATAAATACAGCAGAACGGAGTAGTTGTTTGTCGAAGGAAATTAACATGTACTTAAAAATATATAGGATGAATATCATCTGGGTTTGTTCGGACGACGGATGATCCGTATCTACCACCCGTGAATAATTGCCAATGAAACAATATACGTGGTAGTATATGTACATGAAAAAATGTACTAATTGTTCATTTAGAGCACATCAGCGTTTGGAAGCGCGGGCGGGTCAGGAAGAGCCCCAGCAGAGGCGAAGTTTGCAAAGACGATAAAGTGGTCGGGCGGCTTGAAAGCGACGGCTCGAGGGCAGGGGCAAGGTGACGCAAGCGATATTGGGTCAAACCAAACTGCGGCTCGGCGTCGGGGAATCCGGATTGTGGCTGTGATTTCTTTTTCTAATCTACATCGGTAACTCCTCCAGGTTGCCGAGATTCGTTTCCGATTCGGTGTATCAAACTTTTTTCAGTGCCATCACGTGAATACTAATCCAGCCACTAGTACTTTAGTACTAGTTCTGATTTGATGTTTTGGACGTAGCGCACAGCAACAAGGTAGTAGCCTCGGGATGTGAAGCCAATTCTCGTACGTCGACTGTCGGATCTAATTCTTCTTCACGCGCACCGGCTCTTCGCAGTAGATAACGGTGATTGAATAGTGGAATAACTTGAGTCGGTCTCGGTCTCGTCGACTCGTTGCCGAAGGTCAACCCCACTCAGACAGACAGATCGACAGGCCGCGGGTCGCCACGCGCTTCTTTTGATCTCCATCCGCTTTAATCTCGATCGATGAACTTGGATTTGATGTAGATTCTGACCGGCTCTTCTTTGTCGGAAAATTACAAACTTCTCGATTCCTTCGAGAAAAACCCTTCAAGAACTCAACACCACCATGCGCAGGCCCCACGGTGAGCGCCAACTATCGTGGATTTGTCACGGCAGATGTCCTAGGGTAAGGACTTAGTCACGAGGCCAACGCATCTATGTGGTAGCTTGAGAGGGGTTGAGCGGAATCGAGAGACGCAACACAAGATAGGGATTTAGACAGCTTCGAGCCCCGAGAAACATCATCCGGTAATAGCCCTACATGCTGTTTGAGGCTAGATCTCATTATGATCCTCATGGTGTCGCCGGTAAACCAGCTCTTTGTGTCTAGCCCTAAAGATTGTTTGTTGTTGCTTGTCCCTCTTTGGGGAGCCCTGCCCCTCCTTATATATGTTGAAGGGGCGGGTTATATGACTAGTCCTAGTAGGATTAGAATTACTCTATTACAAGGAGTCCTAGTCTTGCTTCCTTTGTAGGAGAATATTCCTTGTGCTTTCTTCATAAACCGGCCCACCATAACATGAACCGGCCTCTGGGCCTTGGGCCTTGTCATCCGTGATCCGCCTGCCGGGTTACCAGTGAATTGCCAAGTGTAAACCGTCTCAAGTAAACCGCCAAGTCCGGTCGGGTTATACTTCCGGTCGGGTTACGCCGCGGGGTATATCCCCGACACGGGCGATGTTGCCGTTGACCATATCTGGACGCGTTCACAAGTTACGGCACCAGTTTCACGTGCTAGCAGCACTAGTCAGTGTGTACGTGCAATGCACGTTAATTTCGAAGTATATTAAGTGCATGTGGATATTAAGTAGGATATTATTTGCGTGTTATTATGTGATTAGCACTATTTTTGGCATGAAATTAACTGCACGCTAAACATGTTGAGCGCTTGACATTGAAGCAGTCTAGGTCGTTGGATGACAAGGAATACATGTGGCTTTATGACGTTTTATATTTAATTTGATACGGCTCTAGCAGAACATTCAATCGATCAAATCATAGATTTTTCTCAGTCTGACTCCGACTTTAAATTATATGACGATCGATCTAAAATAAACGGAAATGATAAACGTTCGGATTTTAAGCATGGCAATCCGAATGTTTTTCATGGCAAATTTAGATTACGCGGTGGCGGCGGGGGCGTCTTGCGGTGGAAAGCGGCTCCTCTGCCGTGCTCTGTGTGTCGTCGGGCCACTGACCGACGGCGTGGGCGGCACCTTGCGCCGTTGTTGGCGTACTCCTGGACGTTGGCCTAGCTTCAAGGAAGACCAAAATGTTTTGGACTTCGGAGCGAGTCAACTGGCGGGAGGAGGCGACTGGCGTTGGTGCAAGGAAGCGGTCGAAGGCGGCCATCCATGCCGCTGAGGGGGGCACTGGCACCCGCGCGGGGACAGGCGCTGTCAACGGCGCGGCGGAGACATACGTGTGCACGGGAACCGGCACGGGCGTGTGCGTCAGTGCACACGCAGGCGCATGCGCCGGCAGGTGCGCGGGCACCGGCACGGGCGTGCGCGTCAGTGCACGCGCAGGCGCATGCGCTGGCAGGTGCATGGGTGCGTGAAAGTTGGCGGGGACCTCGTGGAACTCTGTGGCATCAAGCTCAATGACAATGTGCGACTCCCAACCCATCAATGCCACGGGGATGAACGCTGGCGCAGTCGGGGCGACGGGAGCCAGAACGGGAGCGGGGACAGGCGCGGCATCTTCCCGCAAGGCCAGTTCAAGCTCGTCCCAAAGAGCCTTATGTTCTCGAGACTCCGGCTGGGTGTCTTCCTCAGGAAACTGGAAGACTAAGGGCAGACCATCGTGATGCGGCATGGCGTACGTTTAGGTCAGGCTGGTTGGAGGTAGACGACAGGAGAAACGAAGAGGAAGAGAGAAGATTGTAGTGATACTGGGTAGTGCGGGGTTGATTTTAAAGTGTGGCGCCGGCGACATTAAAAGTGGGAGCACTTGGGACGAAGGTGGGCGGCGGAGCCTGGTCAAAGGGCTCGCCTTCCGGTGAGCCTGCACGGCGGTCTGCTTGCACGCCTCCCTGTCAGCCGGCGCAGCGGTCTGCTCGCACGCCTCCCGTCGACTCACACGCTTGCTCGGACGGCACCTGCCGATGAGAAGCAGGACTCGTGGCGGCACGTAAACGCCCACGGTTTCAATAGTGAAAGCGTCCGCCTTTAACGTGACAGGTCTTTGTTCCAAATACCTTAGCTCTTCATTTGTGCAACTTGTCATAAGCAGCTTGTCTCAAATTGAAGAAAAAAATTACGAATTAATATTTGTGCCATATCACGTGACCATGCTCAGTTTCAAGAATTTATGGTCACTTTTGGATTTTCTGAAATTTAAGATCCAGGATTCGAAACAATATCGTAATCTGCATCATGCAATAAATTTTCAAGCCATACATATGTCCTGTTGTATTTCTTAAGAAAGGATTTGGTCAAACATTTTTCTTAGTTAGACTTCAGACAAGTTATACCTGCAGAGCAAAAGGATAATCTCTCCGTACCAGTGCATTGCCTGATATATTAACTCAAGTACTAGGCACGAACAAACGGACTCAATTATGGGCTCATCCTGGTGTAGTAGTAGTAGTAGGCAATGCAGTTGTCGAGTGACCTTGGCGAGCGGCGACCGAGGGAATTGAACCGTGCTCGGCACGGTAGGTAACGTTGTCTAGTTACTAAAGCATCCCTCCGTTGTTCATCGAAAGTCATTATGGACCGGAGACATGAGGGGAATTTCCTACGACTGGAATTCTGGCCGCCAGATATTTCCACTCGAAACGCGGAGGCTCGACTGGTTGGGGATGCCTAATGTGCGTACCACGCACGCCACCAGAAGGACACGAGCCCGGTTTTTTTTTCTTTTTTAGGATCAACACGAGCCAAGGTCTGGCTCGTACGCCGTTGGGTCCAACCATTCGAAAGTACGAAAGGAACCTTTTAAATTGCCGAACGAATCTATGTGTATTACAATGCCCGTATTTTCCTTGCAAATACTAATCTCAACGTGGTAATTGATTTATGTCGAGTTGTTGAATTAGAGTGAGTTTGTGATATAGTGATCTCAACGTGGATTTCACATTTCATGGTATCCCTAGTAAGTTTTTCAATGCAAAAAACTTTGTATGTATCAAGCATATGACCCCACACACACACGGAGAGAGAGACACCCACACACGAACACAACAACAATCCAATAAGTATAGTGCATCTATTTTTCCAAACCATGCATGTATGACACGAATTCAAAAATACTCCTTCTTTTCCTAAATATTAGTCTTTTAGAGATTTCAACAAGCGACTACATACGGAGCAAAATGAGTGAATCTACACTCTAAAATATGTCTATATACATCCGTATGTGCCAGTCCACTTGAAATCTCTAAAAAGACTAAAATTTAGGAACGAAGGGAGTAAAATGTAAGGCATGCATGGTCCCCAATTCAATATTTAAAACGAACATGAAACTGAAACATGAATATTAGGTCTAGTACTACAGTACATGCAAATGTTGTGTTTAATTAGGCAGAGCTATGATTGTCGGGGGTCACCCCCTCGACCTTAGATAAAATTGTGAAGCTCTGTTTAGCGTTATTTATATTATATTTGTCCCCACCCTCCCAACCACCGATTGGTTGTGCACCCCCCCACCCCTCCTCCCCGGGAGAATATCATGTGCCCCCATACCTTAGATATGCCGATACGAGTTGCTTGAATATTATAGATCTGAGATATAGCAGCTCACATGATGTCTTAATATTTTTACAGGAAACCTTGATGAGTTTGAGAATTGCACACAATTTGTACAAAAACTACTAAGATGCCCTTGGATCCCATATCCAATGACCTCGAAGCTCGTATCATCGTAGCATCTAAGATGAAGGAGGACATGATATTCTGCTGTATGTAAGAATATCATGTGCTACCACACCTTAGATGCTTTGGTGATACAAGCTCTTCGAAGCCATTGGATTTGTGACCCAACACCTCCTTGGTGGTTCGAATGGTTTTTTTGTAGAAAAGCCCCCAAAGAGTTCGGCCACTGCTTACAAGCACAAAGACTGCTCACATGCCATTGGATCTCAGATCAAACGACCTCGAAGCTCGTATCACCGTAGCATCTAAGATGAAGGAGGACATCATATTCTCCTGTATGTAAGAATATCATGTGCTACCACACCTTAGATGCTTTGGTGATACAAGCTCTTCGGAGCCGTTGGATTTGTGACCCAACACCTCCTCGGTGGTTCGAATGGTTTTTTGCAGAAAATCCCCCAAAGAGTTCAGCCACTGCTTACAAGCACAAAGACTGCTCAGATGCCATTGGATCTCAGATGAAACGACCTCGAAGCTCGTATCACCGTAGCATCCAAGCTGCGAGAGCACCTTATGTTTTCTCGCACGGGAGAATATGAGGTGCTCCCGCACCGTAGATTCTATGGTGATACGAGTTCACGGAGATATAACGGCCCACGGTAGGAGGTTTGAATGTTTTGCAATATACGGCTGAGAGAGTTTGGGAATTGCGCAGAAAGTACAAGTACTACGCATGTGCCATCTGATCACTGATCATACGACCTAGATGCTCGTATCACCGTAGCAGGTAATTAAGCTACGGGGAGCACCTAATATGAGCAACGGGCAGCCGTTGGATCCAAGATGCAGCGGCACACACGAGGCCTGAATGTTTGATTTGCAAAAAAACCTTTGGAGAGTTTGGAAATTGCGCATAATTACAAAGACTACTCGCAAGCCATTGGATCTCACTTCCAACAGTGTAAAAACTCGTATCACCATAGCATCTGAGCTGCGGGGTGGATGTGATATTCTATGCCGCTGTCATTTTTTTCGTAAACTTGCAAAATACGTATAACTTGTGTCATTACTTGTCTAACCGTGCAAAGTGTTTGTTCAAACAAACCATCCTACACTGAAATATCGGAACAACACACGGGGGTCCCACTTGTCATTAATCAAATTTGGACCTAAAACTAACAAATATGAAAGACGAGATTCGAACTGGCAACCTGGACTACAAAGCGTAAGTCGATAGCCTGAAACAACAACGGTTGTTGGCTTTGTCCCATAACTTGATTTTATACAGTATTACGTTGAGTAGAGTAGAGGGAGTGCCTCATCAACACGTGCATGACCGTTGACTCACTTACTGGTGGGTCCCAGGTCTGCGATCTCTCTCTTCTCTCCATCGTCTAACCTTTGCACGGGCACACACGAAGAGCGGCGCTAGCTTGCTGTGGTGTTATTACAACTAAAAGAAAAAGCTTGGAAAATAGAAGAATAGCCTAGAACAAGAGACGTTGTGACTGGTCGAGATGGAGCTAACCACACCTATCCTCCGTGCCATGGTAGCATGATGAAGCTGTGTGGCTAGTGGGGTGTTTTCGACCAACTGGCTCGGTCCCGAGGTCAACCCATAGGTACTACGTCTGATACAGTAAAATTTTACACGCATATTTTTCCTCCATGCCGAGACATGGCCCACCCTACCGCGCGGTTTCGGGGTCCTCCCGGGTGGTGCACGAATATATTCTTCCTGATGTGGGACGCCCTAACGCGCGTTTTCGCCGAAGCAAGTAAATGAGTCGTGAAAGACCACTTTTCTCATCGAGTACATCAGTGAAGCACGGTGGCTAGCTAGTTGGGCTAGTTCGACCGATTAGCTAGGCCGCGGCCACATTTGTTTTTTCACCCCTTTTTTTATCTACTTGCCGGCGGGTAAATTTAAATATCCACCGCGGCGTTGCTCTGGTGTTTGAGTGCGGCAGGATTTTTAATTTTTTGATTGACGGGAGCAGGCACGGCAGGAATTTAAATTTTTTGATTGACGAGAGCAGGCGCGGCAGCAATTAGTCACGATGACTCCGCCTGTAAAACCCACTGCTCCCTGATGTGAGAAGTCATCGACTGGTGTTTTACCATGGAGAAAACCAAAAGATTCCCTGCTCCTCGGCTGGCTCCCTTCGGCTTCCCGTAGATTGCATTGCCTTTCAGCCATTTCACCCCTGCATCACCAACGTCCTACGCCTCGAGAAGCAGAGGGACTTCGGTGGTGTTTAGGCGCCCTCTGCATGGGCATGTCCATGTCTCGGCGCAACATGACCGTTGGATCAAACTCAGATGGTGCAGATCAGTCACTGTAGCACGAAGCGTGTGGGTGTGTTTGGTTGCATTCTCATCTCAATATACTCCTCTATCTAGGTGTGTAAGTCACCTTACGAAAACCAAATAATCCCAAAACACTTAGGCACCGTACATTAACTCCCTCCCTGTTTCTTGTTTTGTGACATATCAACCAATAAGAGACGTGGGCCGTGCATGCTTTTAATGACTTGAGACTAATAAACATGACATGCAGTGGTTAGTTCATTGCATGGAATACTATTAATTAGCAAAAAGACATTAAGTTTTCTCGTTTTCCTCTCCGCCTTGGTCGCAGTGCACAACGTAAGATGACTTACACACCTAGACGGAGGGAGTAGTTGTTTCCTCTTCGTGTATTTGTGTTAACCTACTAGTGTGGACTCATGCACCCTTCATGCCCTCTGCCAAACACCCAAAAGTGGGTTGAGAAGGGAACTTTTGCTCCCATCCCGTGCACCCTTCATACACCCTGCCTAACACTATTCGTGCTTCATATGGTTCATGTTTCGTGGAGTACTGTAGCACCGTACTCTCCGTGCGCTGTAGACCTAGTTCTGTTAACATTCTCACCGTTCATTCTCGACCGGACAGTCGAGAAAGCGGTACTATGTTACTACATTACTGTTCAATACTTTACATGCGCACAACATCATTTGTTGTCGTCATATCTTACTACACTAGCAACAAGATTATGTAGTACTGACGTATGAACCACTGCACATGCCTAGTAGTAGGAGCACTGTGTATGTTTAAGTGGCTGCCGTGCTTTGCACTCCTCCGTCGTAAGAGTGGAAACGCTTGCTATAATCATTTTTTTCTTCAGAAAAATAGTGGACACACTCTACGGTGCGGATCCTCCTCCATCCATGCACTAAATTACTCACTTCCGCCGACGTGTGGGATAGCCAGCATCGGGGTCCACCAGCCATGCACTAATTACTCCGTAGTAGAGTGACGTTAGACTACCCCGATCGAAGCGCCGCAGTAATGACCAATGAGCCGTCAAATCACAAAACCCCCTCCTTTCCAGCAGTAAGTTGGATGGACGAAGCAACCATCATTTCACTCTTCTCTCTCAGCTTTACCCAATTCGCTTCTCCCTCATCTTGTTCCTCATTTCTTCAAGAAAACCCCGACCTGCTTCTGCCATTGTTCTTCTCTCCCAAAGAAGGAAAGGTGAGCGCATCAATGGTGTTGATTCTGGCCAAGGCCCGGTCTTGCAACCCCGAGACTGATACTATAACTCCCTCTCTTTTCTTCTTTTGGGTTTGTGATTATGGTTTCTTTTCTTTTATTTCTATTCGACAGTTTCTTGATGGACGCTAGAGCACCGGCCAAAGTGATGTCTATGGCTCTGGCCAAAACCGTCAAGGCTCATGGTACGAAGAAGCGCAAGCACCCCGCCGAGACTACCGCAGACAAGCTCAAAGCCATCGCCATGTCCAAGCCCTCCTCTCCGGGATCCCTCATTAAGAAAGTCCAGGTAATATCTCTTCTTGATGATCTTTTTCTCGATCTTGATCGTGTTTTTTCATCTAACACGGAGTACTAGTACTAGTAGTACAACTTTTTGGGTGATCTTGCATGTGATTTTTGTGTGCCAAATGACGGTTCTAAATTCCTCTTTTGACCAAAACATGCGAGAGGTTGACACTGATTTCTTATAGATTACTTTCAACTACTCCCTCTGTCCCAAATTTCTTGTCTTAGATTTGTCTACATAAGGATGTATCTAATACTAAAATGTGACTTGATACATCTGTATCTAGACAAACCTAAAACAAGAATTTTGGGACGGAGGGAGTACTTTATGAACATCAATGCTACTGTACCTTTGAAGAGGGTATATTTGCCTCAGTAACTTGTGTTATGGATATTGCAAGTAATCCCTCTGCTCTCATGCCGTTGAAGACATGTTCTCGTGTCTTTGTTCACTCATTTCTGTACGTATATGTAGTCATATATGGAGTATAATATCGAAAATCATCTTATATCTCTGAACGGAGGTAGTAATAAAATATGGTTTCTGTTTGAATTAGAACCAGGTCCGCGGTATAGATGAAGTTCTCAAAGTCATGCCGTGTGAACTGGAAGACCTGAGGATGAGTTCTACTGCTAAACTATCCAGCTGCTGTGTCCTTGTCGCCACGTGTCCTGAACTAGTGTTTTCCTATAGCATTGTTGTCAGGCGTGTTCTCGAGGTTGTACTTGACCACATCAATTTCCTAATTGTGCCTTCGATTACGAAGGGTGTGGTTCTTGTAAAGCTTCCCAACAAATCTGATGCGGCTTGTCTTCATCATCATGTTTATGAGTGGAAAGACCACTCTGTTAGGTTCTCCAAGGTTGTCGAGATGGTGATGGTGCATGTAGACATCTCTCACGTAGTCCATGGCCTAGTTAGTTATGCGGAGTTCATCCCGTAGGTCGGTGGCAAGAAATAGTCTGTAGAGTTTAATTAGTGCAACTTTGCTTGTCTGTAGTAAGTACTATTGTTCAGTACTTGATTTGTGTTTGTGAACCCTGTATTGTTTATTAGTACTGCCGCTTTTGGTGTGTGGTCAGTCCTGAGAACGGTCTATGTTAATGTCTGTCCACTCAATTCAGTCTGTATATTTTGAAGTATCCAGATCATCTTTTTTGTGAGGACGGTTTATCAATTATGGTTACACTCCAATATATGTATGCATTGCAGGGTTTATCGCACCCACCAGGATTTCCAGTCCCATGGATGTTCTGTCCATACGATTTGTCACGACCTTTGGACTGTCCTGCTTGTGGGACTAGGCGGGGCCCCTGCATGCCACCCGTAGTTGGACGATCAATCTTCTGTTTAGTACTTCAACATAGTGATTTCCTGGTAAGGATTCACTCGTGTCACATCAAGTAAATCTTATTGATTTACTATCTAAATCTTATTGATTTAATGTCATGTTTTCTTTATTTTCCTGTAATTTTACGATGCAGGTTTTGCCATGTGACATTCATCACAGAATACACCATTTGGTTTGCTCTACGATGGCTATTTTTGCAGGTTTCACTTCTTATGTCATGTCAGTAACAAAGGCACTGTCCATCACTTGTATTACTGGAAAAAAATTGGATCAGTCTGTTGTGTGAGTAAAAGCTGAATCCCTATGATGAACTGCAGTTTGGTTTAACAAAAACACCACAATTAGTCCTTCTCGCGTTTAAAATAAATGAAGAAAAAAACTGGATCATGGTCACGAAGCCTAGTCAAGTTAGAAAGCTAATCATAGCAGAACAGAAACGATCACCGCTATCTCGCACATCGGTACCACCTTCAGCAATGGATCGAGAACCGGCAGTTCCTCTAGCACTGACAGCGGCAGTAGCTCAGTCTGATCCAGCTGAGGATTGGGCACCGACCACGTCAGCGGATCAGGCTGATCTACCAGAGGATCGGGCATCGACACCGGCACCTGCTCCGACACCGGCACCAGCTCTACAAGGAGCACCATCTTCGGCAACAGCAGCGGCTTCGGCACCTGCACCAACACTTGCACTTGAATTTGCTCCGGCCCGTGCAGCGGCAACAGACTGAGCTGGAGTTCGCACTTCATATACCAAAGTCCTTACAAAAACCGACATGTCCACCTTCTTGGTAAGCATTGGCCGCCCAAGTGTTTCGTTCTTTTTTCTTTCCAAGTTGTTTCGCATGATTCACTGTGTTGATCTAACTGTTTGGGTATGTCTTCTTCTTTGCAAACAGAGAATTCCTAGAGCAACGAGGGAGTCGTTCAACAATCCGGGCGACAGCGGCCAAGTTTCTCTTACCATGCGCAGCCTTGGTGTGAATGAACCTGCTCAATATACCGTAAGTACAAAGGATGGTCGCATGATGATTGATGCTAAAGGATGGTCAAGGTTCAAATCTAAATCATATCTTGCGGTAGGGGGTGATCTCAAAATCGAAATTTCTCGGCAAGGAGAGCTGGTCCAAATCAACTTTGAAATTCTTCAGTAGCAGCACGCAACCGCGGAACTGATCTATCCTACGAGAGATTTTGATGTAATAATATAGCATGGTGAAACAACTGTCCTGTGTGTATAAGTAATACGACAGTATTATTTATCACATGGTATATCGTTGATAGAATTGCAACTCTCATTGCTGGTTAGGAACTGTCGTTTGATTTCATTCCAACAATTGCCATGCTTTATTCAATTTTGTGTATTCGCCTTGCGACAGCATCTAAAACCAGCGCCGTACTGATCGCTTGCAATATGAAAAGCGCTGAGGTAGAACACATGGGTCCCCAAACATGCAGGGTGGGTCTACGGCCCAAGTCCAGAACCGTGAGACTGTCTGAGTATTATATTCTCAGCTGAACCCCCATAATTGTCTCAAAAAAAATACTGAACCCCCATAATGCCCGTGCGTTGCACGTAACATCAAGATGCATTTGTATGAGTATTTTATCTTGTGAGAGAAAAGGATGAACGAGGGAAGGCCTTATTTGCAAATGTGGAGAGGTGTGTGGGTACCTTTTTGCAAAATTCCCATAGTTTCCTTCCTATCCGTCAGATATAATTTTGTATGTATAAGGTTGTGATATAAAATATTTGTATATTTCTTTACAGAGGGAGTATCTCTCTGTCAAAAATATATTTTTCTGTAACTAGTTACTCATGTCTTTCTACTTCCTTTCGCTGATATGTGGGGCATTCGGCAACGGGGTCCACGTGCCATATGCACAAATTAGAGTGCACAACTACACGGTAGACACACCCCAGTCGTAGCGCCGCGGTAATTCCCAATGAGCCGTCAAATCACAACCCCCCCCCCTCCTTTCCAGCTTTAGCAGTAAGCTGGACGGACGAAGCGGCAATATTTCATTGGGCCTGAATCCCCTTCTCCCTCGTCTGCTTGTTCAAAGAAAACCCCCTCTCGGCGATTGCATAGGGTTTTCTCATGGAGAACCAGGTACGAATTCTTCATCCATCCCCGATAAATCCAAGTCCCTTGGTCGCAGGTAATCCTAGGATGGCAGCCGCCACCGTTGATGCATTTTTCTTCCTACTAAATCTAGTGTGTTTCATTTGCAGTGCCCAAAGTGCGAGGACCCTACAAGTTTCTGCGCCCTCGGCGAGACGCCACACTTGTTCCTTCTCATCCTAACACGGGATTTTAAAACGCGCACAGTATGTTCCTAGAATCATCTTTTCTATCCAGGAGGGTGGGTTTTTTTTAACATGTTGTCGACTAATTTGGAAATTTGGATTGCTATATTTGGATAAAAGGTACTACCAGTACGATGGTCAACACTGACGTGAAGGAGGAAGTTATTTCTAGATTTGGATAGGGAATACATTGTGTTCTCATATTATTTTTCCTGCAGTGCATTATTTGCTCTGCCAGAATACATGTACTCAAGATGCTCGGCCTTGCCATAACTGAATACACCAGTTTAATGGTCACAGTGAAGACAAGCCATGGATATAAGTTCCGAGTTCGGTTCATGAACCAAGAAGATCGCAGCTTTTTTTATGGCCGAACTTGGATAAACTTTCTCAAGTGTTACGGACTGAAAGTTGGCGCACGAATGTTGATGGAAATAGCAGAACCTGGTCTCATCTTCACTGCGATCTTCCACCCCGACGTCGTTCCAATTGTTCATCCATGTTAGTATCTGGTTCTTGCTTGTTGCCTCAATTACTTCTTAATCCACCTATTATGTCTAACTAATCACAATTTAACTTTAGAAGTAGCAACGAATCTCTCACGAAGATGCTACTTCTAACTAATATTTTCTTATAATTGGTGGCACGTGTAAGTTTTTTCAGAGTTAAGCAGGCTACTCGTTTGTTATTCTGTAACAACTCGGCTGTTACTGATGGCACTGAAGTTGACTGGGACGACATCCACAAGTTCCTACACTTTATTGGTCGTCTTGAGGTCCTTGTGGGGCGTTTCAATGGTGGAAGGCCACGTGGGATATGTGTGCCACTGCTGCACTCGTTGAAGAGGTCCAACTATGTCGAGAAACTTATGGTACGAGCTGTTTTCTGTTATATATGTTGTTCATAAACTATTGCTTATACACAGCTTTACAGTTGTGATCTTCTTGAAACAGAAACTGCCTAGTTCTATTGTTCCTATACAGATGCCTGACCATGGTCGGGTCAGACTTGCGCTTGGTCACAACATGATGTTTATGTCAACCTACTCCATTCCCCTTGGAGGTGAAAAGATACTTATTCATGGGTGGTCTCAAATAATGAAGGCCCGTCCATCTTGGAGAATAGGACAGAAGATTATGTTCCTGCTTTTACATGGCTCTAAAGCGAATATCATGTTTATTGACCACATTGCGAGATGAAGCCGCTTTCAGAAGGTTGTGGTTGCACGGGGTGGAGCATGGGCCTTGTCGTAGGGCTTGGCGGCCTCACCCTTGATTAACTGTAGGCAAAGTAGCATTGTTCGAGGCATGCTTTGTACCGTTGAACCTGTATAAGTATTTATACTGCTTTCAGCTATGGTTGTTAAGTGCCCCTGCTGGTTTCAATTAAGGTTGTTAAGTACTCCTGCTGCTTTTACAGTCTGTCGTGTTTCTTCAGTCATGTCTTCCTCCAGCCGCCAAAACCAAACCAGCACCGGTGGGGCCACCTGCTTCCGCCTCCCACGGCTGGCTGCGCCTCAGCGCACGCATCGCGGCCCCACCGTCTCCTAAATCGTTAACGCCGACGTCTGAGGCCTCGCCGTCGTCCTCCGCGCACTTTGGTGCACTCGTCGCAGCACCGCCCTCTCGCGTTGTCAACATGGTCAACAAACAGCAGGAATCGGCAGAAGTACGTGGAGAGGATGACAGTACGGGCCCACCATGTCAGCGTATGGAAAAATAAAATGCTTCCTCCTAGTGTTTTCCTGACATCTGGGACCCATGACATTGTGAGCGTATATAGTCAATAGACAAGAGAACAGCACAAGATCGGCTGACAACTGGGACGTAGCTGCTCGAGCAGTATTTTTTTTGTTATTGTTGAGACAGAGCAGGTTTTGAACTCGGTTGTGGCCCGTCTAGCCCAGGCTTATATTTTATGTTCACCATGTGACCAGCCCAGCTATTTTTTCTTTGTGAAAATGAGCCCAGTTTATTTTTTCTGAAGAATACCCAATCCAGGCCTATTTATTTTTCTACGCCCTGATGGGCTGCAACTCTTTCAAGACGCCTACAAATCTTGAAAGTATTATGAAATTGGCTGTAAATATAAAAACAGATGCCAAATTGGCAATTACTCCCTCCGTCCCAAAATAAGTGACTCAAAAATGACTCAACTTTGTACTAGCTTTAGAACAAAGTTGAGTCACTTTTGAGTCACTTATTTTGAGACGGAGGGAGTACCTTATAATTTCTGAATTTTTTCACATTTTCATATTCCTATTTCACTTGGCATTAACCTAATTTAAATATATCTTCAAAGTACTTTAAATCTGGCTCGACATTTCGGTATTAAAAATAGGTTGGAACCCACAGAAATATGCGAAATTGGCCCTGGCAAACCAAAAAACGGACTGCAATAAATTGCATCAGAAGTCGCAATGAGCTATTATAAATTAATAAAAAAAGGGAATGGTCTAACTTATGGGCCTATTAAGTTGACGCGTATGCAAGATTTTTTAGTTATTATATACGTCAACAAACGATTCTAGCATATGTAACCGTTGGATGTCAATCCAACGGCTGTCATGTTTCTTCAATCTCCGATCTTCTTGCTCCAGCCGCCAAATCCAGCGCCGGCGGGACCGCCTGCTCCCGCCTCCCGTGCAGGCCTCACCGCCCCTACTACTCCCACAGCTGGCCAGGGCATCCCTCTACTCACCCACACCCCCTGTTATACTGCGGCGATGGCAGCCTCACACCACAGCTGAACAAGTGAACCCTCGTACTCCTCTCCGCGTGGGCATCCACTGACGCGTCTTCCCTGGCTCTGCGTCGTCTCCTTCCTAGGCCTCGCAGTCGTTCACCGCCCTGGTGCTCTCGGCGTGGCGTGGTCAGCGTGGTTAAGGAATGACTTCCATCGGAAGAGTACTGTTGTGGAGAGGCTGACAGCTGGGTCCACGGCAGCCGCAAGGAAGTGCCTCCTTATTACGCGGAAAATAATTATTCCTCCACCTGATAGTAGGGACCCACCGGACGGGCCACTGTATTTGGCGAAAAAACATTTCCCCCTGACTGCTGGGACCTACCGGACGGGCCATCGTATTTCATGAAAAAAACGTTCCCCCCATTGTCAGCTCAGACCCACCGGAAGTGCCTCCTTATTACACACACAAAAATGAATAATCCCCCTGCTAGCTGGGACCTAGTATAGTGGGAGGCTGACTTGTGAGCCTACTAAGTTGACAGGGACGGCGGGCTTTATCAACTTAGTCAATATCCATGAATCTAGCTCCATTGACCGTACAATGTCCATCCAACGGCCGTAGTGCTTCTTCAACCTCTGGTCTTCTTTCTCCAGCCGCCCAAACCAGCGCCGGTCGTGCCTCGTGCTCCTGCCTCCCGTGGCCGGCTACAATTCCGCAGAGGCCTCACCGCCCCCTACTACTCCTACCGCTGGCCAGGCCATCCCTCTACTCACCCACACCCCCTGTTATTCTACGGCGACGGCAGCCTCAGACCGCAGCGAACCAGTGAACCCTCATACTCCTCTACGCGTGGGCATCCACTTCTGCGTCTTCCCCAGCTCTGCGTCGTCCCCTTCCTAGGCCTCACCGTCGTCCACCACCCTAGTGCTCTCGACACAGCATGGTCAACATGGTCAAGGAACGGCTTCCATCAGACGTGGACTGTACGTGGAGAGGCTGACAGCTGGGTCCATAGCTGCCTCCTTATTATGCGCAAAATAATTATTCATCCACCTGACAGTGGGGACCCACCAGACGGGCCACCGTATTTTGCGAAAAAAAACGTTTCCCCCCTGACTGTTGGGACCCACCGG
>LR738716.1:128631722-128646350 GCA_902687465.1 Secale cereale
GACCCACCGGAAGTGCCTCCTTATTACACACAAAAAATGAATACTCCCCCTGCTAGTTGGGACCCACCTTGGTGGGTGGCTGACTTGTGGGCCTACTAAGTTGACGGGGACGGAGTGCTTTGTCAACTTAGTCAATATGAACAATTCTAGCTCCAGTGACCGTACGATGTCCATCCAACGGCCGTAGTGCTTCTTCAACCTCTGGTCTTCTTGCTCCAGCCGCCCAAAGCAGCGCCGGTCGTGCCGCATGCTCCTGCCTCCCGTGGCCGACTGTGCTGCCGCGGAGGCCTCACCGCCCCCTACTATTCCCACTGCTGGCAAGGCCCTGCAGCGACGGCAACCTCACACCGCAGCCGAATCAGTGAACCCTCGGACTCCTCTCCGTGCAGGCTTCCACTGTCGCGTCTTCCCCGGCTCCGCGTCGTCTCCTTCCTAGGCCTCGCCGTCGTTCACCGCCCTGGTGCTCTCGACGCGGCGTGGTCATCGTGGTCAAGGAACGACTTCCATCGAAAGAGTACTGTACGTGGAGAGGCTGACAGCTGGGTCCAGGGCTACAGCAAGGAAGTGCCTCCTTATTACGCGCAAAAAAATTATTCCTCCACCTGACATCGGGGACCCACCGGACGGGCCACCGTATTTCGCAAAAAAAACGTTTCCCCCTGACTGCTGGGACCCACCAGCTACATCTTCGCATGCAAGGAAGTGCGTCCGGGCAAAAAACGATTCGCCCCCCTGACTGCTGGGACCCACCAGCTACATCTTCGCATGCAAGGAAGTGCCTGACAGTCGGGACCCACCTGGTCGAAGCGTACGTAGCGTTGTCATTCTGGTCGCGAACATGTACGTACATATTGGTCGATGTAGAGGCGCGCACGTGTCGTAGCAGAGGCACGCACGTAGCATGTACACATACGTACAGCGGCCAGGGTGCAAGAAAAAGAAAATACGGCCACGTACGTACATACAGGCGGGGTCTCGAACGCCCACTCGCGCGTACGTACGGCCAGGACTCGTGTACATGGCTGGGTCGGAACGGAGAAACAGCGTCGTCGCCGTGTTCATGGGGAGCCAACCGGCTGGGTCGGAACGGAATGCGTCGTCGTGTTCATCGAGAGGGCTTGGACGGAACAGCCGATGGAAACGAGGCCTGGCATACCGCGGAACGGAGGAAACGGCCTTGTGTTCGACCGGCCATGTTCGAAACGGGATCATGTTCATCGGGAGGGGTCTGGCGTACCGCAAAACGGAGGAAACGGACCTCCTACGGTCGAAACGGGGGTCCTGTTGATCAGGAGGGGTGTGGCGTACCGCAAAACGGAGGAAATGAACTTGTGTTGGAGCGCTACGGTCGAAACGGGGGTCCTATTCATCGGGAGGGGTGTGGCGTACCGCAAAACGGAGGAAACGGACTTGTGTTGGAGCGCTACAGTCGAAACAGGGGTCCTGTTCATCGGGAGGGGTGTGGCGTACCGCAAAACGGGACTCCATGGGATACTGTTCATCACCACCGTCGACCCCCTCCAGCCTCCACGGGTTACTGTTCATCCACCGTCGACCTCCTCCAGCTTCCACCTGCGACTGTTCAGCCTCCACCGTGCGCTACTCCACCGGCAACTGTTCAATCAGCCCTCTCCACGGGCTCCTGTTCAACCACCCCTCCACGGGCTACTGTTCATCTAGCCCTCCACCATCTATTGTTCATGCAGCCCTCCACGGGGTTGTCCTGTTCATGCAGAGGCAACACCACGGGGTCCTGTTCAGCCACCCCCACCGGGAACTCTTCATCCAACCTCCCCCCCAGCAACACTCACTGTTCAAGCAGAGGCAGCATCGATCTGCTCCAGTTAGTAGCAGGAGCGAAGGAATCGCTTGATCGGGTTCAGTTAACAGCCATCGATCGATCGCTCGGGTTCAGTAACACGTAGCCTGCAGTGGAATCGCTCGGGTTGAGTTAGAGCCCAACGCCTCGCTCGGGTTCAGTTAGAGCCCAATGCCTCGCACCCACGCGCGTGCGTGTACGAGAGAAACGCCCATCGCTCGGCCCCGACCACTGATGTCTACTACACAACCTTCTTCTTGTAGACGTTGTTGGACCTCCAAGTGCAGAGGTTTGTAGGACAGTAGCAAATTTCCCTCAAGTGGATAACCTAAGGTTTATCAATCCGTGGGAGGCGTAGGATGAAGATGGTCTCTCTCAAACAACCCTGCAACCAAATAACAAAGAGTCTCTTGTGTCCCCAACACACCCAATACAATGGTAAATTGTATAGGTGCACTAGTTCGGCGAAGAGATGGTGATACAAGTGCAATATGGATAGTAGATATAGGTTTTTGTAATAAGAAAATATAAAAACAGCAAGGTAACTAAAGATAAAAGTGAGCATAAATGGTGTTGCAATGATAGAAAACAAGCCTAGGGTTCATACTTTCACTAGTGCAAGTTCTCTCAACAATAATAACATAATTGGATCATATTAGTAGCCCTCGACATGCAACAAAGAGTCACTCCAAAGTAACTAATAGCGGAGAACAAACGAAGAGATTATGGTAGGGTACGAAACCAACTCAAAGTTATTCTTTCTGATCGATCTATTCAAGAGTCCGTAGTAACATTCAATCTATCATAGAGTTCGTACTAGAATAACACCTTAAGATACAAATCAACCAAAACCCTAATGTCACCTAGATACTCCATTGTCACCTCAAGTATCCGTGGGCATAATTATACGATATGCATCACACAATCTCAAAAACATCTATTCAACCAACACATAGAACTTCAAAGAGTGCCCCAAAGTTTCTACCGGAAAATCAAGATGAAAACGTGTGCCAACCCCTATGCATAGATTCCCAAGGTCATGGAACCCGCAAGTTGATCACCAAAACATACATCAAGTGAACCGATAGAATACCCCATTGTCACCACAGGTATCCCACGCAAGACATACATCAAGTGTTCTCAAATCCTTAAAGACTCAATCCGGTAAGATAACTTCAAAGGGAAAACTCAATCCATTACAAGAGAGTAGAGGGGGAGAAGCATCATAAGATCCAACTATAATAGCAAAGATCGCGGTACATCAAGATCGTGCCATGTCAAGAACACGAGAGAGAGAGAGAGAGAGAGAGAGAGAGAGAGAGAGATCAAACACATAGCTAATGGTACATACCCTCAGCCCCGAGGGTGGACTACTCCCTCCTCGTCATGGAGAGTGCCGGGATGATGAAGGTAGCCACCGGTGAGGGTTCCCCCCTCCGGCAGGGTGCCGGAATGGGGTCTAGATTGGTTTTTGGTGGCAACACAGACTTTCGGCGATGGAACTCTCGGTCTAGGTTATTTTCCGGAGGTTTCAGTATATATAGGAGGTGTTGGAGTCGGGGCCAAGCAAAGGGGGTCTACGGGTTGTCCACGAGGCAGGGGGCGCTCCCAGTAGGGGGGCTTGCCCCCCACCCTCGTGGGCAGCCCGTGCATCTCCTTGTCCTCCCCCGGTACTCCGTGGGCTTCTTCTGGTCCAAAAACAATCTCCGTTGAATTTCAGGTCAATTGGGCTCCGTTCGATATTCCTTTTCTGCAAAACCCTAAAACAGGAGAAAAACATAAACTGGCACTGGGCTCTGGGTTAATAGGTTAGTCCCAAAAATCATATAAAAGTGTATATAAAAGCCCATAAAACATCCTAGAAGGATAATATAATAGCATGGAACAATAAAAAATTATAGATATGTTGGAGACGTATCAGCATCCCCAAGCTTAATTCCTGCTCGTCCTCGAGTAGGTAAATGATAAAAACAGAATTTTTGATGTGGAATGCTAACCAACATAAATTTCAGTGTAGATCTCTTTATTGTGGCATGAATGTTCAGATCTGAAAGATCCAAGACAAAAGTCTATATTGACACAAGAATAATAATACTTCAAACATACTAACAAAGCAATCATGTCTTCTCAAAATACTATGGCTAAAGAAAGTTATCCCTACAAAATCATATAGTCTGGCTATGCTCCCTCTTCATCACACAATATTCATACCATGCACAACCCCGATTTCAGCCAAGCACTTGTTTTCATACTCAATTCTTTCAAACCTTTCAACTTCCACGCAATACATGAGCGTGAGCCATGGATATAACACTATGTGGAATAGAGTGTTGTTGTGGAGAAGACAAAAAGGAGGGAGATAGTCTCACATCGACTAGGCGTATCAATGGGCTAAGGAGATGCCCATCAATAGATATCAATGTGAGTGAGTAGGGATTGCCATGCAACGGATGCACTAGAGCTAAAAATGCATGAAAGATCAACAAAAGAAACTAAGTGGGTGTGCATCCAACTTGCTTGCTCACGAAGACCTAGGGCATTTGAGGAAGCCCATTGTTGGAATATACAAGCCAAGTTCTATTAACGAAAATTCCCACTAGTATATAAAGTGAGTAAGCATGAGACTCTCTACAATGAATAACATGGTGCTACTTTGAAGCACAAGTGTGTAAAAAAAGATAGTAGCAATTGGCCCTTTTTCTTTTTTTTTCTTTTTTTCTTTTTTTTTTTTTGCCTTCTTTTTTCTTTGGCCTTTCCCCTTTTTTTGCGGAAGGGCTTTATTGATTTAGACTTTCCTCCCATGGGACAATGCTCTAATAATGATGATCATCACACTTTCATTACAACTCGATACTACAAAAAGTATGACTCTATATGAATGCCTCCGGCGGTGTACCGGGATGTGCAATGAAACAAGAGTGACATGTATGAAAAGTTATGCATGGTGGCCTTGCCACAAATACTATGTCAACTACATGATCATGCAATGGCAATATGACAATATGATGTGTGTCATATGAACGGAATGGTGGAAAGTTGCATGGCAATATATCTCGGAATGGCTATGGAAATGCCATGATAGGTAGGTATGGTGGCTATTTTGAGGAATAATATGCTGGCTGTTTTGAGGGAGGATATATAGTGGGTGTATGGTACCGGCGAAAGTTGCGCGGTACAAGTGAGGCTAGCAATGGTGGAAGGGTGAGAGTGTGTATAATCCATGGACTCAACATTAGTCATAAGAACTCATATACTTATTGCAAAAATCTACGAGTCATCAAAACAAAGCAATCAACACATGCTCCTAGGGGGGAGGTTGGTAGGAGTTAACCATCGCGCGCCTCTGACCTCCACACAAAGGTTGGCACTTTACAAATACCTCATGCTCTAACTTCGTCACATAGCGGTTCACCATACGTGCATGCTACGGGAATCACTAACCTTACCAAAAGTATTTCTCAATTTCATAATAACTCCACTAGCATGACTCTAATATCACTATCCTCATATCTCAAAACAATTATCAAGCATCCAACATCTCATCATATTCAATGCACTTAGTGTGAAAGTTTTTACTACATTGATATTGGATGTCTATCATGTGAAGACTAGTTTTATAGCCTAAGCACATTACCATGCTGTTTTAATAGACTCTCAAATGGATATAAGTGAAGCATGAGAGTTCAACAATTTCTTCAAAATATAATCACCACCGTGCTCTAAAAGATATAAGTGAAGCACTAGAGCAAAAACTATTCAACTCAAAAGATATAAGTGAAGCACATCGAGTGTTCTAACAATCCCTAGGCCATATTTAACTCTCTCAAATAGGTGTGTCCAGCAAGGATGATTGTGGCAAACTAACAAGCAAAGACACAAATTATACAAGACGCTCCAAGCAAAACACATATCATGTGGTGAATAAAAATATAGCTCTGAGTATAGTTACCGATGGATGAAGACGAAAGAGGGGATGCCTTCCCGGGGCATCCCCAGGCTTAGGCTTTTGATTGTCCTTGAATTTTACTTGGGGTGCCATGGGCATCCCCAAGCTTAGGCCCTTGCTACTCTTTGTTCCATAGTCCATCAAAGCAATACTCAAAACTTGAAAACTTCACAACACAAAACTTAGACAAAAATTCTCGTGAGCTCCGTTAGTATAAGAAAACAAATCACTACTCAAAGGTGCTGCAATGAATTCATTCTTTGTTTATATTGGTGTTAAAACTACTGTATTCCAACTTCTCTATGGTTCATACCTCCCAATATTACTCATAGATGCATTGAAATAAGCAAGCAACACACGAAAAACAGAATCTGTCAAAAACAGAACAGTCTGAAGTAATCTGCAGGTTTCGCATACTTGTGTAACTCCAAAAAATTCAAACTAAATTGGTAAACGTGAGGAATTTGTCTATTATTTATCTGCAAAAAGAATCAACTAAATAGCATGCTCCAGTAAAATCTGATGACCATTCTAGCAAGCGCTAACGATTCTGTTTTTCACAGCAAGATCACATAAACTTCACACAAGTCTTCCCAAAGGTTCTACTTGGAACAAACACTAAACAAAACATGAAACCACATCTAAACAGAAGCCAGATGCAATATTTATTCCCTAACAGCAGCAAAAACAAAAAAAATTGGGTTGCCTCCCAACAAGCGCTATAGTTTTACGCCCCTAGCTAGGCATGATACAAAATAGATCTAGGTATTGCCTTCTTTGGTCTTCACCCTTTTAATGGTGTCAAGCTCGAATCTGGGAGGTTCTTTATGTTTCCCTTCATATTCGGCAATCTTTAGATCTAAAGCATCCAACCGCTTATTACAAAGAGTAATCAACATATTTATGCGGTGGAGATTCCCACTAACACTTTTAAGAGGTTCAAGAGACTTTTGTAATATTTTTGTTACTTCGCAAATTTTCTCAAAAACTTGCGTCCCTTCCTGGGTTGAATTTGACCCTTTTTGGGGAGGTAGTGTTCCCACTATTCCCTCTATAATTTCATGCGCAATACTAGGATCAACTTCAATAAAATTCCCTTTGGCAACGCAATCCAAGAGTTGTCTATGAGGCATATTTAATCCAACATAAAAATTGCGAAGCAGGATTCTAAAATCCACCTCTAAGGTGCACTTAAGATAAGATTCCATCATCCTAAACCAAGCATCTTTGAAGTTTTCTCCTTGCTTTTGTTTGAAGTGAAGCACTTCAAACTCGGGAGACAAAGGAGCGGACAAGGGACTGGCCATAATGACAAGCAGGCAAGCAACACACACAAGCAAACAAGAAGCAAGCGAACGATAAACACACGACAGAAGAAGGGCAAATAAAACGGCAAGGGTGAAGTGGGGGAGAGGAAAAAGAGAGGCAAAAAATGTAATGTGAAGGATAAGGGTTTGTGATAGGTACTTGCTATATGACTTTTGCGTAAGCCTCCCCGGCAACAGCGCTAGAAAATCTTCTTGCTACTTCTCGAGCTTGCGTTGTATTCCCTCGAAGAGGAAAGGGAGATGCAGCACATTAGCGTAAGTATTTCCCTCAGTTTTTGAAAACCAAGGTATCAATCCAGTAGGAGACCACATGTGAGTCCCTCGCACCTGCACAAACAAATAAGAACTTCGCAGCCAACGCGATAAGGGGTTGTCAATCCCTTTACGGTCACTTACGAAAGTGAGATCTGATAGAGAGGATAGTTTATATTTTTGGTATTTTTGTTTATAAGAACAGAAAGTAAAAGTGGAAAAAGTAAAGTAGATGTAGATTGATATGTTGAGAATAGACCCGGGGGCCATAGTGTTCTCTAGTGGCTTCTCTCATGATAGCGATATTCTACGGCGGGTAAACAAATTACTGTCGAGCAATTGATATGTTGAGAATAGACCCGGAGGAGATTTAAAGAAGACTTGGTGATCTTAGGTTATAGGATCAACCCTCAAAACCTAGCTTTCTTGAGAGCCTTTAGCAACTCTCTTTCTATCTAAGCACCTTTTTATTTATTTGCATTTTCCTCTCTTGTAACCGCCCTTGTAAAAATGTAAATACTAGCTTTGGGTGCCAACTCTTAGCTGGCACTCATGGCATATAAATAAAAAAAGGGCAGTAGGAGGCTCTCCTGCTGTTTTCAGTGTGTCAAAAAAAATCGAATAATTATGAGACTATCTAGGCATGATCATTGTATATAGGCATCACGTCCGAGACAAGTAGACCGACTTGCCTGCATCTACTACTATTACTCCACACATCGACCGCTATCCAGCATGCATCTAGTGTATTGAGTTCATAAGAACAGAGTAACGCCTTAAGCAAGATGACATGATGTAGAGGGATAAACTCAAGCAATATGATATAAACCCCATATTTTTATCCTCGATGGCAACAATATAATACGTGCCTTGCTGCCCCTACTATCACTGGGAAAGGACACCGCAAGATTGAACCCAAAGCCAAGCACTTCCCCCATTGCAAGAACTATAGATCTAGTAGGCCAAACCAAACCAATAATTCGAAGAGACTTGCAAGGATATTATGAGCACACATAAAGAGTTCAGAAAAGAACCAAATATTTCTCATAGATAATCTTGATCATAAACCCACAATTCATCGGATCTCGATAAACACACCGCAAAAAGAGATTACATCGAATAGATCTCCTCGAAGACCGAGGAGAAATTTGTATTGAGATCCAAAGAGAGAGAAGAAGCCATCTAGATACTAGCTATGGACCCGAAGGTTTGTGGTAAACTACTCACAACTCATGGTGAGGGCGATGATGATGATGTAGAAGCACTCCATGATGGACCCCCCCCCCTCCGGCGGAGCTCCGGAATAGGCTCCAAGATGGGATCTCACGGGAACAGAAGGTTACGGCTGTGGAATTAGGGTTTTTTCTCTGTTGCTGATGGTTTCGGGGTACGTAGGCTTAAATAGGAGGAAGGAGGACACCGGGGGACTCACGAGGGGGCCACGAGGCAGGGGGCGCGCCCTGGGAAGGGGGGCGCACCCCCCACCCTCGTGGGCACCTCGTAGCCCCTACTCCATGGTTCTCAAGTCTCCCGTGCGTGATTTTCTCCAAAAATATCTCTCCCGAAGGTTTCATTCCGTTTGGACTCCGTTTGATATTCCTTTTCTGCAAAACCCTGAAACAGGCAAAAAACAGCAATCTGGACTGGGCCTTTGGGTTAGTAGGTTAGTCCCAAAAATGATATAAAAGTGTATGACAAAGCCCATTAAACATCCAAGACATCATAAATAATAGCATGGAACAATCAAAAATTATAGATACGTTGGAGACGTATCAAATATGTAGAAGCATATGATCCTCTCTCATAATAATTTTTAGTAGCATCATGAATGAATTCAACAATATAACCAGCACATAAAGCATTTTTGTCATGATCCCCATGCATATAAATTTTATTACTCTCCACATAATCAAAATTCTTCTCATTCGGAATAGTGGGAGTATCATAAGAGACTTGAATACTATAGATTGTATCCACATTAAAAGAGTAATGTTTCGAAAAAGGGTAATCATAATCATGACAAGTTTTATAAGTATAATCATCACTACTTTTTATAGCAAAAGTGGCATCACAATAATCATCATAAATAGGAGGCATGCTTTCATCATAATAGACTTGCATATCAAGACTTGGGAGGCTAAAAATATCATCTTCATCAAGCGTAGCATCCCCAAGCTTGGGACAAACATTAATTGCAGCAAATATATTCTCAAATATATCATTCTCATCAAACATAGCATCCCCAAGCTTGGTCCTTTTCATATCATAAGCATAATCACTCTCATTGTTAATAGTATGGATAGCACCGACTGTATAGCAATTATCATCATCACAACGAGTAATAGGAGCAACATCATTTGGGAGGGATACCTTTTTGTCTTTGCTTCTCCGTCTTTTCTTTTTCTTCTTCACATTAAGTATGGGTTTAATCTTCTTTTTGGAGCTCCTTATTGATGAGATTGGTCGAATAGGAGGCTCCTCCTCGTTACCTGATTCATCATAAGAAATAATAGGAGGATATTGGGAAATCTCTTCCCTTTCATTAGTTTTCTCTTCATCTCCTATTTGTTTTCTTGACTTAAGGTAATTGGCAATATAAGGATTTTCAATGCAATTCACCGCACAATACATATAAATTTCCTCTAGATCAAAATCAAGAAGTTTATCAAGGGCAAATCCTGGAAGATGCTTAGTTCTACATTTGATTTCTTCGTAACCCAAAAGCAAGATAAGTTCATTATGATGTGCAAGGGAAATCAAGTCGTCACAATTTTTGGACACGATTCGATCATGAAACAATTCGCATTTGGTAATGAAATGACCACGTTCATTGCAAAGTTCACAAGTACGGCTAAGAAATTTGAAATTTTCAGCACAATCATCTAGCCTCTGTAGCAACCATTTAGTTTCTAAATACTTATGCCTCTTGCAAAATCTATCTTCCCTATTTCATATGTACTTGCAAACTCTATGCACTCCACAAAAATCAACATGCTTATCTGAGATATTTTCATCATGACTCGTGCAATCATCACTAGTACCATGGATATTCAAAGGATTCACACTAACAATATTGCAAGCATGCTCATCATTCAAGTCTTTAGTGCCAAGCATTCTATGTAATTCTTCTTCTAGTACTTGAGCACAATTTTCCTTCCCATCATTTTCACGAAAGATATTAAAAAGATGAAGCATATGAGGTAACCTTAATTCCATTTTTTGTAGTTTTCTTTTATAAACTAAACTAGTGATAAAACAAGAAACTAAAAGATTCGATTGCAAGATCTAAAGATATACCTTCAAGCACTCACCTCCCCAGCAACGGCGCCAGAAAAGAGCTTGATGTCTACTACACAACCTTCTTCTTGTAGACGTTGTTGGGCCTCCAAGTGCAGAGGTTTGTAGGATAGTAGCAAATTTCCCTCAAGTGGATGACCTAAGGTTTATAAATCCGTGGGAGGCGTAGGATGAAGATGGTCTCTCTCAAACAACCCTGCAACCAAATAACAAAGAGTCTCTTGTGTCCCCAACACACCCAATACAATGGTACATTGTATAGGTGCACTAGTTCGGCGAAGAGATGGTGATACAAGTGCAATATGGATAGTAGATATAGGTTTCTGTAATAAGAAAATATAAAAACAGCAAGGTAACTAAAGATAAAAGTGAGCATAAACGGTGTTGCAATGATTGAAACAAGGCCTAGGGTTCATACTTTCACTAGTGCAAGTTCTCTCAACAATAATAACATAATTGGATCATATTACTAGCCCTCAACATGCAACAAAGAGTCACTCCAAAGTAACTAATAGCGGAGACAAACGAAGAGATTATGGTAGGGTACGAAACCTCCTCAAAGTTATTCTTTCTGATCGATCTATTCAAGAGTTCGTAGTAACGTTCAATCTATCATAGAGTTCGTACTAGAATAACACCTTAGATACAAATCAACCAAAACCCTAATGTCACCTAGATACTCCATTGTCACCTCAAGTATCTGTGGGCATGATTATACGATATGCATCACACAATCTCAGAAATATCTATTCAACCAACACATAGAACTTCAAAGAGTGCCCCAAAGTTTCTACCGGGAAGTCAAGGCGAAAACGTGTGCCAACCCCTATGCGTAGATTCCCAAGGTCACGGAACCCGCAAGTTGATCACCAAAACATACATCAAGTGAACCGATAGAATACCCCATTGTCACCACAGGTATCCCACACAAGACATACATCAAGTGTTCTCAAATCCTTAAAGACTCAATTCGATAAGATAACTTCAAAGGGAAAACTCAATTCATTACAAGAGAGTAGAGGGGGAGAAGCATCATAAGATCCAACTATAATAGCAAAGCTCGCGATACATCAAGATCGTGCCATCTCAAGCACACAAGAGAGAGAGAGAGAGAGAGAGAGAGAGAGAGAGAGATCAAACACATAGCTAATGGTACATACCCTCAGCCCCGAGGGTGGACTACTCCCTCCTCGTGATGGAGAGTGTCGGGATGATGAAGATAGCCACCGGTGAAGGTTCCCCCCTCTGGCAGGGTGCCGGAACGGGGTCTAGATTGGTTTTTGGTGCCAATAGAGGCTTTCGGTGGCGGAACTCCCGATCTAGGTTATTTTCCGGAGGTTTCATTATATATAGGAGGTGTTAGAGTCGGGGCCAAGCAAGGGGGGTCTACGGGATGTCCACGAGGCAGGGGGCGCGCCCCCCACCGTCGTGGGCAGCCCGTGCATCTCCTGGTCCTCTCCGTTGAATTTCAGGTCAATTGGGCTCCGTTTGATATTCCTTTTCTGTGAAACCCTAAAATAGGAGAAAAACAGAAACTGGCACTGGGCTCTGGGTTAATAGGTTAGTCCCAAAAATCATATAAGAGTGTATATAAAAGCACATAAAACATCCTAGAAGGATAATATAATAGCATGGAACAATCAAAAATTATAGATATGTTGGAGACGTATCAACCACCCATCGTAACCGGGAACACCCCGATATTTTCCTCGCCCTCGCTTCTACCACGGTTTTTTCCGTCATGGACGACCCAAAGAATGTCAGGCAGCTGCGTCTCCGGCCCGCCCAGGACGAAAAGCCCATTTTCTGTCATAGAAGTAGGACCCCACCACATCTATGATGATATCGTGTTTTGTCACAATTATTGTCATAGATGTGTCATAAGTATGACAGAAAAAAGTTTCGTTCGGCCCAAAATGTCACGGATGTTTCTTTTTTTTTGTAGTGGTGTAGTCCCCGAGGCCATGGTCGACTGAAGTCAGTCGGCCGTGGTCTTAGAATTGATTTTGTTTACTTGTTTCGAATTCCTTCCACTCGCGCGGGACTGATCCGGTCAAGTAGGAACCGGTGGGGGCACGCTGAGTGCACCCACTGGGTGTAGTCCCTGACGCCATGGTCGACTGCTGGCAGTCGGCCATGGTCTAAGAACAAAATGCACCTCTTTGTCTTTTTTTGAACTCGAACAGGACTGATTCGGTCGAGTGAGAACTAGTGGGGGCATGCCGAGTCCACCCACTGGGTGTAGTCCCCGAGGCTATTGTTGAGTATTTGACTCAGCGGTAGCCTTAGAACTCTCTTGTCGTAGCCTTTTATTGACTGATTTGTCTTCTTTGTTGATTGTATAAATCTTGTGAGTTTGGAGCCAAATTCGCGGACCTTGAGAAGAAGCAGGTCCAACTCAATCTTGATCTGGAGCTGGCCAAGGAGCACTTGAAGAAAACCAAGGACGAAATGCCTGGGAAGAAAAGTGCAGAACTCGTTGACTGTATTCCAATGAGTGTGTCGTGGACATCCTTATGTTCATCTGTCTAGTACTGTTTCTTGTAGATCAAATGAAGGCAGCTCTGGAGCAGAAGGATCTTGACCTGGCAGCGGCGCAGCAAAAGGCGCAAGAGAAAGCTGAACTCGCCTACCAGAAGCTGACTTCGGTCGGTAAGCTTGAAGAAGAGATCGCCAAGCTGAAGGTCTCCCTTGGTGATGCCAACAAGGAGGTAACGCGACTGAAGAAGGCCAATCTTTATCTGGACGAGAAGGTAGGGGACCTCGCACAGAAGAAGAATGAGTTGGAGACTTATTTGGGTGACCTCGCAAAAAAGTGGTTCCTCATGCTTGAAGGTATGTTCTTTTGTCCGACTGAATCAGAGCTGTCGACTCATATTCTGATCGTTAACTCATCGTGTTTTCGTCCATGTAGAATTCTGCCAGAACTTTGAGGAGGAGACCGGGCGGGTCGAAACGGGCCTGGACCCTGCCAATTCCCTCGTCAAGGATGAAGTTGCGATGAACATCTTGCGGCTGGAGTCTCGCCTCACTAGTGCCACTGGCTACCTTGCTCGACTGAAGGCGGTGATGTCCCAGATCGACAATGCGCTCTGGCGGGGGATGGTGCATGAGAATGACCTCGAGTCTCTGATGACTAGACTTAATGAGATCCCCGATCGAGTGCAGGAGTGGAAGAAGTCATACGCCCGATGCGGCGCCGACATTGCATTGTTTCTGGTCCGCGTGCACTGCAAGGAGGTGAAGGAGGAGAGGCTGGCTGCGCTCAAGGTTGCCAACATAAAGAAGCTCCTGTTCCAGTCATTCATGGAGACTTTCCTGGAAGCCGCTACCCGTATCGCTGACGGGATCGACCTGGATGAGTACGTCGATGTGCAAGTCCTCCTCCTCCCGAAGAATGAACAAACTTTTATGCTCCGATTCAATTTGCCTCCGAATGCCGAGTGATTTTGTAACCGTTAAACGCTCGCGGGTTCGATGCCCGAGTACTTCGACCAAAATCTTGCAGGTCTTTATCTGAACTTGATTTCCTTTAAAATGTGCTTGCCTTCCTTCTGATGCCTTTTCTTTGATCTTTTTGAGTTCCGAGTGGACATTATATTTGTGGTGCAGCTCGGAAGGTCGAGTCACATATTTGTGGCATAGCTCGGAGGGCTGATCCACATTGTACTTGTGGCGCAGCTCGGAGGGTTGAGCCACATTGTACATGTGGCGTAGCTCGGAGGGCTGAGCCACATTGTACTTGTGGCGTAGCTCGGAGGGTCGAGCCACATTGTATTTGTGGCGTAGCTCGGAGGGTTGAGCCACATTGTACTTGTGGCGAAGCTCGGGGTGTCTTTGTAGCTTAGGCGATTACGGGGTCGCAGCTAAGCCCCCGAGTGAGAGGGTTGCTCTTCACTCGGAGTGTTTTTGTAACTTAGGCGATTACGGGGTCGCAGCTAAGCCCCCGAGTGAGAGGGTTGCTCTTCACTCGGAGTGTTTTTGTA
>LR738716.1:128646869-128659200 GCA_902687465.1 Secale cereale
CTAAGCCCCCGAGTGAGAGGGTTGCTCTTTACTCGGAGTGTTTTTGTAACTTAAGCGATTACGGGGTCGTGGCTAAGCACCCGAGTGAGAGGGTTGCTCATCACTCGGAGTGTCTTTGTAACTTAGGCGATTACGGGGTCGCAGCTAAGCCCCCGAGCGAGAGGGTTGCTGTTCACTCGGAGTGTTTTTGAAACTTAGGCGAATCGGGTTCGCGGCTAAGCCACCCACTGGGGGATTTGAGAACATGTGCCTTTGGACCAACAATCATTATGGAATTGCTGCAAACTTATTTTTGAAAAACAAACTGGAAGGTTCTTATTACAACTCGACTGGTTGAGTGCGTTAAGTATAAAAGCGGCGGAGGAGATCCGCTTTCCACGAGCGAGGTTCATCTTTTGTCTTGGCTATGTTGTAGATGTGGTACGCCCCATTGTGTAGTACTTTGGTGATGATGAAGGGGCCTTCCCAGGCTGGAGCAAGCTTGTGAGGTCGCTTTTGACGTGCTCGGAGTACAAGATCTCCTTCCTGGAATGCCTGGCCCCGAACATTGCGGGCATGGAATCGACCCAAGTCCAATTGGTATATCGTCGAGCGGATCAGGGCCATCTCGTGTTCTTCTTCCAGGAGGTCAACTGCATATTGACGCGCTTGTTCTGCTTCTGCCTCGGAGAAGAGCTCCACCCGAGGGGCGTTGTGCTGCAAATCACTCGGCAGTATGGCCTCGGCGCCATACACCATGAAGAAGGGGGTATGATTAGTCGACTGGTTCGGGGTTGTCCTCAGCTCCCATAGGACAGACGGTAGTTCAGTCACCCAAGCGCCAGTGGCGTGCTTGAGATCACGCATCAGCCACGGTTTCAGGCCTTGAAGGACCAAATTGTTTGCTCTTTCTGCTTGTCCATTCGACTGCAGATGCGCTACAGACGCGTAGTCGACCCGAGTACCTTGGGAGGAACAGAATGCTCTGAATTCGTCTGAGTCAAAGTTGGAGCCATTATCTGTGATGATGCTGTGGGGGACTCCATATCTGAATATCAATTCTCTGATAAAGCTGATGGCGGTGCTCGAATCGAGGTTCTTGATGGGCTTGCCCTCGATCCATTTAGTAAACTTGTCGACTGCCACGAGTAAGTGAGTGAAACGGCTCCTGTCTGTCTTGAAGGGTCCTACCATGTCCAATCCCCAAACGGCAAATGGCCAAACCAACGGGATAGTCTTCAAGGCAGACGCAGGTTTGTGAGACATGCTGGAGTAGAACTGGCAGCCCTCGCATTTGTCGACGATATCTTTTGCCATCTCATTCGCTCGGGGCCAGTAAAACCCAGCTTGGTATGCTTTGGCCACGATGGTCCGAGAGGAAGCGTGGTGGCCACAGGTTCCCAAGTGAATCTCATTCAGGATCATTCGACCTTCTTCGGGGGTGATACAGCGCTGAGCGACTTCTGTGACACTTTCCCTGTAGAGCTGACCATGTATCACTGTGAAGGCTTTGGATCGACGGACGATCTGACGCGCTTCCTCCTCATCCTCTGGGAGTTCCGGTCAAGCAAGTATGCTATGTACGGCACTGTCCAGTCGGGCATGATCACCAGGACTTCCATGATTAGGTCGACCACGGCTGGGACTTCAATTTCAGTCGGATTGGACGCACTTATCAGTTGCGGGGGCTCCTCTGTGAAGGGGTCCTCTTTGACTGACGGGGTGTGTAGATGCTCCAAGAACACATTCTTGGGTATAGGTTTGCGAGTGGACCCTATCTTCGCGAGATCATCAGCAAGCTGGTTCTTGATCCTGGGCACGTGGTGGAGCTCTAAACCTTCGAATTTCTTCTCTAGCTTCCGCACTGCACTGCAATAACTGGTCATTGATGGGCTCCTGATGTCCCACTCCTTCATTACTTGATTAACCACTAAGTCCGAGTCGGCGTATACCATCAGGCGATGGACGCTGAGTGAGATGGCCATACGCAACCCATACAAAAGTGCCTCGTATTCAGCTTCGTTGTTCGAAGAATCAAGTGAATTTGCAGGACATAACTGAGATTGTCGCCTCTGCAGGACACTAAGACCACACCTGCACCAGATCCGTTCAACATCTTGGATCCATCGAAGAACATGGTCTAATGATCCGATTGGATCTGAGTCGGCTGCTCCTGTTTGATCCATTCGGTGACAAAATCTGCTATCACCTGAGACTTGATAGCTTTCTTTGCTTCAAACTTGATATCAGACGGAAGGAGTTCAATCTCCCATTTAGCCACTCGACCGGTTGCATCTCGATTGTTCAGAATTTCAGATAACGGAGCGTCGCTGACGACTAAAATTAAATGATCTGAGAAGTAATGTGCAACTTTCTTGGCGGTCAAGTAGATCCCATACACAAGTTTCTGATAATGCGGGTATCTCTACTTGGAGGGAGTCAAGACTTCGGAAACGCAATAGACTGGGCGTTGGACTTTGTAGTCTTTGCCTTCTTCTTCTCGCTCGACCATGAGTATAGTGCTGACAACTTGTCCAGTGGTTGCGATGTACAGTAAAAGAGGCTCTTTGCTGACTGGGGCAGCAAGCACCAGATGGGTGGAAAGCAGGGCTTTGAGTTCCTCGAACTCTACTTCAGCTTCAGAATTCCACTCGAACTTTTCAGACTTCTTCATCAGTCGGTAGAGAGGTAATGCCTTCTCGCCGAGACGAGAGATGAATCGACTCAATGCGGCCAAACAACCAGTAAGCTTCTGGACATCGTGAATACGCACAGGGCGCTTCATTTGGAGGATGGCGCTGACTTTCTCTGGGTTAGCGTCGATTCCCCGTTCGGAAACGAGGAAACCGACTAACTTGCCGCCTGGAACTCCGAATGTACATTTTGACGGGTTGAGGTTGATATCATAGCTTCTTAGGTTTACGAATTTCTCAGCGAGGTTAGTCAGTAGGTCGGAATCTTTACGTGACTTGACCATGATGTCATCCATGTATGCTTCCATGTTCTGACTGATCTGCTTCAGCAGACACTTTTGAATCATGCGCATGAAAGTTGCGTCGGCATTCTTAAGACCAAAAGGCATGGTGACATAACAAAAACACCCGAATGGGGTGATGAAGGTTGGCTTTATTTTGTCGGGTCCAAACAGTCGGATCTGATGGTACCCAGAATATGCATCCAGAAAAGACAAACGCTCATACCCCGCAGTTGAGTCGACGATCTGATCAATGCGGGGGAGAGGGAAATGATCTTTCGGGCAGGCCCGATTGATATACTTGAAATCGATGCACATGCGGAGAGATTTGTCCTTCTTGGGGACCATGACTACATTGGTGAGCCATTCGGAGTGGGAAATCTTGCGGATGAACTCAGCTGCCAGAAGCCGAGCCACCTCCTCGCCAATCACTTTCCTCTTCTCCGCGGCGGACCGACGGAGATGTTCCTTCACAGGTTTCACTTTTGGGTCGACTCGCAAACGGTGCTTAGCTAGTCCCCTAGGTACACCTGGCATGTCGGATGGTTTCCATGCGAAGATGTGCCAGTTCTCACGGAGGAACTGGATGAGCGCTTCTTCCTATTTGCTGTCGAGTGTGGTTGAGATGTGAGTCGGAGCTGCATTGGGATCGGTGGGATGAATATGCACAGGCTTCGTCTCCCCTGCCGACTGGAACGCTGACTTGGAAGCAGGCTTCTTAGCACGCAACAAATTACTCGGATCCACATTCTTCTGGTATTCTTCCATATCTACCGCTGGCATCTGCTCGTGGGCAATTTTTTAGCCTTTCTGGAAGCACTCTTCTACCTTCTACCGATTCCCTGTGACAGTGATCACGCCTTTAGGCCCTGGCATCTTCAATTTGAGGTACACATAGCACGGTCGAGCCATGAAATGGGCGTAGGCAGACCTGCCCAAAATTGCATGGTAAGCGTTGTGGAAGTCCACTACCTCAAATGTCAGCTTTTCTTTGCGGAAGTGTGTCGAATCGCCAAAAACCACATCAAGGGAAATCTGACCAAGTGAGTCGGCTTTCTTTCCGGGGATGACCCCGTGAAATCTCATGTTGCTCTCACTTAACTTGGACATCGGAATGCCAATCCCCCGGAGGGTTTCAGTGTACAGGATATTCAGACCACTGCCGCCATCCATCAGAACTTTAGTCAATCGTGTACCATCGACAACTGGGTCGACCACCAACGCCTGCCGCCTAGGGGTAGCAATGTGCGCGGTGTGGTCGGACTGGTCGAATGTAATGGGAGTCTTGAACCACTTTAGGTACGTCGTCGTTGCCGAAGAAACCATGTTGACTTCTCTGTTGATAACTTTCAGTCGACTCTTGCTCTCGATATCAGCAAAAATCATCAAGGTGGAGTTTATCTGGGGGTAACCTCCATCCCCTTCTTTGTCCTCGGTGTCCTCGGATTCTTTCTCCTTCTCAGCGGGCTGGTCCTTCTGGAAGTTCTGAATCAGGAGTCGACATTGTCGAGTGGTATGTTTGGGGTAAACCACATTCCCCTCTTCATCCTTCTTCGTGTGAATAGGGCATGGTAGATCAAGCACGTCATTCCTTTCTTGGTCTTTCAGTTTCTTGGGGATCCGAGGGCCTTTAGGCTTCCCTTTGCCTTTCCCTTGGGTAACGACTGCAGCTTCTCCTGGAACTGCTGGCTCTGCTTTGCGCTTCGGCTTCCGATTGGAATTCTGATCATCTTGGCCGACAGATTTCTTGCCGCTACGGAGTCGGTCGGCCTCTTCTCCATTAGCATACCGACTGGCTATCTCCATCATCCGAGTCAAAGACATATCTCCTGTCCGACCGAACTTCAGGTTCAGCTCTCTGTATCGTACGCCCTCCTTGAAAGCGTAGATTGCCTGATGCTCGGACACATTCTCCACAGTATGATGC
This sequence comes from Secale cereale, assembly GCA_902687465.1. Lineage (NCBI taxonomy): Eukaryota > Viridiplantae > Streptophyta > Magnoliopsida > Poales > Poaceae > Secale > Secale cereale. Next base: position 128,651,750 of record LR738716.1, read on the forward strand.
AAAGTGGTCCACCTCTGGATGTAATCTCTCAGGGTCTCATTCAGTTTCTGAACACAATGTTGTAACTCTGCCAGCCCCGCGGGCCATTTGCAGGTGCCCTCGAAAGTCCTGAAAGACACTCGGGCCAACTCTTCCCAGCTGAAAATGCTCCCAGAGGCCAACTGATTTAGCCAAGCTCTGGTCGAGCCACCCAACATCAGGGGGATATGCTTCATAGCCACATCATCATTGCCACTGCCGATCTAAACAGCTACACGGTAATCTTCCAGCCAAGTGTCTGGCTTCGACTCGCCGGTGAACTTGCTTACTCCCGCCACCAATCTGAAGTTGGGGGGAATCTCGGCAGCTCTGATGGCATTGCTGAAACACTCGGGCCCAAAGACAGACGCTCTGCTGCCACTCGGACGATCTCTGCCTTGTTCTTCTTTATATGCTCGGTTCCTGTCGACCAGACCTTGTATGAGGATCGATCTCGCGTCAAAGCCGGGTCTTCTGGGATCTATGGGGATCCTCCGCTCGTCGTCACACAGACGCCTGTCGTCATGTCGCAGGGGCAAGTATGATCCGATTCCCGGAGGAGGCGTAGGCACTCGGCGGTGATCGTTGTGACCGAGTCGACGGTCGAACTGATCATCGTTCTGACCCAGGTGTTGCTCTTGACGGGGACCACGGCCCTCGCGCCTCGGAGGCGGTCTTGGGCTATGGGCCGACAGACGGTGTCTGTCGCCACTGATCTTCTGTGAATTCTGTTGCGCGACTGAGAAACAGCCGCGTTCTGCTCTCCAGCTATCCGGAGCAGCGCCCAAATCTGCTGCAAGCCTCTCCCCCCCCCCCTCCGACTGAGACGGCTGGATTGAATCTGCGATGCGGGCCGCAGCTGTGAGGTTTTGGATCGGTGTTCGGAATACCTGAGGTTCGCGCGGGAACGGCTGCCGCGGCCATCGACTGGATTCGGGAATCAATCGACGGGCTCGATCGTCGAGTGAACGCTGAAGGTTTTCCAGCCGCGCGCGCTCGACCACGGTTGCAAGGCGCGTGGCCTCTAGAGCTCGAGCTTCTGTGGTATCCCCCAAGACAGGGGTGCAGAGTGCGTCTTCGTTGCGGCGGCAGAGCTCTTCCCTTTGCTCGGCAGTGAGGGGCTCGGGTATGTACCCGTCGTGGTCGTATGACTGGCCGTCATTGATGCCGCCGTTTCCGCCGCGAGTGTACCCCGGCGAACTGTGCCGTGAGTCGACCATGAGGACCTCAGCTGCGAGGTCGCTGCTCTTGCACTCGGAGAGCGTGTCTATGGAACCAGTCGACAAATCGACCGGCCCGTAGTGGTACTCGTCGGGCTCGATGGCCGCGACTTGGGGGTGGCCGTTTGGCGGGCCACCGCGTGCTTCACCCACCGCTGGAGCCGTGACCGACCGGATCGCTTGCGGCGGCGACCAGCGGGGACAGCAGACGACGAAGGAGCCGACCGATACTGAGTCGACGGCTTCCGGAGAAGGACGCCGCAGGCACTAGCATGGAAGTGCGCCGCTCCGCGGACGGGTAGTGCCTCGACGTTGAGGGGGGCCTCCTAGAGCCAAGCGGAGTCGTCAGCGATGAAGAAGTGCGTGCCGAGTCGGATCTCGCGGCCCAACGCCATACCACCGCCGAAAACCATGATGATGGAGATCGGACAAAAAAGCTTGCAACCTCATCGGAAGTCGCTAAGACACCTGCTCAACGGTGGGCGCCAACTGTCGTGGTTCTAAGTCTGACAGTTGTACACAAGGTGTTTACGAGTTCAGACCCTTCTTGGAGGAAGTAACAGCCCTACGTCTCGGTGCCCGGAGGCGGTCGACTGGAATATGTATGTGTGTGTATGTTACAGGGGATGAAAACCCTTGTACTGGAGGAGGGGGTGGCTTATATAGAGTGTGTCAGGACCCAGCCATCCCCACGTTACAAAGGGTTCAATGTACATAAAGGCGGGACGTTACTGATAACGCATGTAATAAAGGATAGTAAAGGCGGTCATCACTATGGATTAAATGTATGACCGTTGCTGGTCTTAAGAAACCTTTGACCTTCGGGGGTCGAGTGGTTTTTGTATGGTCGAGTGTTTTCGTCCTTCCGAGTGTAGTTGAGTCATCCGAGTGAGGATATGCCGTCGAGTGAATTGCTCTCTGGCCATATCAGTTGGCTGCTTCTCTCATCTTTGAATTGTCTTTGAGCTTCTAGGGTAGTGATCTTGGATAGGGTATCTAGGTCAGGCCTGTGACCCCATCCTAGATCTGTGGCATCGTCATTGACCGTGCTGCTTTTTTTGATTTCCTTTTTTTTCTTCTTATTTGCGTGATAGGGAGGGAGGAGGAAGACGGCTCGCATCAGACGGTCACAAAAGTTTAATCGTACGGTGTGAAACAGGCCGGCCGAAAGTTTCGACCGGTGCACCGACGCCTATCATTGGCCACTAAGAAAACATGCCATAAAAAGACCAGAAAAGAAATGAGAAAACTCACTCGAGCGCTCTGCTCCGCTCGTGACGAGTCGCCACGCGGCGGCCTGCAGCACTGCCCAAAATCGGGATGGGCCTGGCCCATGAGACACGCGCCTAGTTTGTTAGACGCTACCCCGATCCGACCACGGCCTGGCTCGCATTACTGGGAGACACCGGCTAGCCGAGCAGGAACTCCCGGATACAGCCGACAGTCCCCCCTCTCGAATCCCGCCGCCGCCGCCGTCGCCGTCGACGTCGCCGCCAATGGAAGAGCTGGGGCGGCCTCCCGAGTTCGATCACATGTTCACGGACGAGGCGTGGGCCAGCATGACCCAGGACACGCGGCGTCGGATCGTCGACATCTCGTGCCGGGTGGAAGAGCAGCCCACCCAAGAGGAGCGCCGCATCCACGATGAGCTCATCGTCGGCGGCGGCAGCATCAGCTTCCCCCCCGACCCCTCCCTCCTCCCCAACGGTAGGCGCACACCTCCTCTCTACTCGCTAGAGACATTCTCCGAGAATTCATTTTTTTCTTCATATAGTACAGTACTAGTTAAAAAGCTGGCCTATTTTTTTTGCGGGGTGTTAAAAAATAAAAGAAGCTGGCCTAGGTCTCGAATCCTTCACAACCACTCGCCCCAGGTCCCAAACGATAGGGGGGCACTAGAAATTTGACAACTTTTAACATTTCCCTACTGTATATTGGTTCATGTTTGTGATGTTTGTATCTGATAGTTTGATATGGGTACTAGCAAAGTATCTCATTTTTCATTGTTCACAGATGGGCGGATGCAGATTTTGATGGTCCAATTGAGTCACTTGGCCGTCCGTGGAGGATCTTCGTGGATCCCGATGCTGTTCGTGAGGTCTTGAAATTCGCAGAAGAATATCACTGGCAAATGGAGCGACGTGACAGGGAAGGGGTACTGCAAGGGCTGCATTATGCTGAAAGTGATGGATGTAGCACCTCTGGCACCGAGGATGTGCTGCTATTCGACCAGGTATGCGTATGCTGCTCGTTAATTAGTTTAAGCAGCGTCACTGTCGCATGCCTTGCACTCTGCCATGGATTGGTGACACTAGTGTCTTTTTGCCTACTGCCTCAAGCTTATTCAAGGCATTCTACTTTGCTAGTGCACAGATTGGCTATGAATCCTATTCAGAAGCAAACAATACGAGCTGTAACTTCCTACAGATGCTTGTGTTGCCAACATCCTGCTTTCTTGCTTGTTTAATTCAAATGCCACCGCTGCTAAAATGCTGATTATTATCTATCATCAAATATCTCACATTTATTTTATATCTGCAGTTGATGGGTGCAATTGAAGAGCTCTCTGGGCGTGTAGCGACTATGGAGAAGAAACAGGTCTGTTTTGAAATGATGTACCATGTACAAATGCCTTATGTCTGTTACATTGATCCTTTGGATCTTAAAGATTAGGAAACAATAAGATGTTTGTCATGCTTCTAACTCATGGCTATAAATCATGATGAAATGGAATTTTCTCATATATGAAAAAGTTCTTACGTGTAGTTAACTTTTCAGGTAGACTGTAGTTTAAACAAATTTACTATCTTCTTATGTGGAGGGTCAAAGAGTTTTAAAATGTTGGAAACCCTTTACTAATTGAGCTTTCTTTGGTGTTATGTTCCTGATATTTTGGCATAATTGAATGCAGGCTTGCTCCATCGACAAAGTCAAATACCTACGTGGAGAAAATGTCAGGTTACTGAAAAAAGTTGCTGAGCTGAATGGCACTGTGAAGAACTTGAATTCTCAAATAGACCCTTTACCCCTAGATGATTCAGTAAACCAGTTGATTAAACAGTGTTTGGGTTCAGACGTCATTTATCTTGTTGGTGGCCTAGATGACATGTTTTGCCCGTCGTCACTAGGTTTCTCATGCTTTTCGCCCTCCCTGGACGTACTAATACCTATGAAACCAATGCCTGATGAACGGCTTTTTAACTCTACTGTTGCCTTAGACAACAGAATATTTGTTCTGGGCGGTGCTGATCATCCGTATTCCTATGGAAGCAGCATTGATGCAGGTGCTGATCATTTTTATGTTTACCTTCCCAATATCTCTCTGGTTGCCGTTTCTGCCCTAATATGTGATTTTAATCTTTATCATGAAGTTTGCTGTTATGACACAACCTGTGATGATTGGACCCTATGTCCACCAATGACCCGTGCAAAGGCAAACCTTGCCGGAGTTAGCTTGTGTGGGAAAATTTATGCATTTGGTGGTGGAGATGGTTGTGAATCTTTTCTTGATGTTGAGGTCTTTGATTCTGCATATGGGAAGTGGATAAAGAATCAGCCTATGCTGAAAAAGGTATAGCTACCTACATTCTTATCATATCATCCTTGATTCAGTTTGCCGTTATTAAGTAATGGTTTGATTTGATCTTAGTTTTGCTGTATATGCTGCAGAGCAAGAAAATAAAATTACCAGTGATTTGATAGTACTCTACCCAAAAGAAGGAAATAATGTGGTGTTTTTTTCAGAAAAAAAATGTGGGTACTGATTAACTAGCTTGTTAGTTACTGGGTTTTCATTTGAGATAGTGAAAAAATTAGAATTACTTCAAAATCTTAGCTATTTGTCTACATCATTTATTTGCTTCCGTTTTGCAAATTTCCTTAGTAACAGTCTTCACCATCTTTTTACTTTTTACAATGTACCTAAACCTCGCCTGAAACAAGGACAAGTCGTGGAGAGATATATTCTGCTGAAGGAAATGTATACTTTTATAGTGCTCTTAAAATGCCATCTTATTTTTCTATTTACTAGTTCGGTTTCTTATTTAGTTCTCTATGATGTTGTTCTGGGATATGATTTTTTACCTATGTACGATGTGATGATTTCTTTTATCTGAATAACTTATGCCACTTTGTCCTTAGCGCTCTGCTCTAGCTGGTGTGGGACTCAATGGTGCGATTTATGCGGTTGGTGGATATGCTGGTATTGAAACTTGGAGGTGATGTCCTTTTGCTGCCTGTATGTAGAGTTACTGTTACAAACTCATGTTGATTAATGACTTTATGAGTCCCATGTGAATCCTCTATTTAAGAACGTGGAGAAATACTTGGCTTAAAGTTAAAGTACTATACACTGAATGACTAGTGTAAATCTGTAATCAACTGAATCGTTTCTTTAGACTTAAGCACCTAATATACTGATTATCAGGGTACAATCAGACCGTAACCCATGAATCATTTCACAATGCTCATTAGACTATTTCCTATGGCTTTCATGGTGGTGAACTTGTTGTTGAAGTGAGAATAATACATGGACTTTTTTGGCTAACATTATGGTGTTGGTTGCCGGCTGTGCTGAGAGACTTGATCCTAGGGAACCTCACTGGAAAATGCTCCCAAGGATGAGTACAGAAAGATGCTTCCATACGCTGGTAGTTCTTGATGAGAAGATGTAAGTATGGAGCTAGCTCTTTCTTACAACTCACGAGGATCCACCAAAACTTGCCTCCAAGCATCGTTGATGGTGTACTCATGACTTGCAGATACCTACCTTGTCTTGCCATTTGTTGCTTTCAGATACTCGATTGGTGGTTACAATCCTAAGGCTGGAGCAGGGGTGGCCACTGTTGAGCTGTATGACCCAAGGATGCCATCATGGGTGGCAGTCGAACCAATGAAGTATTCCAAGGCATGCCATTCTTCAGCCGTGCTTGGTGGCTCGATATTCACATTCGGTGGCCTGGAAGACCCAGAACAGAACATCTTGGACGTGGTAGGTAGCTACACCAAGATCTATGCTTGCATAAGTAAATCTATCAAGCATCAGATTGCTAACGTCCAAATCTTATATAGTTATAGAACATACTACTCCCTCCGTTCCTAAATATAAGTCTTCGTAGAAATTTCAATATGAACTACATACGGATGTATACAGACATAGTTTAGAGTGTAGATTCAATCATTTTGCTTCATATGTACTTCCTCCGTCCGAAAATACTTGTCATCAAAATGAATAAAAGGGGATGTATCCAGATGTATTTTGGTTCTAGATACATCATTTTTTGTCCATTTTGATGACAAGTATTTTCGGACGGAGGAAGTAGTTCGTATTGAATTGAAATCTCTAAAAAGACTTATATTTAAGCTTGGTGGTTGCATTGCATGTATGTATCTGTGTCAGTGTAGAAACTCCTGATGTATGAACTTGTCTGTTCTTATTCTTGTAATTTTGACTGACAGTTGAAACCTTTATGTTGGATAAACTTGTCAGGTAGAGTGCTACAGGGAAGGGCGTGGTTGGGTGAATACAGCGCTCAAGTCAATCGGCAGGAGAAGCCATTGTCTACTGAATTGGTTGCAGATGCTTTACAGTGGCCAAGCAAGTCTGCTTGCTAGTAATGCATCAGAAAGTTTCTTATATGTACTGAAAACTGGAGTGAGCTCAATTTTGCAAAAGCCCTCTTCTGTAAGGAAGGAAACTCTAGTCCCCCTTATCCAATTTCAGAGCCCAGTCGGAGCTCCTATCTTAGCTGAAACAAAAGCAAGAAAACGGCAGCGCATGGTGAACACCAAAAGTATTTTGCTCTAGAATTTTCCCTAGCTTAGGGCTTTCTACCTAACAGTATCTTCCTATGATTACCTTTGTTATCCAAGAACCTTTTCCTCAAAGTAAAAGCTAGGACAAGCTTGCAATATGGCTAAGGGAGATGTTTGCACTAGTAGATAAAGGGGGATCAGACCCGGTTCATCTGGGCCTTTAGCCCCGGTTCCAGAACCGGGACAAGAGGGTCGGTACTAATGCTCTGACCCTTTAGTCCCAGTTCAATCCAAAACCGGGGCAGAAGGGTGTCCACGTGGCCTATGCACCGAGTCCAGGCAGGAGGGGCTTTAGTCCCGGTTGGTGGTACCAACCGGGACCAAAAGGCTTCCACGCGTCAGCATTTCTGTGGCTGTGGTTTTTGTTTTTTTTTTTGAAAGGGGAGGGGGGTTTTTAGG
>LR738716.1:128678893-128691541 GCA_902687465.1 Secale cereale
GGGGGGGGCGCCTGGGCCCCCCGAAACTCCCCCGGTGCCCTACTTTGGCATATATTTAAAGGACCCTCCGAAACCCTCAGAACAGGAACTCTTTTCGCGATCCCATCTCTGTTCCACCGCCGCCGCCGCTTCCAAGATCGGGAGCACCAGGAGAACTCTTCCCGGCACCCTGCCGGAGGGGAGGATCATCACCGGGAGCTTCTCCACCACCATGGACGCCTCCCGGATGACTCGTGAGTAGTCTTCCTTGGACCATGAGTCCATGACCAGTAGCTATGTGATGTTCTCCTCCCGTTCTTGTGCTTCACTAATTAGTCCTCGTGAGCCGCCCTACATGATCGAGGCACCTATGTAATCCTTATGCTGTTGCTATGTTGAGTTTCCTGGGATCCGATGGATTATGAGATTATGTTCAGATTGATCTTGAGTAATATATTTGATTCACCTCTTTTATATTTTAGTTCATAAGTAATTCTTGCATGTTCTCCGTTGTTACTTATTGCTTTGGCCGAGTAGTAGGTAGTGACTCCAAGAGGGAACGTTATGCTCGATTGTGGGTTCATGCCCCTCGATGACTAGCTTGAGTGACAGAAACATGAGTCTTGGGGATGTGTTGTTGCCACAAGGGGGAAGACAACGGTGCTTGTGCCCGCGGGTGCAAGGATTGTTTACTTTACGCAAAGTTCTTTTAATGCAGTTGTCTGTTGCATTGAGTTTACACTATGGGTGGGACTCGCAACTTAATACCAGCGAGATGTTCTGGATAGATATCTCAAGGTGGATGATTAGTAGTAGATATTGATGGATTTCGGTCTACTTACTTTGGCGTACCGCCCATGCTTTGAACCTCAACCTTTCTTGCAATGTAGTCAGCATTGGTTTGCGTTCGTGGTCCTGTCAATTGCCCAGCTGTAATTTGTTTACCTCACATAGCTGTTTTATCGTCTTTTGGGAGAGAGACATCACTAGTGAACATCATGAGACTCCGGTCCATATTACCATCATTGATCACATCCACTATTTACTTTTCGCTATTTACCTACTATTGCAAAAAACTATCTATCACTACTATCATTGCTTTTAACCCTTTGTGAACTACAAGGCCGGAGGGATTGACAACCTCTCTGTACTCGTTGGGAGCAAAGTTATTTGTATCTGTGTGCAGGTCCACGTTGATTGCTAATTGCGCCGTTAGCAGTTGGCACCTACTTGTTGAACCTAGGAGTCTCTGGGGATTCGATCCTTGGCATCTTTGCTAGGGGAAAACACTTCTACTTACTGCATCTTACACCTTCCACTTGGGGTAACCAACGAGGGGTTCGAGGCCCACCAAGGAGTATTTTCTGGCGCCGTTGCCGGGGACTCCACTCTTCAGGATAGGGGAGTTGCATGCTATCTTTTACCTTTGCTTTTTAGTCTTGTTAGTTTACCTTTCATTTTTGCTTTAGTTCCTTTTATCGAAAATCACAAAAATAGTTATCTTGCTTGCTTGCTACTATGGGTTCCACCGAGAACACCAAGTTGTGTGACTTCACTAGTCACAACAACGATGACTTTATCAGCACACCTATCACTACACCTGCCACTTCAGCACCTTCATATGAAATTAAACCTGCTTTACTTAACTTAGTCATGAGAGAACAATTCTCCGGTGCTGGAGATGATGCTGCTTTACACTTGAACAACTTTGTAGAACTTTGTGATATGCAAGAGTACCAAGAAATAGATGGTAATATTGTTAAGCTTAAGCTTTTTCTTTCTCCTTGAGAGGAGGAGCTAAAATTTGGTTTCAGTCTTTGCCTAGAAATAGCATAGATTCTTGGGACAAGTGCAAAGATGCTTTTATCGGAAAATACTATCCACCTGCTAAAATTATCCAACTTAGAAGTAACATAATGAATTTTAAACAATTGGATAATGAACACGTTGCCCAAGCTTGGGAACGTATGAAGTCTCTTATCAAGAACTGCCCTACTCACGGTTTGACTACTTGGATGGTTATCCAAACTTTTTATGCAGGCTTGAACTTTACCTCGCGGAACTTGTTAGACTCGGCCGCGGGAGGAACTTTTATGTCAACTACACTTGGTGCTGCCACAAAGCTTCTCGATGAGATGATGACTAACTATTCCCAATGGCACACCGAACGCGCTCCAACATGTAGGAAGGTAAACTCTGTCGAGGAGATTTCATCCCTCAATGAAAAAGTTGACTTGATCATGTCTCTACTTTCGAAGCAATCTACTGTTGATCCTCGTTATGATCCTTTGGATTCTGTGATTGCCGATGCTTATAGGAGTAACTTTGGTAATAATTCTAGAACGTTCCCCTCCAATTCCTATGGGAACAACAATGCTTATCCTAACATCAAGAACTCCTTCCAAAAAGATAGAGACTTGTCTGGCTATGAGAAACTGGTAGAAATAGAGGAGGCCACTAAGAACTACATGCACACCCAATATGAACAAAACAAAACCTTCTCGAGGCAATTAAATGAGCATACTGCTATCTTGCAAGACATTAGTAGACGATTAGAGAACATAAATATTGAGATCTCTAACCTCCAGACTAGACTCACTATCACTGAGACCCAAGTTTCCAATATGTCCCACACACAGGCCACTTTGATAAACCAAATGGCAGCTAAACCCGAAGTGGTTGCATCCCTAAGGGAGGAAGAGGAAAGAATTAAGAGCCTTCCTACCCACCACACTGTTGCTACTATCCAAGTTATTGAGGATGTTCACACTCTTAGCACCCAATGTACTCCTGGTCCCAATGGACCTATTAATGGTGATGCTATGACTATAGAAGCTACCAAACAAGTGAACCTTAAGGACACCACTACCACTTTACTTGATGCTCGTGACCTTGATTTTGATAATTGCACTCTTACCGAAGTTATTGATTTCCTTCACAAGATGTCTAGAGATCCCCGCACTAGCACGCTTAACCTTGCCTTCACAGAGCATATCACTAATGCTCTCATCAAAGCTAGGGAGGAGAAACTTTGAGTAGAAGCCTCCATACCTAGAAAGCTAGAAGATGGTTGGGATCCTATGATAAAAATTTATTTGAATGACTTCTCTTGTTATGCATTATGTGATGTTGGTGCTAGTACCTCTGTTATGCCCAAAAGGATATATGATATGCTTAAATTGAAACCTTATGATTCTTGTTCTTTTGCTGTTCGTCTCGTTGATTCTTCCATAAAGAAACCTTTGGGGAGGATCGATGATGTTCTTATTGTTGTCAATGATAATTATGTGCCCGTTGATTTCACCATTATGGATATTGAATGTGATCCTTCATGTCCAATTATTTTGGGACGTCCCTTTTTGCGCACCGTTGGTGCTGTCATTGACATGAAAGAGGGTAATATAAAATTTCAGTTTCCTCTCAAGAAAGGGATGGAACACTTCCCTCGAAAGAAGATCAAGTTACCTTTTGAGTCCGTTGTACGGGCTAGCTATTCTTTTACTCTTGATAAAACTTGATCTATGCATTATGCCTAGCTTAAAGGCATAAAAGAAAGCGCTTTTGGGAGGCAGCCCACATGAATAAATTTTTTGCTTTTCTTGTGTCTTGATGTTGTTTACTGCCGTAGCATCATCATTGTATCTTTGATTTTCATATTTGTGCCAAGTATAGCCTCCGATTGCTAAAAAGTTCAAAAGTTGTGAGGTGCTGTCCAGGAAACAGATTCTGTCCTTGGATAGAAAAATTCGAATAAAATCACCAGATCATCTTTTTGGTCTGAATTTTTTCGACAGCGTTCTCTATATAATTTTATTTCGTGCGTCAGTTCTGAGTTTTTTGATTTGAGTTGCAGAAGTATCCCGAACAGATCAATTACTGCCTGCTGTTCTGTCTTTCACAGATTCTGTCCTGTTTTTCCTTACCTTCACTTTGCAAATTAAGAACTTGCCTTTTCTTTGCAAAAACCTTTTGGAAATCTTGAGAAACAGTAGAACTTCAAGAATATCCTTATTTCCAGCAAGGTATAATTATTTTATTAAGGGTACTAACCTCGCTAATCAGATTATGATGAGTTGTGTATGAAGGGAGTTTTCAAGTGTGCGAGGGAAGATGATAAAAAGATTCAGGAGTGTCAAGCGCTCAAGCTTGGGGATGCCCCCGTGCACCCCCAAGAAATATTCAATGAGACTCAAGCATCTAAGCTTGGGGATGCCCCCGTGCATCCCCTTCTCCATCAACACTATCAGTTCGTCTTTCGTTTTGCTATATTTTTATCACTTCATGTGTTATGTGCTATGCTTGGAGCGTCTTGCTTTTAGTTTTCTTTTTAGTTTTTCATAACGAGTCGGAACCCAGCATTCCTTTATGTGGGAGAGAAACACGCTCCACCTCTACCTAGAACATTACATAGAATTTTCATGTCTATCTGCTGTGTGTGTTCTTTGTCTTTTAATAGCTACTATCATACTCTGCTCTTAGTATTCATGCTTATCTTTTCAAGAGCTTTTATTTAGTTGGTTGCTTGAACTCTCTTTAATTACCATGCTCACCTTATTAAGAGAGTTTGCTTCCGTTGCATGGGTTAATGTGTCTATGATAAAGATGCTACTTGCATGATGGTGCTTAGTAGTTCAGGTTTTCTTATGGTTAATCTCAAATAGCTAGGGGGTTCCCAATGTGTTATTGGAGTACCAACTTGGTTTGTTTGCCTATGATATGGTATGGTTTAGTAATATCTTCCTTCGAGAAATTATTTTGATTGACTTGGCGTATGCTCACGCATATTCAAGACTGTAAAGAAAGTCTGTCAAGCCTTGATGATCTTTTGTTTCTAAGTAGCGATATAACTACCATGCCTGATTCAATATTGCTTTGTCGCTCTGCATGATTATGACCGTCATTGCTCTCTTAGTTGGTCGCTCCCAGTCTTTTGCTAACCTCCACCTGCACTAAGCAAACTAACCATGCAATACACAGCTCATGGGAAAGTAGCCTAAAAACTATTGTGGTAAAGAATATGTTGCTTATGTATCTTATTTCTTATAAGTTGCTTGCTGAGCGGTAACCATGTTTCTGGGGACGCCATCAACTGTCACACTTTTGTTGAATATCATGTGAGTTGCTATGCATGTTCGTCTTGTCTGAAGTAAGGGTGATTTACCGTGGGTTGAATAACTATGCATATTGTTAGAGAAGAACATTGGGCCGCCAACCAAAGCCATGCATCATGGTGGAAGTTTTAGCATGGACCTTAATCCTCAATCTCTTATGAGAATATGCTTATGCATTAAAGAGGAGTCCATCATCTATTTTCTATGTTGTCCCGGTATGGATGTCCTCAAGTTGAGATCTATCAAAAACGAGAAATCAAATGCGATCTATCTCCTTGGACCTTTGTACAGGTGGCATAGAGGTACCCCTTTGTGACACTTGGTTAAAACATATGTAATGCAATGATAACCCATGGGGATCCGAGCTAATTAGGACAAGGAGCGAGCACTATTGGTATTTGATGCATGAGGCTTGCAACTTATAGGATGTTTTATGCATGACACATATGAAGTACTACTACCGTTGACACAATTGCTTCCATGTTTTCAAAATAAAAAGCTTTAGCACTTAACCTTTCTTTTACCTTTATGTTGAAGCACCAACTACTGAGAGCATGATTGTCATTCTGAGTGTAATGTGCATTGTCCCAAAGTAGCATTGTCTTTTACATGATTGTGATATCGTTTATTATGAAATGATTGTATCTAGTCATCACTTAAACCTTGAAGGTGCCCTTGCATTTATGTTTTGCATCACTAAAGGGGGCAAGCTAGATATCACTTTATCATATTTGCACATCATGTTCATTGCAAATCTTTTTGATGTTTCAGTTTCATGTTGTTAAACTTTCAGTCATTTGTGATTTTCTCTTGAGGCAACTTAATTACTTTAGAATCATTGTCTCGGTAAGCTTTTGTCATATGACTATGAGAAAGTCCTATATGGTTAATAGCATGTCACCACAGAAATTATTCTTGTTATCATTTACCTACTCGAGGACGAGCAGGAATTAAGCTTGGGGATGTTGATACGTCCAAAACGTATCTATAATTTCTGCTTGCTCCATGCCACTTTTGGGTGATATTGCTATGATATCCATACACTTCCATACACTTTTGATCATATTTGGACTAACTTACTAATCCAGTGCACCCCAGTGCCAGTTTCTGTTTTCGGCTGTTTTTGTATTTCAGGTTTTCACGTTTCGAGAAGTGCCCAGAAAAATCCAGAAAAATTATATAAAAAATCAGCGTTCCGGAAACAACACTGCGTCCGAAGGCAGCCTGGGGGGGGGGGCACAGGGGCTCCAGGCGCCCTGTGGGCGCGCCCCCCCTGGGCCGCGCCGGGGGGCGCCTGGGCCCCCCGAAACTCCCCCGGTGCCCTACTTTGGCATATATTTAAAGGACCCTCCGAAACCCTCAGAACAGGAACTCTTTTCGCGATCCCATCTCTGTTCCGCCGCCGCCGCCGCTTCCAAAATCGGGAGCACCAGGAGAACTCTTCCCGGCACCCTGCCGGAGGGGAGGATCATCACCGGGAGCTTCTCCACCACCATGGACGCCTCCCGGATGACTCGTGAGTAGTCTCCCTTGGACCATGAGTCCATGACCAGTAGCTATGTGATGTTCTCCTCCCGTTCTTGTGCTTCACTAATTAGTTCTCGTGAGCTGCCCTACATGATCGAGGCACCTATGTAATCCTTATGATGTTGCTATGTTGAGTTTGCTGGGATCCGATGGATTATGAGATTATGTTCAGATTGATCTTGAGTAATATATTTGATTCACCTCTTTTATATTTTAGTTCATAAGTAATTCTTGCATGTTCTCCGTTGTTACTTATTGCTTTGGCCGAGTAGTAGGTAGTGACTCCAAGAGGGAACGTTATGCTCGATTGTGGGTTCATGCCCCTCGGTGACTAGCTTGAGTGACAGAAACATGAGTCTAGGGGATGTGCTGTTGCCACAAGGGGGAAAACAACGGTGCTTGTGCCCGCGGGTGCAAGGATTGTTTACTTTACGCAAAGTTCTTTTAATGCAGTTGTCTGTTGCATTGAGTTTACACTATGGGTGGGACTCGCAACTTAATACCAGCGAGATGTTCTGGATAGATATCTCAAGGTGGATGATTAGTAGTACATATTGATGGATTTCGGTCTACTTACTTTGGCGTACCGCCCATGCTTTGAACCTCAACCTTTCTTGCAATGTAGTCAGCATTGGTTTGCGTTCGTGGTCCTGTCAATTGCCCAGCTGTAATTTGTTTACCTCACATAGCTGTTTTATCGTCTTTTGGGAGAGAGACATCACTAGTGAACATCATGAGACTCCGGTCCATATTACCATCATTGATCACATCCACTATTTACTTTCCGTTATTATTTACTATTGCAAAAACTATCTATCACTACTATCATTGCTTTTAACCCTTTGTGAACTACAAGGCCGGAGGGATTGACAACCTCTCTGTACTCGTTGGGAGCAAAGTTATTTGTATCTGTGTGCAGGTCCACGTTGATTGCTAATTGCGCCGTTAGCAGTTGACACCTACTTGTTGAACCTAGGAGTCTCTGGGGATTCGATCCTTGGCATCTTTGCTAGGGGAAAACACTTCTACTTACTGCATCTTACACCTTCCACTTGGGGTAACCAACGAGGGGTTCGAGGCCCGTCACCTCCCTCCGGCGGAGCTCCAGAACAGGCCCCAAGATGGGATATCACGGGAACAGAAGGTTGCGGCGGTGGAACTAGGGTTTTCTCTGTTGTTCTGATGGTTTCGGGGTACGTAGATATATATATACGAAGAAGGAGGGCACCGGGGGCCAGACGTGGGGCCCACGAGGCACGGGGCGCACTTCCCACCCTCGTGGACGCCACGTGTGCCCTACTCCGTGGTTCTCAAGTCTCCCGTGCCTATTTTGCTCCAAAAATATCTCTCCCGAAGGTTTCATTCCGTTTGGACTCCGTTTGATATTCCTTTTTCTGTAAAACCCTGAAATAGACAAAAAACAGCAATCCGGACTGGACCTTTGGGTTAGTAGGTTAGTCCCAAAAATAATATAAAAGTGTATAACAAAGCCCATTAAACATCCAAAACATCATAAATAATAGCATGGAACAATCAAAAATTATAGATACGTTGTAGACGTATTAAGCATCCCCAAGCTTAATTCCTGCTCGTCCTCGAGTAGGTAAATGATAAAAACAGAATTTTTAATGTGGAATGCAAACCAACATAATTTTCAATGTAGTTCTCTTAATTGTGGCATGAATGTTTAGATCTGAAAGATTCAAGACAAAAATCTATATTGACATAAGAAATAACAATACTTCAAGCATACTAACAAAGCAATCATGTCTTCTCAAAATACTATGGCTAAAGAAAGTTATCCCTACAAAATCATATAATTTGGCTATGCTCCCTCTTCATCACACAAAATACTCATATCGTGCACAACCCCGGTTCCAGCCAAGCACTTATTTTCATACTCTATTCTTTCAAACCTTTCAACTTTCACGCAATACATGAGCGTGAGCCATGGACATAGCACTATGGGTGGAATAAAGTGGTGGTTGTGGAGAAGACAAAAAGGAGGGAGATAGTCTCACATCGACTAGGCGTATTAACGGGCTATGGAGATGCCCATCAATAGATATCAATATGAGTGAGTAGGGATTGCCATGCAACGAATGCACTAGAGCTAAAAAATGTATGAAAGCTCAACAAAAGAAACTAAGTGGGTGTGCATCCAACTTGCTTGCTCACGAAGACCTAGGGCATTTGAGGAAGCCCATCGTTGGAATAAACAAGCCAAGTTCTATAATGAAAATTCCCACTAGTATATGAAAGTGACTAAACATGAGACTCTCTATCATGAAGAACATGGTGCTACTTTGAAGCACACATGTGGAGAAAGATAGTAGCAATTGTCCCTTTTTTTGGGAATCTCTTTTTTTCTTTCGCCTTTCCTTCTTTTTTTTGGAGGGGCTTTCTTTATTTAGCCTTTCCTCACATGGGACAATGCTCTAACAATGATGATCATCACACTTATATTGATTTACAACTCGATATTACAACTCGATACTAGAACAAAGTATGACCCTATATGAATGACTCCGGCGGTGTACCGGGATATGCGATGAATCAAGAGTGACATGTATGAAAAATTATGCATGGTGGCTTTGCCACAGATACGATGTCAACTACATGATCATGCATGGCAATATGACAATATGAAGCGTGTCATATGAATGGGACGGTAGAAAGTTGCATGGCAATATATCTCGGAATGGCTATGGAAATGCCATGATCGGTAGGTATGGTGGCTTGTTTGAGGAAGATATATGGTGGCTGTTTTGAGGAAGGATATATAATGGGTGTATGGTACCGGCGAAAGTTGCGTGGTACAAGAGAGGCTAGCAATGGTGGAAGGGTGAGAGTGCGTATAATCCATGGACTCAACATTAGTCATAAGAACTCATATACTTATTGCAAAAATTTACGAGTCATCAAAACAAAGCAATCAACGCATGCTCCTAGGGAGGAGGTTGGTAGGAGTTAACCATTGCGCGCCCCGACCCCCACACAAAGGATGACACTCTACAAATACCTCATGCTCTAACTTCGTCATATAGCGGTTCACCATATGTGCATGCTACGGGAATCACTAACTTTAACACAAGTATTTCTCAATTTCATAATAACTCCACTAGCATGACTCTAATATCACTATCCTCATATCTCAAAAAAATTATCAAGCATCCAACTTCTCATCATATTTAATGCACTTAGTATGAAAGTTTATACTACATTCATCTTGGATGCCTATCATGTGAAGGCTAGTTTTATAGCTAAAGCACATTACCATGTTGTTTTAATAGACTCTCAAAAGCATATAAGCGGAGCATGAGAGATCAACAATTTCTACAAAATATAATCACCACCGTGCTCTAAAAGATATAAGTGAAGCACTAGAGCAAAAGCTATTCAACTCAAAAGATATAAGTGAAGCACATAGAGTGTTCTAACAATTCCTAGGCCATATTTAACTCTCTCAAAAAGGTGTGTCCAGCAAGGATGATTGTGGAAAACTAACAAGCAAAGACTCAAATAATACATGACGCTCCAAGTAAAACATATATCAAGTGGTGAATAAAAATATAGCTCCGGGTATAGTTACTGATAGGTGAAGACGAAACAGGGGATGCCTCCCCGGGGCATCCCCAAGCTTAGGCTTTTGGTTGTCCTTGAATTTTACCTTGGGGTGCCTTGGGCATCCCCAAGCTTAGGCTCTTGCCACTCTTTGTTCCATAGTCCATCAAAGCAATACTCAAAATTTGAAAACTTCACAACACAAAACTTAGACAAAAATCTAGTGAGCTCCGTTAGTATAAGAAAACAAACCACTACTCAAAGGTATTGTAATGAACTCATTCTTTGTTTATATTGGTGTTAAACCTACTGTATTCCAACTTCTCTATGATTCATATCCTCCAATACTACTCATAGATTCATCAAAATAAGCAAACAACACACGAAAAACAGAATCTGTCAAAAACAGAACAGTCTGAAGTAATCTGCAGGTTTCGCATACTTCTGTAACTCCAAAAAATTGAATTAAATTGTTAAACGTGAGGAATTTGTCTATTAATCATCTGCAAAAGAATCAACTAAATAGCACGCTCCAGTAAAATCTGGTGACCATTCTAGCGAGCGCTAACGATTCTGTTTTTCACAGCACGATCATATAAACTTCACACAAGTCTTCCCAAAGGTTCTACTTGGCACAAACACTAACTAAAACACAAAACCACATCTAAACAGAAGCTAGATGCAATATTTATTCCTAAACAGAAGCAAAAACAAAAAAATATATAAAATTAGGTTGCCTCCCAACAAGCGCTATCGTTTTACGCCCCTAGCTAGGCACGATACATGGATAGATCTAGGGAATGCCATAATGATAAGATATATCGCAAAAACTCATCTCATATTCCCTATGCTCAGCAGCAAGTTTCCTTTGTGGCAAGCAAAAGTAATCAAAAGGGCTAAATTTAATGGGACAAAAGTCCCCCATATCAAGCTCAGGAGGAATAGGTTCCTCTTTTGGACCTTTATAGTGCACAACCAATTCATCATTATAGGCATTCTTTTGGCAGAAGGTCATGAGCCTTTGCTCAAGGGAGAAGCCCAACCCATTGTTTTGAATAGAAAAATCATCGTTCAACTCAGAAATTCTATCAACCAAGACATCGGTAGGAACCTTTTTCTAAGGTTTTCATTAAAAGCAACATGATCAGGAGATCGCAACCGTATTATGTCTTCTTGATTAAATAAGATAGCCTCTATGGGAGGTCGACCAACATCTACCCCATAATGAGGAAAGATTTCTTTGGCCTATTTCATGATAAATCTAAATTCATGAGCCAAAAAGATAGTAGTTGCAGCTTAACCGAAGAATGCTCAATATTGGAAAACTCCAGAAAGATTCTGTGAATACAGGGATGCATATGGATAAATTGCCTTTCAATTTCTACTACAAGCATAGATATGGCATCCGCAAGGCTACTAGTTCTGTGAAGAATAGAGCCACCCATAGTGGGCAAAGCACTGGCACAAGTAAAGAAGTCTCGAAGAACTCCTTTCCCAATGATATTACCACTACCAACCCGGAACTTCTTAATATGTAAAGGGGTAGTTTCATCCGGAGGGTCAACATAGACGTTGCCCTCAACATTACTACCCTTCTCGATAAGATCTTCCCCCATCTTAGACATGAGGGCAAGCGAACGGTAAACACACGGCAAAAAGAAGGGCAAATAAAACGGCAAGGGTGAAGTGGGGGAGAGGAAAACGAGAGGCAAAAAATGTAATGCGAAGGATAAGGGTTTGTGATAGGTACTTGGTATATGACTTTTGCGTAAGCCTCCCCGACAACGGCGCCAGAAATTCTTCTTGCTACTTCTCGAGCTTGCGTTCTATTCCCTCGAAGAGGAAAGAGTGATGCAGCACAATAGTGTAAGTATTTCCCTCAGTTTTTTAGAACAAAGGTATCAATCCAGTAGGAGACCACGCGCGAGTCCCTCGCACCTGCACAAACAAATAAGAACTTCGCAGCCAACGCGATAAGGGGTTGTCAATCCCTTTACGGTCACTTACGAAAGTGAGATCTGATAGAGATGATAGTTTGATATTTTTGGTATTTTTGGATATAAGAACAGAAAGTAAAAGCAGAAAAGTAAAGTAGATTGTAGATTGATATGTTGAGAATAGACCCGGGGGCCATAGTTTTCTCTAGTGGCTTCTATCATGATAGTGGTATTCTACGGCGGGTAAACAAATTACTGTCGAGTGATACGTCCAAAACGTATCTATAATTTCTGCTTGCTCCATGCCACTTTTGGGTGATATTGCTATGATATTCATACACTTCCATACACTTTTGATCATATTTAGACTAACCTACTAATCCAGTGCACCCCGGTGCCAGTTTCTGTTTTTTGGCTGATTTTGTATTTCAGGTTTTCACGTTACGAGAACTGTCAGGAAAAATCCAGAAAAATTATATAAAAAATCAGCGTTCCGGAACCTACCCTGCGCCCGAAGTACAGCCGGGGGG
>LR738716.1:128691617-128705576 GCA_902687465.1 Secale cereale
CAGGGCTCCAGGCGCCCTGGCGGCGCGCCCCCCCCTGGGCCGCGCCGGGGGGGCGCCTGGGCCCCCCGAAGCCCGTCTGGTGCCCCCCTTTGGCATATATTTAGAGCGTCCCTCAAAACCCTCGGGACGGGAACTCTTTTTCGCGATCTCATCTCTGTTCCGCCGCCGCCGCCGCTTCCAAGATCGGGAGCACCAGGAGAACTCTTCCCGGCACCCTGCCGGAGGGGAGGAACACCACCGGGAGCTTCTCCACCACCATGGACGCCTCCCGGATGAGTTGTGAGTGGTCTCCCTTGGACCATGAGTCCATGACCAGTAGCTATGTGATGTTCTCCTCCCGTTCTTGTGCTTCACTAATTAGTCCTCTTGAGCTGCCCTACATGATCGAGGCACATATGTAATCCTTATGCTGTTGCTATGATGAGTTTGCTGGGATCCGATGAATTATGAGATTATATTCAGATTGTGATTGAGTAATATATTTGATCTACCTCTTTTATATTTATGTTCATAAGTAATTCTTGCATGTTCTCCGTTGTTATTTATTGCTTTGGCCAAGTGATACGTAGTGACTCCAAGAGGGAACGTTATGCTCGATTGTGGGTTCATGCCCCTCGATGACTAGCTTGAGTGACAGAAACATGAGTCTAGGGGATGTGCTGTTGCCACAAGGGGGAAAACAACGGTGCTTGTGCCCGCGGGTGCAAGGATTGTTTACTTTACGCAAAGTTATTTTAATGCAGTTGTCTGTTGCTTTGAGTTTACACTATGGGTGGGGCTCGCAACTTAATACCAGCGAGATGTTCTGGATAGATATCTCAAGGTGGATGATTAGTAGTAGATATTGATGGATTTTGGTCTACTTACTTTGGCATACCGCGAATGCTTTGAACCTCAACCTTTCTTGCAATGTAGTCAGCATTGGTTTGCGTTCGTGGTCCTGTCAATTGCCCAGCTGTAATTCGTTTACCTCACATAGCTGTTTTATCGTCTTTTGGGAGAGAGACATCACTAGTGAACATCATGTGACTCCGGTCCATATTACCATCATTGATCACATCCGCTATTTACTTTTCGCTATTATTTACCATTGCAAAACATTATCTATCACTACTATCATTTGCTTTTAATCCTTTGTGAACTACAAGGCCGGAGGGATTGACAACCTCTCTGTACTCGTTGGGAGCAAAGTTATTTGTATCTGTGTGCAGGTCCACGTTGATTGCTAAAATCTGGCGCCGTTAGCAGTTGACACCTACTTGTTGAACCTAGGAGTCTCTGGGGATTCGATCCTTGGCATCTTTGCTAAGGGAAAACACTTCCACAACACTGCATCTTTCACCTTCCACTTGGGGTAACCAACGAGGGGTTAGAGGCCCATCATCGAGCAATTGATAGCAAAGCGAATACTTATGAGACTATCTAGGCATGATCATTATATATAGGCATCACGTCCGAGACAAGTAGACCGAAACGATTCTGCATCTACTACTCTTACTCCACACATCGACCGCTATCAAGCATGCATCTAGAGTATTAAGTTCATAACAACAGAGTAACGCCTTAAGCAAGATGACATGATGTAGAGGGTTAAACTCAAACAAAGTGATATAAACCCCATGTTTTTATCCTCGATGGCAACAATACAGTACGTGCCTTGCTGCCCCTACTGTCACTGGAAAAGGACACTGCAAGATTGAACCCAAAGCCAAGCACTTCTCCCATTGCAAGAACTATAGATCTAGTAGGCCAAACCTAACCAATAATTCGAAGAGACTTGCAAGGATATTATAATCATACATAAAGAGTTCAGAAAAGAACCAAATATTTCTCATAGATAATCTTGATCATAAACCCACAATTCATCGGATCTCGACGTGGGGCCCATGAGACAGGGGGGTGCACTCCCCACCCTCGTGGACGCCACGTGTGCCCTACTCCATGGTTCTCAAGTCTACCGTGCGTATTTTGCTCCAAAAATATCTCTCCCGAAGGTTTCATTCCGTTTGGACTTCGTTTGATATTCCTTTTCTGTAAAACCCTGAAATAGACAAAAAACAACAATCTGGACTAGATCTTTGGGTTAGTAGGTTAGTCCCAAAAATAATATAAAAGTGTATAACAAAGCCCATTAAACAACCAAAACATCATAAATAATAGCACGGAACAATAAAAAATTAAAGATACGTTGGAGACGTATTATGGCCGCCCCCTAGTCCAATTCGGTTTGGGCTAGGGGGGCACGCGCCCCTAGCTGGCCGCGCCTCCTCTTTCTCCACTTGGGCCCATGTGGCCCAATAACCGTCCGGGAGGTACCGGTAACCTCCCGGTACTCCGGTATTTATCCGATAACCCCCGAAACTCATCCGGTGTTCGAATATAACCTTCCAATATATAAATCTTTATGTCTCGGACATTCCGAGACTCCTCGTCATGTTCGTGATCACATCCGAGACTACGAACTACCTTTGGTACATCAAAACACATAAACTCATAATACCGATCGTCATCGAACGTTAAGCGTGCGGACCCTACGGGTTTGAGAACTATGTAGACATGACCGAGACGCATCTCCGGTCAATAACCAATAGCGGAACCTGCATGCTCATATTGGCTCCTACATATTCTACGAAGATCTTTATCGGTCAAACCGCACAACAACATACGTTGTTCCCTTTGTCATCGGCATGTTACTTGTCCGAGATTCGATCGTCGGTATCATCATACCTAGTTTAATCTCGTCACCGGCAAGTCTCTTTACTCGTTCCGTAATATATCATCTCGTGACTAACTCATTAGTCGTTTGCTGGCAAGGCTTATTACGATGTGTATTACCGGGAGGGCCCAGAGATACCTCTCCGACACTCGGAGTGATAAATCATATTCTTGATCTATGCCAACACCACAAACACCTTCGGAGACACCTGTAGAGCATATTTATAATCACCCAGTTACGTTGTGATGTTTGATAGCACACAAGGTGTTCCTCCGGTATTCGGAAGTTGCATAATCTCGTAGTCATAGGAACGTGTATAAGTCATGAAGAAAGCAATAGCAGTAAAACTAAACGATCAAGTTGCTACGCTAACGGATGGGTCTTGTCCATCACATCATTCTCCTAATGATGTGATCCTGTTGATCAAATGACAACTCATGTCTAGGGTTAGGAAACATAACCATCTTTGATCAATGAGCTAGTCTAGTAGAGGCATACTAGGGACACTCTATTTTGTCTATGTATTCACACATGTACTAAGTTTCCGGTTAATACAATTCTAGCATGAATAATAAACATTTATCATGATATAAGGAAATACAAATAACAACTTTATTATTGCCTCTAGGGCATATTTCCTTCACATTGGTGCCTCTCCAATGCGTGAGTAGTTTACCACAGACCAACGACCGGGTCCGTAGGCAGTAGCTAGATGGCTTCTTCTCTCTTTGTATCACAATACAACGGTCTCTCGGAGATCTATTTGATGTAATGACTTTTTGCGGTGTGTTTGTTGGGATCTGATAAATTGTGAGTTTATGATCAGATTTTCCTTGATTTTATATCCAATCTTGATTATTATAGCCTCGTATTTCTTCTCCGATATTTGGGTTTTGTTTGGCCAACTTGATCTATTTATCTTGCAATGTGAAGAGGTGCTTTGTAATGGGTTCGATCTTGCGGTGTCCTTTCCCAGTGACAGAAGGGACAGCGAGGAACGCATGTATCGTTGCTATTAAGGATAAAAAGATGGGGTCTATTTCTACATGAATAGATCTTGTCTACATCATGTCATCGTGCTTATTGCGTTACTCCGTTTTCCATGAATTTAATACACTAGATGCATGCTAGATAGCAATCAATGTGTGTAGTAATAGTAGTAGATGCAGACAGGAGTCGGTCTACTAATATTGGACGTGATGCCTATATACATGATCATTTTCTTGGATATCGTCATAATTATTTGCATTTCTATCAATTTCCCAATAATAATTTATCTACCCACCGCATGCTATTTTCTCGAGATAAGCCACTAGTGAAATCTACGGCCCCCGGGTCCATTTTCGTATCATATACTTTCAGATCCATATTGCTGTTTGCCTTTTATTTTATTTTCAGATCTGTATTATGAAAAACCCAAAAATACCTTGCGGCGTTTTATTTAATTTTGTTTGCGTCTATCAATCTACTACAATTTTATCCTATCCTTACGTCATCTTTTGGCATCGCTACCCGAAAAGGATTGACAACCCCTTTAACGTGTCGGGTTGCAAGTGGTTGTTATTTGTGTGCAGATATCGTTTACGTAGTGTTGCGTGGTTCTCCTACTGGTTTGATAACCTTGGTCTCAACATTGAGGGAAATGTTGGGGATCGTAGCAGAAAATCAAAATTTTTCCTACGCGTCACCAAGATCTATCTATGGAGTAATCTAGCAACGAGCATAAAGGAGAGTGCATCTACATACCCTTGTAGATCGCGATGCGGAAGCGTTGCAAGAACGCGGATGAAGGAGTCGTACTCGCTGCGATTCAGATCGCGGTTGATTCCGATCTAAGCGCCGAACAACGGCGCCTCCGCGTTCAACACACGTGCAGCCCGGTGACGTCTCCCACGCCTTGATCCAGCAAGGAGAGAGGGAGAGGTTGGGGAAGACTCCATCCAACAGCAGCACGACGGCGTGGTGGTGGTGGAGGAGCGCGGGACTCCAGCAGGGCTTCGCCAAGCGCTGCGAGAGACGAGGAGGGAGAGGGGTAGGGCTGCGCCAAGAGGGAGACTTTCTCGTGTGTCTAGCAGCCCCAAAACCTCACATATATATAGGGGGAAGGGAGGGCTGCGCCCCCTTTAGGGTTTCCCACCCCTAGGGGTGCGGCCAGCCCTAGAAAACCCATCTAGGGTGCGGCCAAGGGGGGGAGAGAGAGGGGGCGCCCTAGGGTGGGCCTTAAGGCCCATCTGGACCTAGGGTTTGCCCCCTTCCCCTCTCCATGCGCCTAGGGACTTGGTGGGGGGGCGCACCAGCCCCCTTGGGGCTGGTCCCCTCCCACACTTAGCCCACGCAGCCTTCTGGGGCTGGTGGCCCCACCTGGTGGACCCCCGGGACCCTCCCGGTGGTCCCGGTACATTACCGATATCGCCCGAAACTTTTCCGGTGACCAAAACAGGACTTCCCATATATGAATCTTTACCTCCGGACCATTCCGGAACTCCTCGTGACGTCCGGGACTCCGAACAACATTCGGTAACCGCGTACATACTTTCCCTATAACCCTAGCGTCATCGAACCTTAAGTGTGTAGACCCTACGGGCTCGGGAACCATGTAGACATGACCGAGACAACTCTCCGGCCAATAACCAACAGCGGGATCTGGATACCCATGTTGGCTCCCACATGTTCCACGATGATCTCATCGGATGAACCACGATGTCAAGGATTCAATCAATCCCGTATACGATTCCCTTTGTCTATCGGTATAGCACTTGCCCGAGATTCGATCGTCGGTATACCGATACCTTGCTCAATCTCGTTCCCGGCAAGTCTCTTTACTCGTTCCGTAACACATCATCCCGTGATCAACTCCTTGATCACATATTGTGCACATTATGATGATGTCCTACCGAGTGGGCCCAGAGATACCTCTCCGTCATACGGAGTGACAAATCCCAGTCTCGATTCGTGCCAACCCAACAGACACTTTCGGATATACCTGTAGTGCACCTTTATAGCCACCCAGTTACGTTGTGACGTTTGGTACACCCAAAGCATTCCTACGGTATCCGGGAGTTGCACAATCTCATGGTCTAAGGAAAATATACTTGACATATAGAAAAGCTTTAGCATACGAACTACACGATCTGTGCTAGGCTTAGGATTGGGTCTTGTCCATCACATCATTCTCCTAATGATGTGATCCCGTTATCAACGACATCCAATGTCCATGGTTAGGAAACCGTAACCATCTATTGATCAACGAGCTAGTCGTCTAGAGGCTT
Source organism: Secale cereale (assembly GCA_902687465.1). Lineage (NCBI taxonomy): Eukaryota > Viridiplantae > Streptophyta > Magnoliopsida > Poales > Poaceae > Secale > Secale cereale. Next base: position 128,697,603 of record LR738716.1, read on the forward strand.
ACTAGGGACATGGTGTTTGTCTATGTATCCACACATGTATCTGAGTTTCCTTTCAATACAATTCTAGCATGGATAATAAACGATTATTGTGAACAAGGAAATATAATAATAACCAATTTATTATTGCCTCTAGGGCATATTTCCAACAGTCTCCCACTTGCACTAGAGTCAATAATCTAGTTCACATCGCCATGTGATTAACACTCACAGGTCACATCGCCATGTGACTAACATACAAAGAGTTTACTAGATTCAGTAATCTAGTTCACATCAATATGTGATTAACACTCAATGAGTTCTGGGTTTGATCATGTTATGCTTGTGAGAGAGGTTGTAGTCAACGGGTCTGCAACATTCAGATCCCTATGTACTTCGCAAAACTTTATGTCATATCGTAGATGCTGCTACCACGTTCCACTTGGAGCTATTCCAAACTGTTGCTCCATTATACGTATCCGGTATCTCCACTTAGAGTTACCTGGATAGGTGCTAAGCTTGCATCGACGTAACTGTTTACGTCGAACTCTTTATCACCTCCATAACCGAGAAACATTTCCTTATTCCTCTAAGGATAATTTTGACCACTATCTAGTGATCCACTCCTGGATCACCTTTGTACCCTCTTGCCAGACATGTGGCAAGGCACACATCAGGTGCGGTACTCATCATGGCATACCGTATAGAGCCTATGACAAAAGCATAGGGGACGACCTTCGTCCTTCCTCTTCCTTCTGCCGTGGTCAAGTTTTGAGTCTTACTCAACTTCACACCTTATAACTCAGGTAAGAATTCCTTCTTTAACTGTCCTATTTTGAACTCCTTCAAAATCATGTCAAAGGTGTGTGTTCCTTTTGAAAGTATCATCAGGCGTCTTGATCTATCTCTATAGATCTTGATGCCCAATATGTAAGCAGCTTTATCCAGGTCTTCCTTTGAAAAACTCCTTTCAAACAACCCTTTACGCTTTCTAGAAATTCAACATCATTTCGGATAAACAATATGTTATTCATATATACTTATCAGAAATGTTGTAGTGCTCCCACTCACTTTATTGTAAATACAAGTTTCTAACAAACTTAGTATAAACCCAAAAACTTTGATCACTCCATCAAAGTGTATATTCCGACTCCGAGATGCTTGCTCTAGTCCATAGAAGGATCGCTGGAGCTAGCATATCTTTTAGCATCCTTAGGATCGACAAAACCTTTCTGATTGTATCATATACAACCTTTCCTTACAAAAACTGGTAAGGAAACTTGTTTTGTCATCCATCTACCAGATTTCATAAATGCAGCTAATGCTAACATGATTCTGACGGACTTAAGCATCGCTACAGGTGAGAAAATCTCATCGTAGTCAACTCCTTGAACTTGTGAAAAACTATTTGCCACAAGTCGAGCTTCATAGACGGTGACATTACTGTCCACGTCCGTCTTCTTCTTAAAGATCCATTTATCTCAATGGCTTGCCAGTCATCGGGCAAGTCCACCAAAGTCCATACTTTGCTTCGATACATGGATCCTATCTCGGATTTCTCGGCTACTAACCATTTGTCGGAATATGGGCCCACCATCGCTTCTCCATAGTTCGTAGGTTCATCGTTATCCAACAACATGACCTCTAAGACAGGATCACCGTACCACTCAGGAGTAGTACATATCCTTGTCGACCTACGAGGTTCGATAGCAACTTGATCTGAAGCTTCATGATCACTATCATTAGTTTCCTCTTCAACAGTCGTAGGTTCCACAGAAACATCTTTCTGTGTTGCACTACTTTCCGGTTGAAGTGAGGGTTCGACAACCTCATCAAGTTCTATCTTCCTCCCACTCAATTCTTTCGAGAGAAACTCCTTCTCGAGAAAGGACCCGTTCTTAGGGACAAACATTTTTGCCCTTGGATCTGAGATAGGAGGTATACCCAACTGTTACCTTTGGGTATCCTATGAAGATGTATTTGTCCGCTTTGGGTTCGAGCTTTTCCCGGCTGAAGCCGTAAGCATCGCAGCCCCAAACATTGAGAAATGACAACTTTGGTTTCTTGCCAAACCTTAGTTCATATGGCGTTGTCTCAACGGACTTAGATGGTGCCCTATATAAAGTGAATGCAGCTGTCTCTAATGCATAACCTCAAAATAATAGCGGTAGATCGATAAGATACATCATAGATCGCACCATATCTCATAAGGTTCGATTACGATGTCCGGACACACCATTACGCTATGGTATTCCAGGTGGCCTCAACTGTGAAACATTTCCACAATGTCTTAAGTGATTGCCAAACTCATAATTCAGAAAATCTTCCCTTGATCAGATCGTAGGAACATGATCTTCTTGTTATGATGATTCTTAATCTTCACTCTGAAATTGCTTGAACTTTTCAAACATTTCAGACTTTTGCTTCATTAAGTAAATATACCCATATCTACTCAAATTGTCAGTGAAGATGAGAAAATAACGATATCCACTACGCGCCTTAATTTTCATTGGATCACACACATCAGCATGTATGATTTCCAACAAGTCACTTGCCCGTTTCATTGTACCTGAAAACGGGATCTCAGTCATCCTGCCCATGAGGCATGGCTCGCATGTGTCAAGCGATTCAAAATCAAGTGACTCCAAACATCCATCAGCATGGAGTTTCTTCATGCATTTTATGCCAAAATGACCTAAGCGGCAGTGCCACAAGAAAGTGGTACTATCATAATAAACTCTACATCTTTTTGGCATTAATATTATCATCATGTGTATTACTATGATCGAGATTCAACGAACCATTGGGTGCATGACCATAACGGTATTATTCATGTAAACAGAATAACCATTATTCTCTAACTTAAATGAATAACCGTATTGCGATGAACATGATCTAATCATATTCACGCTCAACGTAGACACTTGATAACATTTATCTAGGTTCAACACTAATCTCGAAAATAGAGGGAGCGTGCGATGGTGATCTTATCAACCTTGGAAACACTTCCAACGCACATCGTCACCTCGCCCTTAGCCAGTCTCCGTTCAGTCCGTAGCTTTTGCTTGAAGTCACTAATAATAGCAACTGAACCGGTATCCAATACCCATGTGCTACAAGGAGTACTAGTAAGGTACACATTAATAACACGTATATCAAATATACTTTGTTGAAGTTGCCAGCTATCATATCTACCATGTATTTGGGGTAGTTCCGCTACCATGTGACCGTTCCCCTTACAATAGAAGCACTTAGTCTCGAGGTTTGGGTTCAACCTTGGGTTCCTTCATTAGAGCGACAACTGGTTTGCCATTCATGAAGTTTCCCTTCTAGCCCTTGCCCTTCTGAAACCAGTGGTCTTTGTTAAACCATCAACACTTGATGCTCCTTCTTGATTTCTACTTTTGCGGTCTTAAGAACCGCTAATAGCTCCGGGATCATCTTCATCCTTTGCATGTCATAGTTCATCACGAAGTTCTAGCAGCTTGGTGATAGTGTCTAGAGAATTCCGTCAACCACTATCTCACCTGGAAGATTAACTCCCACTTGGTTCAAGTGATTTTAGCACCTAGACATTCTGAGCACATGCTCACATGTTGAGCTATTCTCCTCCATCCTTTTGGCAAAAGAACTTGTCAGAGGTCTCATACCTCTCAGTACGGGCATGAGCCTGAAATCCCAGTTTCAGCTCTTAGAACATCTCATATGTTCTATGGCGTTCAAAACGTCATTGGAAACCCGATTCTAAGCCGTAAAGTATGGTGCACTAAACTATCAAGTAGTCATCAGGACGTGTCTCTCAGGTGTTCACAACATCCACAGACAACGTTGTAGGGGTTTGCACATCGAGCGGTGCATCAAAGACGTAAGCTTTCTGTGCAGCAGTGAGGACACTCCTCGGACTACGGACCCAGTCCGCATCCTTGCTTACAATATCTTTCAACTTAGTCTTTTTCTAGGATCGTATTAAACAGGGAGCTACAACGCAGTTATTGGTCTACAACATAATTTGCGAAGACAACTTAGACTATTGTTCATGACAATTAAGTTCATCTAATGAACTCCCATTCAGATAGACATCTCTCTAGTCATCTAAGTGATACATGATCCGAATCGACTAGGCCGTGTCCGATCATCACGTGAGACGGACTAGTCATCAACGGTGAACATCTTCATGTTGATCGTATCTTCTATACGACTCATGTTCAACCTTTCGGTCTTCCGTGTTCCGAGGCCATGTCTGTACATGCTAGGCTCGTCAAGTCAACCCTAAGTGTATCGCGTGTGTAAATCTGGCTTACACCCGTTGTATGCGAACGTTAGAACTTATCACACCCGATCATCACGTGGTGCTTCGGAATAACGAACCTTAGCAACGGTGCACAGTTAGGGGGAACACAATTCTTGAAATTTTAGTGAGAGATCATCTTATTCACTACCGTCGTTCTAAGAAAATAAGATGTAAAACATGATAAACATCACATGCAATCAAATAGTGACATGATATGGCCAATATCATTTTGCTCCTTTTGATCTTCATCTTCGGGGCTCCATGATCATCATTGTCACCGGCATGACACCATGATCTCCATCATCATGATCTCCATCATCGTGTCTTCATGAAGTTGTCTCGCCAAACATTACTTCTACTACTATGGCTAACGGTTTAGCAATAAAGTAAAGTAATTACATGGCGTTATTCAGTGACACGCAGGTCATACAATAAATAAGACAACTCCTATGGCTCCTGCCGGTTGTCATTCTCATCGACATGCAAGTCGTGATTCCTATTACAAGAACATGATCAATCTCATACATCACATATATATCATTCATCACATCCTTTTGGCCATATCACATCACACGGCACATGCTGCAAGAACAAGTTAGACGTCCTCTAATTATTGTTGCAAGTTTTTACGTGGCTGCTATAGGTTTCTAGCAAGAACGTTTCTTACCTACGCCAAAACCACAACGTGATATGCCAATTTCTATTTAGCCTTCATAAGGACCCTTTTCATCGAATCCGATCCGACTAAAGTGGGAGAGACAGACACCCGCTAGCCACCTTATGCAACTAGTGCATGTCAGTCGGTGGAACCTGTCTCACGTAAGAGTACGTGTAAGGTCGGTCCGGGCCGCTTCATCCCACGATGCCGCCGAATCAAGATAAGACTAGTAACGGCAAGAGAATTGACATGATCTACGCCCACAACTACTTTGTGTTCTACTCGTGCAAGATACTACGCATAGACCTAGCTCATGATGCCACTGTTGGGGATCGTAGCAGAAAATCAAAATTTTTCCTACGCGTCACCAAGATCTATCTATGGAGTAATCTAGCAACGAGCATAAAGGAGAGTGCATCTACATACCCTTGTAGATCGCGATGCGGAAGCGTTGCAAGAACGCGGATGAAGGAGTCGTACTCGCTGCGATTCAGATCACGGTTGATTCCGATCTAAGCGCCGAACAACGGCGCCTCCGCGTTCAACACACGTGCAGCCCGGTGACGTCTCCCACGCCTTGATCCAGCAAGGAGAGAGGGAGAGGTTAGGGAAGACTCCATCCAACAGCAGCACGACAGCGTGGTGGTGGTGGAGGAGCGCGGGACTCCAGCAGGGCTTCGCCAAGCACTGCAAGAGACGAGGAGGGAGAGGGGTAGGGCTGCGCCAAGAGGGAGACTTTCTCGTGTGTCTAGCAGCCCCAAAACCCCCACTATATATAGGGGAAGGGGAGGGGCTGCGCCCCCATCTAGGGTTCCCTCCCTAGGGGTGGCGGCAGCCCCCAAACCCATCTAGGGTGCGGCCAAGGGGGGGAGAGAGAGGGGGCGCCCTAGGGTGGGCCTTAAGGCCCATCTGGACCTAGGGTTTGCCCCCTTCCCACTCTCCATGCGCCTTGGGACTTGGTGGGGGGGCGCACCAGCCCACCTGGGGCTGGTCCCCTCCCACACTTAGCCCACGCAGCCTTCTGGGGCTGGTGGCCCCACCTGGTGGACCCCCGGGACCCTCCCGGTGGTCCCGGTACATTACCGATATCGCCCGAAACTTTTCCGGTGACCAAAACAGGACTTCCCATATATGAATCTTTACCTCCGGACCATTCCGGAACTCCTCGTGACGTCCGGGATCTCATCCGGGACTCCGAATAACATTCGGTAACCGCGTACATACTTTCCCTATAACCCTAGCGTCATCGAACCTTAAGTGTGTAGACCCTACGGGCTCGGGAACCATGTAGTCATGACCGAGACAATTCTCCGGTCAATAACCAACAGCGGGATCTGGATACCCATGTTGGCTCCCACATGTTCCACGATGATCTCATCGGATGAACCACGATGTCAAGGATTCAATCAATCCCGTATACGATTCCCTTTGTCTATCGGTATAGCACTTGCCCGAGATTCGATCGTCGGTATACCGATACCTTGCTCAATCTCGTTACCGGCAAGTCTCTTTACTCGTTCCGTAACACATCATCCCGTGATCAACTCCTTGATCACATATTGTGCACATTATGATGATGTCCTACCGAGTGGGCCCAGAGATACCTCTCCGTCATACGGAGTGACAAATCCCAGTCTCGATTCGTGCCAACCCAACAGACACTTTCGAAGATACCTGTAGTGCACCTTTATAGCCACCCAGTTACGTTGTGACGTTTGGTACACCCAAAGCATTCCTACGGTATCCGGGAGTTGCACAATCTCATGGTATAAGGAAAAGATACTTGACATATAGAAAAGCTTTAGCATACGAACTACACGATCTGTGCTAGGCTTAGGATTGGGTCTTGTCCATCACATCATTCTCCTAATGATGTGATCCCGTTATCAACGACATCCAATGTCCATGGTCAGGAAACCGTAACCATCTATTGATCAACGAGCTAGTCATCTAGAGGCTTACTAGGGACATGGTGTTTGTCTATGTATCCACACATGTATCTGAGTTTCCTATCAATACAATTCTAGCATGGATAATAAACAATTATCATGAACAAGGAAATATAATAATAACCAATTTATTATTGCCTCTAGGGCATATTTCCAACAGGAAATACCTTACAATTGCTTTGCTTCATCCTCCCTTATTCTTTGGGGAAACACCGACGCATCTAAGCGACATCAAAGGAACTTTCTGGCGCCGTTGCCGGGGAGACATCACCAACATCTATCATGTTCCTAATCACACATCTCATCTCCTTACAATTTACATTATTTTCCATTTGCCTTTCGTTTTCATCTCCCCCACTTCACAAAAATTTGCCGTGTTTATTCGCCCTCTTTTTCGTTCGCCGTTTTATTGCCTGATCTATTCGTGTTCTTGCCTTCTAGTCATCATGGCTAGTCCTCTCCTCATCATTTGCACCCGGAGAACGAAGTTCTCAATTTTAAGCAAAGAGGAGGAGAAAGCCTAAAGGATGCTTGGTATCGTATTTGCGATGCTAATAACAGATCTATTCACAAGCAATCCACTATTGTTCTTCTTCAAAAATTTTATGTGGGAATCACTACTTGATTTAGATTTGTTCTTGATACCATTACCGGAGGAAATTTCTTAAGTTCTCCTTCTTTTGATGTTTTGCATGCTATGGGAAGTTTAGAGCATCTCCACTAGCACCCTCAAGACGCCCCCAAGACACTTTTTGCGTGTCGGCGGTTAAAAAAACTCCTAGCCACACCCCCACAACCTTGTTTTACGTCGGATTTGGGCAAAATTAGCCCCAGCGACCTCACGCCAAACCCAGCCCCTGGGGGCACTTGGGGCCGCCGGCGCTACTTTTTGCATGCCCAAACCCACCTGTCAGCCTCTCTCCTCTCTCTCTCCTCACTTTTCATGTGAGGCCCACCCATGTGCATGCAAAAAGGAATCTCTACTCTCTCTCTTTCTCTCCTCACATGTGCCGGCTGGATGGGGGGGGACGGCTGTAATTTTTTTCACCCCAGTGCATAAATTTCGCCGTGGCAATCCTAGAACGGCGAAAAAACACCGG
>LR738716.1:128718981-128732349 GCA_902687465.1 Secale cereale
GAAAGCATCTATATATACATTGCAATTAACACCAGACGTAGTGACTCCTAGACAGATGCCATGTAATTATTATTATTATTTCTATATATGTTTTCCCTAAGCATCACATCAAGGTCTCTATATCGGACATGCACTTAGTATTTGAAATTTAGCGCATGTTTTTTATTAACTCGATAATACCTACGGCAACCACGGCCAATCAATCAGTTAACAATGCCCCATGACAATACGACGATCGAATATTGATTATCATTTATAATTTTTTTATTAATTATCATAGGAAAATCAAAATTGTTAGGGCACAATACCTTGTCTAGAATCAGCTTCCCGTCTCGTTGACGGGGAGTCGCCGGCTGAAGTAGTAGTGACAGTATTGTGCATGCTCGGTGGCCATCGCTTGTCCGCCGTTGTTCAATTGGTTCCGACGGTCGTGAGGGCAAGAGGCGAAAATCCATCCGGCGGCAACCGCCGACACCGAGATGGCTGACTCGATCCAAGATCTGCGGTCGTACCTAATTACTAGCCAGCCACGTAGTAACTTGGGCCAACTTAGCATGTTTTTTCAGTCGATGGAAACCCAGCAGCCGGCCTACATACACATACATCCTGGGTGGGGGCCCCTGCACTCCGGGGGCCCGGGGCGGCCGCACCCCCTGCCCCCCATCAGGACCGGGCCTGACCGCGAGATTGATTCCGTGCCGTCATGGTGCACACAGTTGCCCCGACGGAACCAGGCTCTCCACAGCAGCAAAAGTATTCTCCTTCTCATCTCTCATTTTTTTTGGTCCGGTAGAATTTTAAGCCAGTCTGTCCCTGTATGCCTAAATTCTGTCTCATCTGGCAGCTCCCAAACTTTCCTCGTAGCAAATCTTAGCGCCTTAGTTTTGGTACAAGAGACGGCAGCATGAAATTCATCCTCATCTACATTCCCACATATGTCACGCACACTGTCATGAACGATTGTGCGTCTGCACTTATTTCTTTTTGTTGCCAAAGTGCTTGTCGCAAGGAAAACACTATCCTTCAACCGGCTGATGCACGCGCAGCATCCGCCGCCTGTGTACCCGTCAGATCGACTTTTATCGAGCGCTCACACTGGCCATTAGTCCCGTGTAGCTAGTTTTTTCTTGCAACAATCATGTTGTTTCAGAAGGTTTTGCAACAGAGGTCTTGTTTTGGAAAAAAAGAACGATCGGTGGTGAAGTTATTTTCGGCAACAAGATCTGGTTTCAGAAAGTTTCTGCAACAGAGGTCTTGTTTCAGATAAAAACTGGTTCGATGGTGAAGAATTTTTTTTGGCCGAAAGGTAAATATATTAATGTTTGTTGAAATTAATGAAATTGCCGAAATATTTTGGCCGAAAGGTAAATATTTAAATGTTTGTTAAAATTAATGAAATTCAGTGAATTTCATCGAATCACACAGAAAGTGAAAAGTAGTGCCTATTATCTTTGTGTTGATTTGATCACATTTATGAGTAAAACATTCTGGTGGTTTCTTCCGAAGGGAGAGGGCAATGCATTTGAGAAGATCCTTTGTATGCTGAAATCTGCTTGGCTGGATAGCTGAAATTGTCAATATTTTTGTTCTTGTTTTCATGAGGGGTTGGTGGTTTGTACAAATTCGTAAATGACTAACGAATTGAAATAGAAGTCCGTCTACTTGTACGTTTCGAAGCATATACGGCCCAGATTTTTAAAGATAAAACCCCAGATATCGTCCTCATCGAGGCATACGACCCATCCGTAAACAGAAAGGCATATGACCTCGTCAAGAAAAAGAAAGGCATACGACCTCGTCTTTCTAGTTCCACCTCTGTTTCTTGCTGCCGCGGACAAGACCCTTAGCCTCCAAGCAAGCAATTGGTAGATTCTCACGCTCACCGGCGGGCGGGCGGGTCTACACTCTTCCGTACTTCTTTCGTCCCAAACTGCAGGTTGGCCGGCGATGGTGCCAGGGAGCTTCAAGAAAAAGAGGGACACGGAGAAGAGCCCCGTGTCCGGGCTCTCCTACGACCTCCTCGTTGAGATCATGTCCCTCTTGCCGTACAAGTCCACCTGCTGCTGCAAGTGCGTGTCCAGGCGATGGCGCGACCTCGTCTCCCACCCCGACCACCGCAAGAAGCTGCCCCAATCGACCCTCGCCGGCTTCTTCTTTGAAACATACAACATAAGAGCAAGTATAATAGGATGACGTGGGCAGGCTGTAAGCCTTTAAATACTATATTTTGGATGAGTTGGAGGAGAGAGAGAAGAGAAGCGGGCTCTTGGTTAGTAGCCGGCTCTAACACGAGACCCAAGACGTTTTGTGAGGTTGTAAGGTGGGCCAACTACTAATGAAATAGTACACATATAAAACTTACTATTGTACATGCCGGCTACAAGGTTGGCTATAGCTGACATGACAACTCCTTATAGCCGATTGTTAGAGCCGGCTACCAACCAAGAGCCTGGTTCTCTTCTCTCTCATCCTCTCTCTCCCCCAACTCATCCAAAATATAGTATTTAAAGGCTTACATCCTGCCCACGTCATCCTATTGTACTTGCTCTAACTAGCCATCAGGTGTCTCGCAGTCGCCGCTACCAAAGTGTCACGGGGAACTGGTGCCCTCACATCAACACCTCCCTCTCGTTCCTGCCCAATTGCGAGAGACTTGACATTATGGACAGCTGCAACTCTCCTCCTCCTCTGTCGATATTGGAAGAGCACTGATGGCAGGATGATGGATTACGTGGTGTGCAATCCGGCCACAGAAAAATGGGTGGTCGTGCCTGCCACCAACTGGTCCAGCAAGCTGTGCGTCGTTCGCTAGGGTTTCGATCCGGCCGTCTCATCCCACTTCCATGTTTTTGAGTTCGTACTCCCTCCGTTTCTTTTTAGTCTGCATATAAGATTTGGTCAAAGTCAAGCCATGCAAAGTTTGACCAAATATATATATCAAAAGATATCAACATCTACAATACTAAACCTATATGCTATGAAAATTAATATCCTGATGCATATAGTAATATTGATTTCATATTATGAATGTTGATATTTTGTTTTATAAAGTTAGTCCAAGTTTATGAAGTTTGACTTTGACCAAATCTTATATGCGGACTAAAAAGAAACGGAGGGAGTACATGCTTTTATCTTGGATGGAGCTGACCATCGTAGAGACATTAAAGTGGTGGGGGTCTACTCTTCCAAAGCTGGAGTTTGGACACATGAAAGTACTAGGAACCATCTAGTTGATATATGCATCTTTTTACCCAGCGTATTTTTTGGCGGAGTGATGTATTTATCTTCCTATAAGGATTTGGTTACAGCAGTCGACATGGAGGGAAAATGTAATGTCATTCGTATTCCTGTGCCACACGATGGTTGTGGTGCTTATGACATTTCTCTATCACATGGACGATTGTATTTGGCAAATTAATCATGGTGATTCTGAAGTATCAATCTGGGCTCTTGATGATTCTAGTACAGGAAACTGGACCTTGAAGAACAAGGTCAGCCACTTGCAACTCTTCGAAAAAGAGTACCCATCAACGCATGATTACGATGTTTTTATCCACCCGGAAGACAATGCCATTATATATAGTACTATGTGCATAATTGTACATGGCGGGCCAATCATTGACAAAAGTTTTGTCATACAATAAGTAGCAATGACTACCCCATCTACTCAGGAGATGCCTAGTTCATCGAATCAAGAATCAGTTACAATTACTGAACCTACCATTTTGATGGAACACTTTGACAAACCCGTGGAGGAAAACAATGAAGCTCCTACTAGGAGCAAGAGACAGAGGACTGCAAAATCCTTTGGTGATGATTTTATTGCCTATCTAATAGATGACACTCCCAGTTCTATTTCAGAAGCCTATGCATCTAAAGATGCTGACTACTGGAAGGAAGCGGTTCGTAGTGAGATGGATTCCATCTTAGCGAATGAAACTTGGAAGATTATTGATCGTCCCTATGGGTGCAAACCTATAGGGTGCAAATGGGTATTCAAGAAGAAGCTTAGGCCTAATGGTACTATTGAAAAGTACAAGGCACGGATCGTGGCTAAGGGTTATACCCAAAAGGAAGGTGAAGACTTCTTTGATACTTACTCACCTGTGGCACGATTGACCACTATTCGAGTTCTACTTTCACTAGCCGCCTCACATGGTCTTCTCGTTCATCAAATGGATGTTAAGACTGCTTTCCTCAATGGAGAGTTGGATGAGGAAATTCATATGGAACAACCAGATGGGTTTGTAATAGATGGTCAGGAAGGAAAAGTGTGCAAGTTGCTGAAGTCTTTGTATGGACCTAAGCAAGCACCCAAACAGTGGCATGAGAAGTTTGAAAGAACTTTAACAGTTGCAGGCTTTGTTGTGAATGAGGCTGACAAATGTGTGTACTATCGCCACGGTGGGGGCAAGGGAGTTATCCTTTGCTTGTATGTTGATGACATACTGATTTTCAGAACAAATTTGAATGTTATTAAGGAGGTCAAGGATTTCCTATCTCGTTGTTTTGAGATGAAGGATTTAGGAATGGCTGATGTCATTCTGAACATCAAGTTGTTGAGAAACGATGATGGTGGGATTACTTTGCTTCAATCTCACTATGTGGAAAAGATCTTGAGTCGCTTTGGCTATAGCGACTGCAAGCCCTCCCCAACACCATATGATGCCAGCGTGCTACTTCGAAAGAATCGAAGAATTGCTAGAGACCAATAGAAATATTCTCAGATTGTTGGCTCGCTTATGTATTTAGCCAGTGCTACAAGACCCGACATCTCTTTTGCTGTTAGCAAACTGAGTCGGTTTGTCTCAAAACCAGGAGATGTGCATTGGAAAGCTCTAGAGAGAGTTTTGCGTTATTTGAAAGGCACTGTAAATTATGGAATTCACTACCCCGTGCATCCAAAGGTGCTTGAAGAGTATAGTGACTCAAACTGGATCTCAGATGCTGATGAGATAAAGGCCACGAGCGGATATGTATTCACTCATGGAGGTGGCGCTGTTTCTTGGAAGTCTTGCAAGCAGACCATATTAACGAGGTCAACTATGGAAGCAGGGCTCACAGCACTAGGTACAGCTACGGTCGAAGCGGATTGGCTTCGTCGGCTCTTGAATGACTTGCCGGTAGTTGAGAAACCTGTACCGGGTATCCTTATGAACTGCGACAATCAAACTGTGATCACGAAAGTGAGCAGCTCAAAGGATAACATGAAGTCATCAAGACACGTTCAGAGAAGGTTAAAGTCTGTCAGGAAAATGAAAAACTCCGAAGTAATTGCATTGGATTATATCCAAACATCTAAAAATCTGGCAGATTCGTTTACTACGGGTCTATCACGAAATGTGATAGATAATGCATCGAGGGAGATGGGTATGAGACCCACAATATGAGTTGTTCACAATGGTAACCTAGTCTATATGATCGGAGATCCCGTGAATTAGATGTGGAAGACAAGCTGTTGGTCAACTGAGAGGAGAGTATCCTTACTATTAACAATACCACTCCATGAAGATGCAATACTCTCCTAAATCTGCATGGCAGGTTGATGTATATCTTAATGTGTTCTAAGTGGCTCATGTAAGCAGAGATGTTGTCCTGCAGAACATCTTTTGAAGAACACACCTATATGAGTCTGCTTCTCAAACGTCGCAATCTATGAGAGTAGGATTCTCTCTAGTAAACTCATGAAAGGTCACGGAGTATGATGCATAAACTCCACCCGCGGGGAAGACCCACGGTAGCCAAGTATCGGTCAAGGCTTTGTGTGAAGCTAGATTCACAGAAAACTTACAGTTCAAGGCATAGTCCATTGTTCAAGTTGCTTACTAGTGTAGCATAGAGTTCTAGGTGGAAGTTCAACTTAACAGTCTCCACTGAAGTACCGGTATATAAAACAGTGTTTCTGGAACCAAAGACAAAAAATTGTGTGCATCTGGGATCTGGTGGGGGATTGCTGGAATTTTAGTCTATTTTGGGCCAGCCCAATAGCAATTTCAGAATTCCTAATAAATCCTAGAGTCCCACTTAGCCCGTTCGTGCAACAAGGGGCACTACTAAAATTTAGTCCCACATTGCTAGTTTACAGGGAGTTGGACCTCTTTATAAGGGAAGCTCTTTCTCCACTTGTACGAGCATGAGAACAAGAGGGACGTCCACGCGTGCTCCTCCTACACCGCTCGCCTCGCCACGCCACGCCTCGTCACGACGCGCCGCGGGTTGCGGGAATGAGCCGATGTCTAATTTTTGCCACGCACAACTGGTATACGAAAGGTCACACGAAAGTTGGAAACGTTTTTCTGTAGTGGACACTGAATCCGAACGGCGCGCCTCTTCGGCTGCAGCCTGCTCGTTTCACCTCCATCCGAACGGTGCGCCTCTTCAGCTGCAGCCCGTTCCCTTCAGCTCCTGTCGCTGGCTTCTTGCCTCCTTCTCTTGCGCCTATAAAAGGGAGGTCGCTCCTCCTCAAAGAGATGCACCAGAACTTCTCCTTCCTTCTGCCATCGGTTCCATTTTCTGTGCTACCTGCTGTCTTCCTCATCCCGGCTTGTGGCGTGCACCGCAGGTCGGGACAGTAGGCCTCCGAAACCACAACTTTTGAGTCCTATACGGGAGAAGGGTGATAAGGTTTTTGGGGAGCGCTCTGCGTGACTACTGGCTGCTTCATCACGGACGATCCGGTCGCCGACGACTTCTTCTCCAATGTTGACAACCTCTTCGATGACATGGCCGGCGAGGACACTGCACCCAAGACTGGGGCTTCTGCTCCTGCTACGTATGATCTTATACTCTCTCTGTATGAGGTTCTGTTTTAGTTCCTAGCACTAGTGTCTGCTCTACATATGTTTGGTTCTAGTTTGTATATGCAGATATTATTTACCTTCTCTCTGTTAGGTCGCATGAATTGTTTTATCTCTTCTATATTAGTCATGTTTTATCTAATATTTATGTTAGTAAAATCACTTGGTAAATTGCTCATATTTCCAACAATCCAAAAATCTTATTATAGGCAATTTACCCCAAGTGGTTTTGCTGCTTCCATGAGACCTCCTGTGTTCGAGGGTATCCACTATAAGAGGTGGCGCGTGAGAGCAGTCTTATGGTTTCAAACCATGAGTTGCTATGACGCCACTCTTAGCAAACCTAAAGGAGATTATGATGCTCAACAGGAACAAGCTTTTCTGAAAATGGATACCCTGTTTAGGGCTGCTCTCTTAAGTGTTCTTGGTGAGAACATAGTTGATGCTTATGCATCAATTGATAATGGAAAAGATATGTGGGACGTACTCGAGGCCAAGTTTGGGGTCTCGGATGCCGACACTGAGTTGTACATCATGGAGCAATTCTATGATTACAGGATGACTAAAGAGCGCTCCGTGGTTGAGCAAGCTCATGAGATACAATTGTTTGCTAGAGAACTTGAGCACTTCAACTGCATGCTACCGGACAAGTTTGTTGCCGGGGGTATCATCACTAAGCTTCCTCCTTCATGGACAAACTTTGCTACCTTACTGAAGCATAAGAGGCAGGAGTTTTCCGTTCCGGATCTCATTGGTACTCTTGATGTGGAAGAAAAGGTGAGAGCAAAGGACACACGTGCTCGAGGTATTGAGGGAGGATCTAGTGCCAATCTGGTACAGAAGAAAAACTTCCAGCCCCACAAGTTCAAGAACAAGGGCAAGTTTGATGGTAAAGCAAAGTTTGATGGGAAGAACAAGGCTGTGCAACACACCAACTTCAAGAAGAAGAATGACAAGAAGAAAGGTGTCTGTCATATGTGTGGAGATCCTGATCATTGGGCTCCTAGTTGCCCTAATCGCTATGACAAGCGTCATCTTGGGAAAGGAGGCAAGACCGTCAATGTTGTCATTGGAGACACTGACATGAAGGATGATGGGTATGGTATATTTCCCACTATTCTTTTAGTATGTCATTCTCCTGATTGGTTGATTGACACGGGTGTTAATGTGCATGTATGCGGTGATATTTCCATGTTTCGTCTTATCAGACCGCAGGGACTTCAACCGTGCTGATGGGAAACGATTCAAGTGCTTCTGTTCGTGGTGTTGCACTACAAAAAACACTTCTGTGATGATACGTGTTTGTCATGGTAGGTCACGTTTTCTGTCATGCATGTACATCCATGACAAATTTATGACAGAATGAAGATAGTCATACATGTGCTGTCGTAGAAGTGTTCCATGATATTACCAACATTATCATCACAGAAGTGTCCACTTTCATGACGATAAATCGTGCGTCACAGAAATGCTTCCGTCAAGGGTGACCGACACGTGGCATCCACCATAACGGAATGCCGTTAAGCTATCGGGTCCGGTTTTGGATCCGATAACCCGTTAACAGACCCGACCAATGGGGATTTCCACGTGTAAAATAATCATTGGCTGGAGGAAACATGTGTCGCCTCACCGTTGGGACAGATGTCATCTACTCATTGCACCCAAAGCGTCTATGATACGTCGACACATGGCACGGCCCAACAGAGGCCCATTCCTGTGAAAAGGAGGATGACACGTGTCGCCTCCTGACATGTGGGGCCACGAGAGCAGGCCGAGGGACAACTTTACCGAGAGGGCGTCTCGGCAAATGGAACCAATAGGAGGCTGACACGTGTCGCCTCCTGACATGTGGGGCCACGAGTGCAGGCCGAGAGGGCCTCTCGGCAAAATGAACCAATAGGAGGCTGACACATGTCGGCTCCTGACATGTGGGGCCACGAGAGCAGGCCGAGGGCCAACTTTGCCGAGAGGGCCTCTCGGCAAAGCAAACCAATAGGAGGCTGACACGTGTCGCCTCCTAACATGTGGGCCCACGAGAGCAGGCCGAGGGCCAACTTTGTCGAGAGGGCGTCTCGGCAAATGGAACCAATAGGAGGCTGACACGTGTCGCCTCCTGACATGTGGGGCCACGAAAGCAGGCCGAGGGCCAACTTTGCCGAGAGGTCTCGGCAAATGGAACCAATAGGAGGCTGACACGTGTCGCCTCCTGACATGTGGGGCCACGAGAGCAAGCCGAGGGCCAACTTTGCTGAGAGGGCCCTCTTCTACGTTATTAGAAAACAAGAAAAATTACGGCAAAAAGAAAAAAAAATCAAAATGAAAAAACGTACGAATTGGGATTGAAGTCTGTCTACTTGTAGGGCCAGTTCTTTTGGGCGGCTTAAAAAATAAGCTGCCTCTTTCCAGCTTAAAAAATGAGCCACTTTCAAATTTTGTTGAGGCTTCTAAATTAGTAATGCATTAACTAGGTCAGAAGCCCCAATAAATAAGGGAGTCAGCTTATGGCAAAAGCTAGAAAGGAAGCGGCTTATTTTTTAACCTGCCAAAAGAACTGACCCGTAGTTTCCGACTTATACGGCCCAGATTTTTTTTACAAAAGCCCAGATACAGGCCTCGTCGACTCATCCCAACATAGACCGGCGGGCATACAGATCTTCCATCTCGATCCGTCTCTCGCCGCCGCGAACAGGAGCGAAACCCTCAAATCGATCAGTGTCTCGCCGCCGAGAACACGAGTGAAACCCTCAAACTCTCGCGCCGTAGTTCGCGCGCCAAGCAAGCAATTGGCTGATCCTCACGATCTCCATCACTGCCACCGGTGGACAAGTCCCAATCTGCCGGCTGGCCGGCGATGGCGCCAGGCACAGGGAGCTGCAAGAAGAAGAGAGACACGGAGAGTAGCCCGGTGTCCGAGCTCTCCGACGACCTCCTCGTCGAAATCTTCTCTCGCGTGCCCTACAGGTCCATATGCTGCTGCAAGTGCGTCTCCAGGCTCTGGCGCGACCTCGTCTCCCACCCGGACCACCGCAAGAAGCTGCCCCAGTCGACCCTCGCCGGCATCTACTACCAAAACGGCAGCATGAATCCAGGTTACCAGAGCTTATCAGGGAACTGGTGCGCTAGCATGGACCCCTCGCTCTCGTTCATGCCGGCCAAACACAGATATGCGATGCGCTTGTTGGACGGTTGCAACGGCCTCCTCCTCCTTCTCCGACGCTGGAGACGCCTTGGTCCCAACAATATAGCAGACTACGTGGTGTGCAATCCAGTCACTGAAAGATGGTCGGTTGTGCGTGCCACCAACTGCTCCAGCAACACATGTATCGCTCGCCTGGGATTCGACCCAGCCGTCTCCTCCCACTTCCATGTGTTCGAGTTTGCACCTGCCCGTTTTGTCGGTGCGAATAGGCCAAGGACTGCTGGTGCTATTACAGACATCAAATCAGTGGGGATTTACTCATCCAAAGATGCAGTTTGGGAACGTCGAGTTGCTTGGAAGAGTCCAATATGGGTACCCCAAAATTCGGAAAGCGTGTTTTTCAGGGGCATGCTGTATCTGTCTACGAATGCTGGTTTGGTTATAGGTGTTGGCGTGGAGGGAAACCGTAGGGTCATCCGTGCCCCTATGACACAGTCTGCTGGCGATGTTCATAATGTTTATCTATCACAAGGGCAATTGCATTTCGTAAATAAGGGTGCTTCCGAACTATCAATATGGGCTCTTGAAGATACTAATGGTGAAAACTGGACCTTGAAGCACAATGCCACCCACTTGCAACTATTGGGAATAGAGTTCTCATCGTTTCTGTGGAATTACGATGTTTTCGTCCATCCAGAAAGCTGTGTGATATTTATAGTATTGAATTATTACTCATCCCGCCCGATCACGAGTCATCAATCAAGTACGAAACTAATGTCATACACTGTGGATTCTAAGGAGCGCCGTTTTATATGTGATCTTGGATCGAACTGTGGAGCTCCTTATCTTTCATATGTACCTTTGTTCTCAGACTCATAAAAATATTGGCACTAGTACTCTTACCTGGGTAGTTCAGCTCCACAATTATGTATCTGTTGAACACAAGGATCGACTTGCGTGAACCTTTCATTAAGTTTTGATAGTTTTTACGTGTTCCTGACAGCCAGATTAGATCTCCTTGTGCTTGTTTAGTTATTTAGATAAGCACCATCCAATTATTATAGTACCCTAATATTTAACCATCGATACTATATCATCAATTAGTTGAAACCATTTGTGATGATTTTAATCTATCTAGATTCTAATCTACTTTTGAGTAATCTATCGTTATTACGACTTCTGGATTAGAAATTATCCCTCTCGTGTTCAAATGAGATTTTCATTGTCCCTTCTCTTTTTCAATCGAACCCATTAATTGATTTGTATTGGCATGTTTTCGCACCCTTACTTCAATAGACATATCATGTAAGTCAGAGAGCAACTGAGCGAGTCTTCTGAAGGGAAGACATTTTTTCAAGTGTGCAAGCACTAGATATTTTTACCTCTCTGCAAAAAAAAAGTTTGAAAATGAGAATTCAAACCATGCTCAACATTGCTTTGCGTTAATGGTGGACTGGTAGTTATCTATGTAGGTTTTTATCCTCTTGTTTAAGGTGTCAATGTAAATTATTATTTGTTAAAAATTGTTGTTGTTAGCTTAAATTTATTTCAAGGTATATGTTGTGAAACTACCATGCCAGACAGAGCCTTACATGAATGATCTGTGAACATGGATGCTTTATGTAGCAGCCATTACAAGTTCCAGGATTAGCTATTTTTTCTGTGTACATGAAATTGAGCACTTCTGCATGATTATTTGTGTGCTTTATTTCTTTCAGGCAGGCCAATTGTGTATATCGATCTGCAAGTATATCTCATGCCTCTCTACCTGAGTTGATGACACATCTAAAATTCCTCATTCTTGGCGAATGATGTTTCATTCTGGCTCTAACACGGCTAGGCGGCTAGACATCATGCTTTGCTGTTGATGTGTCCCTCATGACCTTAGTGGTTGCTGCCTCTTCTATGCAACCTAAGATGGCCACCCGGTCACGATGTGGCGTTGACGTCGATGGCCATGGGCGCTGGCGTCTGCATCGCGATCACGCTACCTTCCGGCGAGTAATTCGTGGCAGAGGTTGAGAAGCGGGTGGCTTGGCTGTTGGAGATGGAGGCCAGCCATGTGCGGCATGGTTGACGTGTGCGGTGACTCTCCCAGTGGTGGACACACTGTTGCCGATAAGCCGGTGCTGGCCGCAGCCATGGCGGTCGCGCCTAGAATGGTCTGCTGGTTGTGGCCATTGTTGAAACCTAGCAGCAAAAGGAACTGCTGCGTGGCCTTAGCGATGAGATCCTGATTATCCATCATGGCGGCCTACCGTTGGGCGGCGGCAGCGAGGGTGGCCTTGTTGGCGGCTTCCAGCCTGTCGGCCTGCACCCTCCTCTGGCCAGCCCTCTAGGCCGATTTCACGGTCTATTGCACCGGCGTCTACCCCTTCTTGGGCTTCGTCGCCCCTTTGCGGACGGCACGAGTCTTGTCGACAGCATTGGCGGGTGCGGCTGGGGTAGTGGGGCTTGGCGCGTCGGCCATGGCAAGTGGACTGGGAGGGCAAGCGGGCTGGATGGTTTGAGGGAAGCGAGGAGGGGAAATGGCGATGGATGTGCCACTGTGTGGCGGGCCAGGCGGAGGATAATGGCGGGGGGCACACACGTTCGCGCCGTGTTCGTGTCGATGCAACCCGGGCCCAAATTTGGGCCTGAATTGTGTCGCGGGCGGACAAAAGGCGGACACACATCCATTTACGTCAGTGCATTTAGCTGCGTTCTGTGTCCGTTTTGACCCAAACGGACTCTTTTTTTTTTGCATGGTAATATGTGTCTCATTCATATCGTAAAGATCAAAGTACAAGTCACGTAAGGATAGATATGACAAAATTGAACAGATAGCGGAACATCTCTTAGCCTGACACGAACACCTGTCGCCTGCCTCCTGCACCACCATAGCAGCCACCGAAGAAAGGAAGGACGGATCACCGCCTCACCCGAGCTCGAATCGGTTCCAGCGCTGATATTCAGCTTTGCGGACCTCAAAAGTGGCTCACCAAAAGTGAAGCTCTTGCCGTTGAACGAATCAGAATAGGGTAACACCCCGGACATGCCATCGATCTCCAGATCTAGCACCCCACCACGATTAATATGCCAAAGGAGGAAACCATATGTGCCAGGCACGAACCACGAACCCAGCACACGTTTCGTCTTCCAGATGTCGTCGATGCAAACCACAATCTGCATCCGCTCCTGGACCACCTCCCAAGTTCCACGCCGACGCTGGAACAAATGTTGTCGCAACGGCGGGTCTCGGGGACACAAGTCCACCACGAGGATGTCGCCGCCACCATGCCATCCTTGCTTGAACAAACTGATTTCCAAATCCATCGCCAATCATAGGACCGATGGCCTCGTCAGGGAAGGATCTGAAGAATCTTTATTCAGCGCCATCATTGTCGCCGCCGAAGGCTAGACAATGAATAGACTACGAGGGAGTAAAGACGA
>LR738716.1:128735795-128769850 GCA_902687465.1 Secale cereale
TGTTGCTATGATGAGTTTGCTGGGATCCGATGGATTATGAGATTATGTTCAGATTGTGCTTGAGTAATATATTTGATCTACCTCTTTTATATTTATGTTCGTAAGTAATTCTTGCATGTTCTCCGTTGTTATTTATTGCTTTGGCCAAGTAATAGGTAGTGACTCCAAGAGGGAACGTTATGCTTGATTGTGGGTTCATGCCCCTCGATGACTAGTTTGAGTGACAGAAACATGAGTCTAGGGGATGTGCTGTTGCCACAAGGGGGAAAACAACGGTGCTTGTGCCCGCGGGTGCAAGGATTGTTTACTTTACGCAAAGTTCTTTTAATGCAGTTGTCTGTTGCATTGAGTTTACACTACGGGTGGGACTCGCAACTTAATACCAGCGAGATGTTCTTGATAGATATCTCAAGGTGGATGATTAGTAGTAGATATTGATGGATTTCGGTCTACTTACTTTGGCGTACCGCCCATGCTTTGAACCTCAACCTTTCTTGCAATGTAGTCAGCATTGGTTTGCGCACATGGTCCTGTCAATTGCCCAGCTGTAATTCGTTTACCTCACATAGCTGTTTTATCGTCTTTTGGGAGAGAGACATCACTAGTGAACATCATGAGACTCCGGTCCATATTACCATCATTGATCACATCCGCTATGTACTTTTCGCTTTTATTTACTATTGCAATTATATCTATCACTACTATCACTTGCGTTTAATCCTTTGTGAACTACAAGGCCGGAGGGATTGACAACCTCTCTGTACTCGTTGGGAGCAAAGTTATTTGTATCTATGTGCAGGTCCACGTTGATTGCTAATATCTGGCGCCGTAGCAGTTGACACCTTCTTGTTGAACCTAGGAGTCTCTGGGGATTCGATCCTTGGTATCTTTGCCAAGGGAAAAACTTCCGCAACACTACATCTCACACCTTCCACTTGGGGTAACCAACGAGGGGCGAGAAGCCTAGCAAGAGTTTTTCTGGCGCCGTTGCCGGGGACTCCACTCTTCGAGATGCATGCTATCTTTTACCTTTGCTTTTAGTCTTGTTAGTTTACCTTTCAGTTTTTGCTTTAGTATCTTTTATCGAAAATCACAAAAATAGTTATCTCGTTCTTTAGTTGTCATTATGTCGGGTCCTTTTGTCTTTGACGAGGCAGAAGTTCTCACCTTTAAACAAAGAGGTGGGGAAAGTTTGAAAGATGCTTGGTATAGAATTAATGATTCACAAAAAAGAGCCACCAAGAAGCAACCTACTACTATCCTGCTTAGAAATTTTTATGTTGGAATTACTTCTTGGAATAGGTTTATTCTAGATACTGCTATCAATGGGAATTTCCTAGAGGCCCCAGTTTGGGAGTCCGTTAGTATTATTGAAAATCTTGTTGGGAATCTCCCTGTTGTTAGCATTCGAGAGGACATCACCCTAGCTCACATTATGAAAAAACATGAAAAGATAGAGCTAGAGATGCCAAGCATTAATAAGATAAATGAGTTGGATCGTAAGATCCAAGGGAATTTGAATAGACTTGATAGCTCCATGCATAAAATTTTCAAAATTTTGGAGACCGTCAAATTCCATGACTTGGACTCTTCTAGGATAGACAAGATTGAGGATATCTTTGATACTCTAGGAACCACCTTCTCCTCAATCAAAACCAAAAAGGTAGAAACTCCGGAAAAGAAGGAGCCTAAGTTCGTTCACGTTCCAAAGGCTCCCCGCTCTAAAAGTAATCCACCTATTGCCAAAGGGGTTGAAACTGTAAAGACTTTGGAAGAAACACCTGTCTTTGATGAATTTATAAATGAATCTTCCCTTGACTTTTATCCTTTTGGTCGTCTACCTAGAAGTATCTCTATGAGGCCTTTATTTGAAAGTCATCTTAAGACTAGTTGTATTATTGAAGAGCTTTTTGATGATCTGGATGATGGTTCAATTGATACAGCTTGATCTATATGCATTATGCCTAGCTTAAAGGCATAAAAGTAAGCGCTTTTGGGAGGCAGCCCACATGAATAAATTTATTTTGCTTTTATTGTGTCTTGATGTTGTTACTACTGTAGCATCATCATTGTATCTTTGCTTTTCAATTTTGTGCCAAGTGTAGCCTCTGATTGCTAGAAAGTTCAAAAGTTGTGAGGTGCTGTCCAGGAAACAGATTCTGTCCTTGGATAGAAAAATTCGTATAAAATCACCAGATCATCTTTTTGGTCTGAATTTTTTTGAAAGCGTGCCCTATATAATTGTCTTTCGTGCTTCTGTTCTGAGTTTTTTTATTAGAGTTGCAGAAGTGCCCCGAACAAATCAATTACTACCTGCTGTTCTGTTTTTCACAGATTCTGTCCTGTTTTGCTTTTCCTTCATTTTGCAAACCAAGAGCTTGCTTTTTCTTTGCAAAAACCTTTTGGCAATCTTGAGAAACAGTAGACCTTCAAGAATATCTTTATTTCCAGCAAGGTAAAATTATTTTATTATGGGTACTAACCTCGCTAATCAGATTATGATGAGTTATGTATGAAGGGAGTTTTCAAGTATGCGAGGGAAGATGATAAAAAGATTCAGGAGTGTCAAGCGCTCAAGCTTGGGGATGCCCCCATGCACCCCCAAGAAATATTGAAGGAGACTCAAGCGTCTAACCTTGGGGATGACCCCGTGCATCCCCTTCTCCATCAACATTATCAGTTCGTCTTTCGTTCCACTATATTTTAATCACTTCATGTGTTATGTGCTATGCTTGGAGCGTCTTGCTTTTAGTTTTCTTTAGTTTTTCATAACGAGTCGGAACTCAGCTTTCTTTATGTGGGAGAGAAACACGCTGCACTTTTACCTAGAACATAACATAGAATTTTCATGTCTATCCTTGCTGTGTGTGTTCTTTGTCTTTTAATAGCTACTATCATGTTCAGCTCTTAGCTTTCATGCTTATCTTTTCAAAGAGCTTTAGTTTAGTTGATTGCTTGAACTCTCTTTAATTACCATGCTCACCTTATTAAGAGAGTTTGCTTCCGTTGCATTGGTTGATATGTCTATGATAAAGATGCTACGTGCATGATGGCGCTTAGTAGTTCATGTTTTCTTATGGTTAGTCTCAAATAGCTGGAGGGTTCCCAATGTGTTATTGGAGTACCAACATGATTTGTTTGCCTATGATGTGGTATGGTTTAGTAATATCTTCCTTCGAGAATTTATTTTGATTGACTTGGCGTATGCTCACGCATATTTAAGACTGTAAAGAAAGTCTGTCAAGCCTTGATGATCTTTTGTTTCTGAGTAGCGATATAACTACCATGCCTGATTCAATGTTGCTTTGTCGCTCTGCATGATTATGACCATCATTGCTCTCTTAGTTGGTCGCTCCCAGTCTTTTGCTAACCTTCGCCTGTACTAAGCGGACTGACTGCTTGTGCATCCACATCCTTTAATCTAGTTATGCCATATGAGTCCACCATACCTTCCTACATGGTATTTACCTGCCATTCCTAACGGAGACTTGCATGTGCCATCTCAAAATTATTCAAAGAAAAAGCATTCTTATTTTGTGCCTCTGTTGTAAGTTCATGAGGAAGTAGTGGTTAATTCATAATCTTTTTAAGTTGGACAAGCTTCACCCCGGGATTGCATGTATAATGTGCAAACCCATAATACGAGAAGGAACTGGCATTGAGTGCGCCCGGCTCAAAAAGATAATATAACAAACAAACCCTCCTTCACGCTTTGTTCATGAGAAATCAGAAAACTTTGGCAGTGATAAACAAAGGAGATTAAGAGGATGTGATCGTCCTAATTCGGGAGCCGTTCCTCGAAACTTGTCCATCTCGAAAAGTGATTGAGTTGTCTGCTAGCATTCGTTGACGAAACATGCATGATCTAAAATAAATCATTACCTCTGTTTTAAAGCCAAGAGCTCTGGTACATGTTTTGTCTTTGTTTCCTACTACGGGTTTTCAACCTTGCCAACAAAAGCCACGGTTCGACAGTCTCCACCTTCTTTTAAAAGCACCAACTACTGAGAGCATGATTGTCATTCTGAGTGTAATGTGCATTGTCCCAAAGTAGCATTGTCTTTTGCATGATTGTGATATCGTTTATTCTGAAATCATTGTATCTAGTCATCACTTAAACCTTGGAGGTGCCCCTGCATTTATGTTTTGCTTCACTAAAGGGGGCAAGCTAGATATCACTTTATCATACTTGCACATCATGTTCATTGCAAATCTATTTGATGTTTCAGTATCATATTGTAAAACTTTCAGTCCTTTGTGATTTTCTCATGAGGCAACTTAATTACTATAGATTCATTGTCTCAGTAAGCTTTTGTCATATGACTATGAAAAAGTCCTATATGGTTAATAGCATGTCACCACAGAAATTATTCTTGTTATCATTTACCTACTCGAGGACGAGCAAGAATTAAGCTTGGGGATGTTGATACGTCCAAAACGTATCTATAATTTCTGCTTGCTCCATGCCTCTTTTGGGTGATATTGCTGTGATATTTATACACTTCCATACACTTTTGATCATATTTGGACTAACCTATTAACTCAGTGCACCCCAGTGCCAGTTTCTGTTTTCGGCAGTTTTTGTATTTCAGGTTTTCACATTACGAGAACTGCCAGGAAAAATCCAGAAAAATTATATAAAAAATCAGCGTTCCAGAAACTACCGTGCGCCCGAAGGACAGCCGGGGGGGGGGGCACCAGGGCTCCAGGCCCCCTGGCGGTGCCCCCCCCCCCTGGGCCGCGCCGGGGGGGCGCCTGGGCCCCCCGAGGCTCCTCCGATGCCCCCTTTGGCATATATTTAAAGCGTCTCCCGAAACCCTCGAGGGAGGAACTCTTTTCGCGATCTCATCTCTGTTCCGCCACCGCCGCCGCTTCCAAGATCGGGAGCACCAGGAGAACTCTTCCCGGCACCCTGCCGGAGGGGAGGATCACCATCGGGAGCCTCTCCACCACCATGGACGCCTCCCGGATGAGTTGTGAGTAGTCTCCCTTGGACCATGAGTCCATGACTAGTAGCTATGTGATGTTCTCCTCCCGTTCTTGTGCTTCACTAATTAGCCCTCGTGAGCTGCCCTACATGATCGAGGCACATTGCTAGGTGGCTTCTCACCCCTTGTTGGTTACCCCAAGTGGAAGGTTTGAGATGCAGTGTAGCAGAAGTTTTCCCTTGGTAATACCAAGGATCGATTTCCCAGAGACTCCCAGTTTCAACAAGGTGTCAACTGCTAACGGCGCCGGATATTAGCAATCAACGTGGACCTGCACACAGATACAAATAACTTTGCTCCCAACGAGTACAGAGAGGTTGTCAATCCCTCCGGCCTTGTAGTTTACAAAGGATCAAACGCAAGTGATAATAGTGATAGGTATAATTGCAATAGTAAGTAAATAGCGGATGTGATCAATGATGGTGATATGGACCGGAGTCTCATGATGTTCACTAGTGATGTCTCTCTCCCAAAAGACGATAAAACAGCTATGTGAGGTAAACGAATTACAGCTGGGCAATTGACAGGACCATGTGCGCAAACCAATGCTGATTACATTGCAAGAAAGGTTGAGGTTCAAAGCATGGGCGGTACGCCAAAGTAAGTAGACCGAAATCATCAATATCTACTACTAATCATCCACCTTGAGATATCTATCCAGAACATCTCGCTGGTATTAAGTTGCGAGCCCCACCCATAGTGTAAACTCAAAGCAACAGACAACTGCATTAAAAGAACTTTGCGTAAAGTAAACAATCCTTGCAACCGCGGGCACAAGCACCGTTGTTTTCCCCCTTGTGGCAACAGCACATCCCCTAGACTCATGTTTCTGTCACTCAAACTAGTCATCGAGGGGCATGAACCCACAATCGAGCATAACGTTCCCTCTTGGAGTCACTACTTACTACTTGGCCAAAGCAATAAATAACAACGGAGAACATGCAAGAATTACTTACGAACATAAACATAAAAGAGGTGAATCAAATATATTACTCAAACACAATCTGAACATAATCTCATAATCCATCGGATCCCAGCAAACTCATCATAGCAACAGCATAAGGATTACATATGTGCCTCGATCATGTAGGGCAGCTCACGAGGACTAATTAGTGAAGCACAAGAACGGGAGGAGAACATCACATAGCTACTGGTCATGGACCCATGGTCCAAGGGAGACTACTCACAACTCATCCGGGAGGCGTCCATGGTGGTGGAGAAGCTCCCGGTGGTGATCCTCCCCTCCGGCAGGGTGCCGGGAAGAGTTCTCCTGGTGCTCCCGATCTTGGAAGCGGTGGCGGCGGCGGAACAGAGATGGGATCGTGAAAAGAGTTCCTGTTTCGAAGGTTTCGGGAGACGCTTTAAATATATGCCAAAGGGGGGCATCGGAGGAGCCTCGGGGGGCCCAGGCGCCCCCCCGGCGCGGCCCAGGGGGAGGGGCGCGCCGCCAGGGCGCCTGGAGCCCTGGTGCCCCCCCCCCCGGCTGTCCTTCGGGCGCACGGAAGTTTCTGGAACGCTGATTTTTTATATAATTTTTCTGGATTTTTCCTGGCAGTTCTAGTAACGTGAAAACCTGAAATACAAAAACAGCCGAAAACAGAAACTGGCACTGGGGTGCACTGAGTTAATAGGTTAGTCCAAATATGATCAAAAGTGTATGGAAGTGTATAAATATCATAGCAATATCACCCAAAAGAGGCATGGAGCAAGCAGAAATTATGGATACGTTTTGGACGTATCAACATCCCCAAGCTTAATTCCTGCTCGTCCTCGAGTAGGTAAATGATAACAAGAATAATTTCTGTGGTGACATGCTATTAACCATATAGGACTTTTTCATAGTCATATGACAAAAGCTTACTGAGACAATGAATCTATAGTAATTAAGTTGCCTCTTGAGAAAATCACAAAGAACTGAAAGTTTTACAATATGATACTGAAACATCAAAAAGATTTGCAATGAATATGATGTGCAAATATGATAAAGTGATATCTAGCTTGCCCCCTTTAATGAAGCAAAACATAAATGCAGGGGCACCTCCAAGGTTTAAGTGATGACTAGATACAATGATTTCAGAATAAACGATATCACAATCATGCAAAAGACAATGCTACTTTGGGACAATGCACATTACACTCAGAATGACAATCATGCTCTCAGTAGTTGGTGCTTTTAAAAGAAGGTGGAGACTCAACATAAAAGTAAAAGAATGGCCCTTCGCAGAGGGAAGTAGGGATTACTCATGTGCTAGAGCTGTTTATTTTGAAAACATAAAAACAATTTTGTCAACGGTAGTAGTACTTCATATGTGCTATGCATAAGACATCCTATAAGTTGCAAGCCTCATGCATCGAATACCAATAGTGCTCGCACCTTGTCCTAATTAGCTCGGATTTCCATGGATTGTCATTGCATTACATATGTTTCAACCAAGTGTCACAAAGGGGTACCTCTATGTCACCTGTACAAAGGTCCAAGGAGATAGATCGCATTTGATTTCTCGTTTTTGATAGATCTCAACTTGAGGACATCCATACCGGGACAACATAGAAAATAGATAATGGACTCCTCCTAAATGCTTAAGCATATTCTCATAAGAGATTGAGGATTAATGTCCAAGCTAAAACTTCCACCATGATACATG
Source organism: Secale cereale (assembly GCA_902687465.1). Lineage (NCBI taxonomy): Eukaryota > Viridiplantae > Streptophyta > Magnoliopsida > Poales > Poaceae > Secale > Secale cereale. Next base: position 128,743,429 of record LR738716.1, read on the forward strand.
GCTTTGGTTGGCGGCCCAATGTTCTTCTCTAACAATATGCATACTCAAACCATTCAACTCATGGCAAATCACCCTTACTTTAGACAAGACGAGCATGCATAGCAACTCACATGATATTCAACAAAAGTGTAACAGTTGATGGCGTCCCCAGAAACATGGTTACCGCTCAGCTAGCAACTTATAAGAAAATAAGATACATAAGCAACATATTCTTTACCACAATAGTTTTTAAGCTACTTTCCCATGAGCTATATATTGCAACTAAAGGTTTTAAAGGTAGCACATGTAAATTTACTTGGAGTGGCGGTGAAATACCACATATAGGTAGGTATGGTGGACTCATATGGCATAACTGGTTTAAAAGGATGTGGATGCACAAGCAGTCAGTCCGCTTAGTACAGGTGGAGGTTAGCAAAAGACTGGGAGCGACCAACTAAGAGAGCAATGACGGTCATAATCATGCAGAGCGACAAAGCAACATTGAATCAGGCATGGAAGTCATATCGCTACTCAGAAATAAAAGATCATCAAGGCTTGACAGACTTTCTTTACAGTCTTAAATATGCGTGAGCATACGCCAAGTCAATCAAAATAAATTCTTGAGGGAAGATATTACTAAACCATACCACATCATTGGCAAACAAATCATGTTGGTACTCCAATAACACATTGGGAATCCCCCAGCTATTTGAGACTAACCATAAGAAAACCTGAACTACTAAGCGCCATTATGCACGTAGCATCTTTATCATAGACATATCAACCAATGCAATGGAAGCAAACTCTCTTAATAAGATAAGCATGATAATTAAAGAGAGTTCAAGCAACCAACTAAACACAATCTCTTTAAAAAGATAAGCATGAATACTAAGAGCAGAGCATGATAGTTGCTATTAAAAGACAAAGAACACACACAGCAAAGATAGACATGAAAATTCTATGTTATGTTCTAGGTAGAAGTGGAGCGTGTTTCTCTCTCACATAAAGAACGCTGAGTTCCGACTCGTTATGAAAAAATAAAAAGGAAACTAAAAGCAAGACGCTCCAAGCATAGCTCATAACACATGAAGTGATTAAAATATAGTGGAACGAAAGACGAACTGATAATGTTGATGGAGAAGGGGATGCACGGGGGCATCCCCAAGCTTAGACACTTGAGTCTCCTTGAATATTTCTTGGGGGTGCACGGGGGCATCCCCAAGCTTGAGCGCTTGACACTCCTGAATCTTTTTATCATCTTCCCTCGCACACTTGAAAACTCCCTTCATACATAACTCATCATAATCTGATTAGCGAGGTTAGTACCCATAATAAAAGAATTATACCTTGCTGGAAATAAAGATATTCTTGAAGGTCTACTGTTTCTCAAGATTGCCAAAAAGTTTTTTGTAAAGAAAAAGCAAGCTCTTGGTTTGCAAAATGAAGGAAAATCAAAACAGGACAGAATCTGTGAAAAACAGAACAGCAGGTAGTAAATGATTTGTTCGGGGCACTTCTGCAACTCAAATCAAAAAACTTAGAACAGACGCACGAAAGACAATTATATAGAGAATGCTGTCGAAAAAATTCAGACCAAAAAGATGATCTGGTGATTTTATACGAATTTTTCTATCCAAGGACAGAATCTGTTTCCTGGACAGCACCTCACAACTTTTGAACTTTCTAGCAATCAGAGGCTATACTTGGCACAAAATTGAAAAGTAAAGATACAATGATGATGCTACATTAATAAACAACATCAAGACACAACAAAAGCAAAATAAATTTATTCATTGGGCTGCCTCCCAAAAGCGCTTTCTTTTATGCCTTTAAGCTAGGCATAATGCATAGAGGAATCAATAACCATCATAATAATCGGAGCTATAGATTGCTTCAAATGGTTCCTCAACAAGTTCACTCTTGTTCCTTCTAGGAAAGGGGTACACACCTTTTGCCTTCCCGCGTAAGCGGATTTGTCCCTTACCTATATCGATGAAGCCTTTAACTGCTCGGAGGAAGTCCCTTCCAAGCACTATATTTCCTTGGTTTGGCTCCATGATGAAGAAATCAATCATTGCAATCCCTTTAAGGAATTTAACTGGTACATCTTTTATTCCTCCCTGGATTTCAGAAATATCTCCATTAGTGTGTTCATGATGAGATGATAATCTATCCATGTTAAATTTTAAAGAATCATGAACAATTTTTGGCATAGTAGAAACCATAGATACAATATCACAATAAGCAAGGAGGTCTTGATTAGAGATACCAATCCTAACAAGAGGCTCCCAATCATTATCTATTTCCAAAATATCTCTCTTATTGGGTTTGGGTTTCTCTACTTTCATTAAGTCTAGAGCATCCATTATCTTTTCAATAGTCACAAGTCTATCTATGATAGTATCAAAATTATGATCATAAACAAAGTAACTAGATAGACCATGTATAATTTCAAGAGCTCTAGCTTCATCACATTCTAGGAAATCTCCCTCGGCTATAATGTCAAGAGAGTGTTTACACCATTTAAAAAGACCATGGTAAAAATTTCTAAGCAAAATTTTTATAGGTATCCAAGGCATAATTCTCCTATGTGCATCAGAAATTCTGTCCCATGCCTTCTTCATATTTTCCCCATCCCTTTGATGGAAATCTAGAACTTCTGATTCCCTCAAAGCACCAAATCCTGACATGTTTGGCTAAACAGAAAGGACTACTAACAGAAAGGTAAATAATTTTTTTGTGATTTTTGATAAAAGGGCACTAAAACAAAACTGAAAAGTAAACTAACAAGACTAAAAGCAAAGGTAAAAGATAGCATGCAACTCCCCTATCCTGAAGAGTGGAGTCCCCGGCAAGGGCGCCAGAAATTGCATTGCTAGGTGGCTTCTCACCCCTCGTTGGTTACCCCAAGTGGAAGGTTTGAGATGCAGTGTAGCAGAAGTTTTCCCTTGGTAATACCAAGGATCGATTTCCCAGTGACACCCAGTTTCAACAAGAAGGTGTCAACTGCTAACGGCGCCGGATATTAGCAATCAACGTGGACCTGCACACAGATACAAATAACTTTGCTCCCAACGAGTACAGAGAGGTTGTCAATCCCTCCGGCCTTGTAGTTTACAAAGGATCAAACGCAAGTGATAATAGTGATAGGTATAATTGCAATAGTAAGTAAATAGCGGAAAAGTAAATAGCGGATGTGATCAATGATGGTGATATGGACCGGAGTCTCATGATGTTCACTAGTGATGTCTCTCTCCCAAAAGACGATAAAACAGCTATGTGAGGTAAACGAATTACAGCTGGGCAATTGACAGGACCATGTGCGCAAACCAATGCTGATTACATTGCAAGAAAGGTTGAGGTTCAAAGCATGGGCGGTACGCCAAAGTAAGTAGACCGAAATCCATCAATATCTACTACTAATCATCCACCTTGAGATATCTATCCAGAACATCTCGCTGGTATTAAGTTGCGAGCCCCACCCATAGTGTAAACTCAAAGCAACAGACAACTGCATTAAAAGAACTTTGCGTAAAGTAAACAATCCTTGCACCTGCGGGAACAAGCACCGTTGTTTTCCCCCTTGTGGCAACAGCACATCCCCTAGACTCATGTTTCTGTCACTCAAACTAGTCATCGAGGGGCATGAACCCACAATCGAGCATAACGTTCCCTCTTGGAGTCACTACCTTCTACTTGGCCAAAGCAATAAATAACAACGGAGAACATGCAAGAATTACTTATGAACATAAACATAAAAGAGGTGAATCAAATATATTACTCAAACACAATCTGAACATAATCTCATAATCCATCGGATCCCAGCAAACTCATCATAGCAACAGCATAAGGATTACATATGTGCCTCGATCATGTAGGTCAGCTCACGAGGACTAATTAGTGAAGCACAAGAATGGGAGGAGAACATCACATAGCTACTGGTCATGGACCCATGGTCCAAGGGAGACTACTCACAACTCATCCGGGAGGCGTCCATGGTGGTGGAGAAGCTCCCGGTGGTGATCCTCCCCTCCGGCAGGGTGCCGGGAAGAGTTCTCCTGGTGCTCCTGATCTTGGAAGCGGCGGCGGCGGCGGAACAGAGATGGGATCGCGAAAAGAGTTCCTGTTTCGAGGGTTTCGGGAGACGCTTTAAATATATGCCAAAGGGGGGCATCGGAGGAGCCTCGGGGGGCCCAGGCGCCCCCCCGGCGCGGCCCAGGGGGGGGCGCGCCGCCAGGGCGGCTGGAGCCCTGGTGCCCCCCCCCCCCCGGCTGTCCTTCGGGCGCACGGAAGTTTCTGGAACGCTGATTTTTTATATAATTTTTCTGGATTTTTCCTGGCAGTTCTCGTAACGTGAAAACCTGAAATACAAAAACAGCCGAAAACAGAAACTGGCACTGGGGTGCACTGAGTTAATAGGTTAGTCCAAATATGATCAAAACTGTATGGAAGTGTATAAATATCATAGCAATATGACCCAAAAGAGGCTTGGAGCAAGCAGAAATTATAGATACATTTTGGACGTATCACACATATGTAATCCTTATGCTGTTGCTATGATGAGTTTGCTGGGATCCGATGGATTATGAGATTATGTTCAGATTGTGCTTGAGTAATATATTTGATCTACCTCTTTTATATTTATGTTCGTAAGTAATTCTTGCATGTTCTCCATTGTTATTTATTGCTTTGGCCAAGTAATAGGTAGTGACACCAAGAGGGAACGTTATGCTTGATTGTGGGTTCATGCCCCTCGATGACTAGTTTGAGGGACAGAAACATGAGTCTAGGGGATGTGCTGTTACCACAAGGGGGAAAACAACGGTGCTTGTGCCCGCGGGTGCAAGGATTGTTTACTTTACGCAAAGTTCTTTTAATGCAGTTGTTTGTTGCATTGAGTTTACACTATGGGTGGGACTCGCAACTTAATACCAGCGAGATGTTCTGGATAGATATCTCAAGGTGGATGATTAGTAGTAGATATTGATGGATTTCGGTCTACTTACTTTGGCGTACCGCCCATGCTTTGAACCTCAACCTTTCTTGCAATGTAGTCAGCATTGGTTTGCGCACATGGTCCTGTCAATTGCCCAGCTGTAATTCGTTTACCTCACATAGCTGTTTTATCGTCTTTTGGGAGAGAGACATCACTAGTGAACATCATGGGACTCCGGTCCATATTACCATCATTGATCACATCCGCTATTTACTTTTCGCTTTTATTTACTATTGCAATTATATCTATCACTACTATCACTTGCGTTTAATCCTTTGTGAACTACAAGGACGGAGGGATTGACAACCTCTCTGTACTCGTTGGGAGCAAAGTTATTTGTATCTGTGTGCAGGTCCACGTTGATTGCTAATATCTGGCGCCGTAGCAGTTGACACCTTCTTGTTGAACCTAGGAGTCTCTGGGGATTCGATCCTTGGTATCTTCGCCAAGGGAAAAACTTCCGCAACACTACATCTCACACCTTCCACTTGGGGTAACCAACGAGGGGCGAGAAGCCTAGCATGTACTCACTTGTCTTTATCTAGTATAATCCCCGAGACCAAGGTGACAGCGGTCTATTGGACATGGATTAGAAAAATATTTTCATGAGTGATTTCCTCTCTTGTGTGTTGATTGAAGATTGAGAGTCTCTTGGTGCTTGTCTTTGACTATCCTTTAGATATGTTGTGGTGATTGTGGGACTCTCTTTGGATGGCCGCTGTGACATTGGGAAATCCTTAGATTGAGAACTACGAACTTTGAGGTGTGCTTTTGTAGCCCTACATAATTCTCGTCCTCTCTTGACCACGAAGGAATGACCTCCGGGTGCGTCTCCATTGCATGTTTTATGGGAAATATCATGTGATTCGATTATGTTAATGTTGTTGGGAGTTGCCACTAGTGAAAGTATGAAGCCTAGGCCTTGTTTCCACCATTGCAATACCATTTGTGTTCACGTTTACCACTTGTTTGCTTGCTGCACTTTTTATTACAGATTTATATTACTTTGTTTTGCCATCCATATCACTTGCCATTTAACATCTCTTCGCCGAACTAGTGCACCTATACATCTAACAAGTGTATTAGGTGTGTTGGGGACACAAGAGACTTCTTGTATCTTAGTTGCAGGGTTGCTTGAGAGAGACCATCTTCAACCTCTACTTCCCTGAGTTCGATAAACCTTAGGTCATCCACTTGAGGGAAATTGCTGCTGTCCTACAAACCTCTGCGCTTGGAGGCCCAACATAGTCTACAAGAGTAGAAGCGTGTGTAGACATCAAGCTATTTCTGGCGCCGTTGCCGGGGAGGTGAGTGCTTGAAGGTATATCTTTAGATCTTGCAATTAAATCTTTTTGTTTCTTGTTTTTATTTCACTAGTTATGCTTATGGAAAACCTTGCTATTGGATCGTTGCTTGTGGGAAGACGCCCCACACCTGTGGTGGTTGCTCCTCCCCCTACTGAAATTGTGCCCTATAAAATACCAGCTGGTATTATCGATTATGTTTTGGCTAATCGTTATGCAGGAGACAGACATCTCGGTGAACACTTGCTATATCTGTCACAATTATGTTCATTATTTAAGCTTGCAGGTGTATCAAGGGAGTTTGTCATGAGGAAATTGTTCGCCGTATCACTTATAGATAAAGCTTCAGATTGGTATAAGCTTCTCGATAACTCGCACTTGCTTGATTGGCAAGAGCTTATGTCTCTCTTTTATACTAAGTTTTATCCTCTTTATGAAATTCATCGAGACAGGAACTATATCTATAACTTTAGGTCTCGTGACGGAGAGAGCGTAGCTCAAGCTTGGGGGAGACTGAAAACGTTAATGCTAAAAAGTCCTAACCATGGGCTCCCCAAAGATGCTTATGTGGAGAGTAAGAGTACCTTTTTGCATGTGGATCATGGTAACAATGCTTTATGTGATGCTTATATTGTTGAGTTTATTCGTGATCCCACTGAAAATTATTATGAGAAGGGAACATATGCTTATAGATATTTCAATAATATCAAGTTTCCTCTCTTTATGTTGAAGGTTTTGAAGCTGCACTTGTTTTGTCTTCCTATGCTTATTGCTTTGTGCTTCAATGAATTATTCTATTGCAATATTCCTATGCATAGGAAGCATGTTAGGCTTAAATGTGTTTGGTATTTGCTTCTTGATGCTCTCTTTTGTTCTTCAACTCTTATTCCTACGAGAGCATCATTAAAGTCTTATGCCTAGCTTAAAGGCATAAAAGAAAGCGCTTTTGGGAGGCAGCCCACAATGAATAAAATTTTATTTTCCTTTTGTTGTGTCTTGATGTTGTTACTACAGTAGCATCATCATTGTATCTTTACTTTTCAGCTTTGTGCCAAGTGTAGCCTCTGATTGCAAGAAAGTTCAAAAGTTGTGACGTGCTGTCCAGGAAACAGATTCTGTCCTTGGACAAAAAAATTCGTATAAAATCACCAGATCATCTTTTTGGTCTGAATTTTTTCGACAGCGTGCTCTATACAATTGGATTTCGGGCGTCTGTTCTGAGTTTTCTGATTTGAGTTGCGGAAGTGCCCCGAAAAAATCATTTACTACCTGCTGGTCTGTTTTTCACAGATTCTGCCCTGTTTTGCCTTTTCTTCGTTTTGCAAACCTTGAGCTTGCTTTTTCTTTGCAAAAACCTTTTGGCAATCTTGAGAAACAGTAGACCTTCAAGAATATCCTTATTTACAGCAAGGAAAAATTATTTTATTATGGGTACTAACCTCGCTAATCAGATTATGATGAGTTATGTATGAAGGGAGTTTTCAAGTGTGCGAGGGAAGATGATAAAAAGATTCAGGAGTGTCAAACGCTCAAGCTTGGGGATGCCCCCGTGCACCCCCAAGAAATATTCAAGAAGACTCAAGCGTCTAAGCTTGGGGATGCCCCCGTGCATCCCCTTCTCCATCAACAATTATCAGTTCGTCTTTCGTTCCACTATATTTTTATCACTTCATGTGTTATGTGCTATGCTTGGAGCGTCTTGCTTTTAGTTTCCTTTTTAGTTTTCTTTAGCTTTGCTTGCTGTTCATAACGATTTGGAACTCAGCTTTCTTTGTGTGGGAGAGAAACACGCTCCACTTCAACCTAGAACATAACATAGAATTTTCATGTCTATCCTTGCTATGTGTGTTCTTTGTCTTTCAATAGCTACTATCATGTTCAGCTCTTAGTTTTCATGTTTATCTTTTTAAAGAGCTTTGTTTAGTTGGTCGCTGGAACTCTCTTTAGTTATCATGCTTATCTTGTTAAGAGAGTTGGCTTCTGTTGCACTGGTCGATATGTCTATGATAAAAATGCTATGTGCATAATGGTGCTTAGTAGTTCATGTTTTCTTGTGGTTAGTCTCAAATAGCTGGGGGGTTCTAATTGTGTTATTGAAGTACCAACATGATTTGTTTGCCTATGATGTGGTATGGTCTAGTGATATCTTCCTTTAAGAATTTATTTTGATTGACTTGGCATATGCTCACGCATATTTAAGACTGTAAAGAAAGTCTATCAAGCCTTGATGATCTTTAATTTCTGAGTAGCGATATAACTTCCATGCCCGATTCAATGTTGCTTTGTCGCTCTGCATGATTATGACCATCATTGCTCTTTTAGTTGGTCGCTCCGAGTCTATTGCTAACCTTCGCCTGTACTAAGCGGACTGACTGCTTGTGCATCCAAAATCCTTTAAACCAGTTATGCCATATGTGTCCACCATACCTTCCTATACATGGTATTTACCTGCCATTCCTAACGAAGACTTTCATGTACCATCTCGAAATTATTCAAAAAAGCATTTCTCTTTTGTGCCTCTGTTTTAGCTCATGAGGAAGTAGTAGTTAATTCATGATCTTTTTAAGTTGGACAAGCTTCACCCCGGGATTGCATGTCTAATGTGCAAACCCATAATACGAGAAGGAACTGGCATAGAGTGCGCCCGTCTCATTAAAAAAATTATACAACAAACAAACCCTCCTTCACGCTTTGTTCATGAGAAATCAGAAAACTTTGGCAGTGATAAACAAAGGAGATTAAGAGGATGTGATCGTCCTCATGCGGGAGCCGTTCCTCGAAACTTGTCCAGCTCAAGAAGTGATTGAGTTGTCTGCTAGCATTCGTTGACGAAACATGCATATCCAAAAAAATAATTATTACCTCTGTTTTTAAAACCAAGAGCTCTGGTACATGTTTTGTCTTTGTTTCCGACTATGGGTTTTCTACCTTGCCAACAAAAGCCACGGTTCGAGAGTCTCCACCTTCTTTAAAGCACCAACTATTGAGAGCATGATTGTCATTCTGAGTGTAATGTGCATTGTCCCAAAGTACCATTGTCTTTTGCATGATTATGATATCGTTTATTCTGAAATCATTGTATCTAGTCGTCACTTAAACCTTGGAGGTGCCCCTGCATTTATGTTTTGCTTCACTAAAGGGGGCAAGCGAGGTACTACTTTATCATATTTGCACACCATGCTCACTACAAATCTATTTGATGTTGCAGTATCATATTGTAAAACTTTCAGTTCTTTGTGATTTTCTCATGAGGCAACTTAACTACTACAGATTCATTGTCTCAGTAAGCACTTGTCATGTGACTGTAAAAAGTCCTTATATGGTTAATAGCATGTCACCACAGAAGTTATGCTTGTTATCATTTACCTACTCGAGGACGAGCAGGAATTAAGCTTGGGGATGTTGATACGTCCAAAACGTATCTATAATTTCTGCTTGCTCCATGCCTCTTTTGTGTGATATTGCTATGATACTTATACACTTCCATACACTTTTGATCATATTTGGACTAACCTATTAACTCAGTGCACCCCAGTGCCAGTTTCTGTTTTCTGCTGTTTTTTGTATTTCAGGTTTTCCCATTACGTAAACTGCTAGAAAAATCCCGGAAAAATTATATAAAAAATCAGCGTTCCGGAAGCTTCCATGCGGCCAAAGTAGGGTCGGAGGGGGGCCACAGGGGCTCCAGGCGCCCTGCCCAGGCGACCCCACCCCTGGCCGCCTGGCCAGGCCGCCTGGGCCCCCCTTAGCTTCCCTGGCGACCCCCTTTGGCATATATTTAACACCCGTCGAGGAAACCCTAATTCCGGACCCCTTTTCTCCAGACGCAATTCCGATCTCCGCCGCCATCGCCATCAAGCTTCGGGGGACCAGAATTCCTGTGTCGGCACCGTGCCGGGACGGGGAAGTGCCCCCGGATTCATCTCCATCGACGTTGCTTCCTCCCTCCATGATGCGGGAGTAGTTCCTCCTCGGGGCTGAGGTTTCTACCAGTAGCTATGTGGTCAATTCTCTCTCCCATGATGTGATCTTCGTTGTGATCATAGGCTATGTTAATCTAGGGTGATCCCATGATATTTCCCCTTCCTCTATGTATTGGATTGATGTACGCACTTGTCTTTATCTAGTATAATCCCCGAGACCAAGGTGACAGCGGTCTATTGGACATGGATTAGAAAAATATTTTCATGAGTGATTTCCTCTATTGTGTGTTGATTGAAGATTGAGAGTCTCTTGGTGCTTGTCTTTGACTATCCTTTATATATGTTGTGGTGATTGTGGGACTCTCTTTCGATGGCCGCGGTGACATTGGGAAATCCTTAGATTGAGAACTACGAACTTTGAGGTGTGCTTTTGTAGCCCTACATAATTCTTGTCCTCTCTTGACCACGAAGGAATGACCTCCGGGTGCGTCTCCATTGCATGTTTTATGGGAAATATCATGTGATTCGATTATCTTAATGTTGTTGGGAGTTGCCACTAGTGAAAGTATGAAGCCTTGGCCTTGTTTCCACCATTGCAATACCATTTGTGCTCACGTTTACCACTTGTTTGCTTGCTGCACTTTTTATTACAGATTTATATTACTTTGCTTTGCCACTCCTATCATCCATATCACTTGCCATTTAACATCTCTTCGCCGAACTAGTGCACCTATACAACTCCTGGTTGTATTAGGTGTGTTGGGGACACAAGATACTTCTTGTATCTTAGTTGCAGGGTTGATTGAGAGAGACCATCTTCAACCTCTACTTCCCTGAGTTCGATAAACCTTAGGTCATCCACTTGAGGGAAATTGCTGCTGTCCTACAAACCTCTGCGCTTGGAGGCCCAACATATTCTACAAGAGTAGAAGCGTGTGTAGACATCAACAAGTTGAAGCAAAGATGATAAACACCAAAGTAGATGATAGGAAACATGCCCCCAACAATCTGATAAACTATTACATGATCTAACTCATCCAATCCCTACCATCCCCTTTGCCTACAGCAGGGAATTACTCACACATGGAAGGAGAAGTCATGGAGGGAGGATGGAGTGGTGATGATGATGACGATGGTGATGATCTCCCCTCTCCGGAGGCTAAATCAGCCTCCAGATTAGCCCTCCCGAAGAAGAACAGACGGTGGCGGCGGCTCCGCGACGGAAACTGGAAAAACGACTTCTGTTCTGGGGTTTTCTCGTCACGGGGATAAATAGGAGTCAAAGTAGGGCACCAGAGGGGGGAGGACCCTCCCAGGCGGCCTCCCGGCGCGGCCAGGGGTGGGGCCGCGCCAGCAGTGCGCCTGGGGCCCCCCTGGCTGCCCTCTGGCCCCACTTCTGGTACAATGGCCCTTCGGGTGCGTGGATTTTCTGTGATTTTTCTTGGAATTTTCTGAGACACCTAAAAATCCATTTTTCTGCACACAATAAAACCATACAGGCAGCTCTGCTGAAAACAGCGTCAGTCCGGGTTAGTTTAGTTCAAATCATGCAAGAATGAGGTCAAAAACAATAGCAAAAGTGTTTGGAAAAGTAGATACGTTTGAGACGTATCAGCATCCCCAAGCTTAGGCTCTTGCCACTCCTTATTCCATTGTCCATCAAAGCAATACTCAAAACTTGAAAACTTCACAACACAAAACTTAGACAAAAATCTCGTTAGCTCCGTTAGTATAAGAAAACAAACCACTACTCAAAGGTACTGTAATGAATTCATTCTTTGTTTATATTGGTGTTAAACCTACTGTATTCCAACTTCTTTATGATTCATATCCTCCAATACTACTCATGGATTTATCGAAATAAGCAAACAACACACGAAAAACAGAATCTGTCAAAAACAGAACAGTCTGTAGTAATATGTAGCTTTCGAATACTTCTGTAACTCCAAAAAATTGAAATAAATTGTTAAACGTGAGGAATTTTTCTATTAATCATCTGCAAAAATAATCAACTAAATAGAATCCAGTGATCATTCTAGTGAGTGCTAACGATTCTGTTTTCACACAAGTCTTCCCAAAGGTTCTACTTGGCACAAACACTAATTTAAACATAAAACCATATCTAAACAGAAGCTATATGCAATAATTATTCCTAAACAGAAGCAAACACAAAAAATATAAAATTGGGTTGCCTCCCAACAAGCGCTATCGTTTTACGCCCCTAGCTAGGCAAGATGATGCTCACATAAAATATAAGAAGTGAAACATAACGGGAGCATCATGAAGCATATGAATAGCATATTTAAGTCTAACCCACTTCCTATGCATTGGGATTTTGTGAGCAAACAACTTATGTGAACGATAATCAACTAGCATAGGAAAGTAAAACAAGCATAACTTCAAGATTTTAAGCACATAGAGATGAAACTCGATATTATTGCAATTCCTATAAGCATATGTTCCTCCCTCATAATAATTTTCAGTAGCATCATGAATTAATTCAACCATATATCCAGCACATAAAGCATTCTATTCATGATCTACAAGCATAGAAATTTTACTACTCTCCACATAAGGAAAATTCTTCTCATTCATAGTAGTGGGAGGAGCAAACTCAACAAAATAACAATCATGTGAAGCATAATCCAATTGAAAACTAAAATCATGATGACAAGTTTCATGGTTATCATTATTCTTAATAGCATACAAGTCATCACAATAATCATCATAGATAGCAACGTTGTTCTCATAATCAATTCGAACCTCTTCCGAAATAGTGGATTCATCACTAAATAAAGTCATGGCCTCTCCAAATCCACTTTCATAAATATAATCATCATAAATAGGAGGCACGCTTTCATCATAATAAATTTACCCATCAAAACTTGGGGGATTAAAAATATCATCTTCATCAAACATAGCATCCCCAAGCTTGTGGCTTTGCATATCATTAGCGTCATGGATATTCAAAGGATTCACACTAACGACATTGCAATCATGCTCAGCATGCACATACTTTATGCCTAGCATTCTAAGTAATTATTCTTCTAGTACTTGAGCACAATTTTCCTTCCCATCATTTTCACGAAAGATATTAAAAAGATGAAGCATATGAGGTAACCTTAATTCCATTTTTTTGTAGTTTTCTTTTATAAACGAAACTAGTGATAAAACAAGAAACTAAAAGATTCGATTGCAAGATCTAAAGATATACCTTTAACCACTAAACTCCCCGGTAACGGCGCTAGAAAAGAGCTTGATGTCTACTACACAACCTTCTTGTTGTAGACGTTGTTGGGCCTCCAAGTGCAGAGGTTTGTAGGAAAGTAGCAAATTGCCCTCAAGTGGATGACCTAAGGTTTAACAATCCGTGGGAGGCGTAGAATGAAGATGGTCTCTCTCAAACAACCCTGCAACCAAACAACAAAGAGTCTCTTGTGTCCCCAACACACCCAATACAATGGCAAATTGTATAGGTGCACTAGTTCGGCGAAGAGATGGTGATACACGTGCAATATGGATGGTAGATATAGGTTTTTGTAATCTGAAAATATAAAAACAACAAGGTAACTAAAGATAAAAGTGAGCATAAACGGTGTTGCAATGATAGGAAACAAGGCCTAGGGTTCATACTTTCACTAGTGCAAGTTCTCTCAACATTATTAACATAACTAGATCACATAACTATCCCTCAACATGCCACAAAGAGTCACTCCAAAGTAACTAATAGCGGAGAACAAATGAAGAGATTATGGTAGGGTACGACACCACCTCAAAGTTATCCTTTCTGATCGATCTATTCAAGAGTCCGTAGTAAAATAACACGAAGCTATTCTTTCCGTTCAATCTATCATAGAGTTCGTACTAGAATAACACCTTAAGACACAAATCAACCAAAACCCTAATGTCACCTAGATACTCCATTGTCACCTCAAGTATCCGTGGGTATGGTTATACGATATGCATCACACAATCTCAGATTCATCTATTCAACCAACACAAAGAACTTCAAAGAGTGCCCCAAAGTTTCTACCGGAGAGTCAAGACGAAGACGTGTGCCAACCCATATGCATAGATTCCCAAGGTCACGGAACCCGCAAGTTGATCACCAAAACATACATCAAGTAGATCCTGTGATATCCCATTGTCACCACAGATAAGCACATGCAAGACATATATCAAGTGTTCTCAAATCCTTAAAGACTCAATCTGATAAGATAACTTCAAAGGGAAAACTCAATTCATCACAAGAGAGTAGAGGGGGAGAAGCAACATAAGATCTAACTATAATAGCAAAGCTCGCGATACATCAAGATCATGCCATCTCAAGAACACGAGAGAGAGAGAGAGAGAGAGAGAGATCAAAAACATAGCTACTGGTACATACCCTCAGCCCTGAGGGTGAACTACTCCTCCCTCGTCATGGAGAGCGCCGGGATGATGAAGATAGCCACCGGAGAGGGATTTCCCCCTCCCGCAGGGTGCCAGAACGGGTCTAGATTGGTTTTCCGTGGCACCAGAGGCTTTCGGCGGCGGAACTCCCGATCTAGGTTAATTTCCGGAGGTTTCAGTATATATAGGAGGTGTTGGAGTCGGGGCCAAGCAAAGGGGGTCTACGGGCTATCCACGAGGCAGGGGGGCGCGCCCAGTAGGGGGGCACGCCCCCACCCTCGTGGGCAGCCCGTGGGTCTGCTCGTCCCCCTCTGGCACTCCGTAGGCTTCTTCTGGTCCAAAAATGATCATCGTTGAATTTCAGGTCAATTGGGCTCCGTTTGATATTCCTTTTCTGCGATACCCTAAAACAGGAGAAAAACATAAACTGGCACTGAGCTCTGGGTTAATAGGTTAGTCCCAAAAATATATAAAAGTGTATATAAAAGCCCATAAAACAACCTAGAAGGATAATATAATAGCATGGAACAATAAAAAATTATAGATACGTTGAAGACGTATCAATCAACATAAGATGTTCACCGTTGAAAACTACTCCATCTCATGTGACGATCGGACATGGTTTAGTTGATATGGATCATGTGATCATTTAGATGACTAAGTAATATGATTAATTGAACTTTAATTTATCATGAACTTAGTCCTGATAGTATTTGCAAATGATGTTGTAGATCAATAGCTCGCGTTGTAGCTCCCCTATATTTTTGATATGTTCCTAGAGAAAACTAAGTTGAAAGATGTTAGTAGCAATGATGCGGACTAGGTCCGTGATCTGAGGATTATCCTCATTGCTGCACAAAAGTATTATGTCCTTAATGCACCGCTAGGTGACAAACCTATTGCAGGAGTAGATGCAGACGTTATGAATGTTTCACAAGCTCGGTATGATGACTACTTGATAGTTTAGTGCGCCATGTTTTACGGCTTATAACCGGGACTTCAAAAATGTTTTGAACGCCATGGAGCATATGAGATGTTCCAAGAGTTGAAAAATAGTATTTCAGACTCATGCCCTTGTCGAGAGGTATGAGACCTCTCACAAGTACTTTGCCTACAAGATGGTGGAGAATACCTCAGCGAATGAGCATGTACTCAGAATGTCTGAGTACTACAATCGCTTGAATCGAGTGGGTGTTAATCTTCCAGATAAGATAGTGATTGACAGAGTTCTCTAGTCACTATCACCAAGTTACTAGAACTTCATTATGAACTATAATATGCAAGGGATAACAAAACGATTGCCGAGCTCTTCGTGATGCTGAAATCAACGGAGGTAGAAATCAAGAAAGAGCATAAATTTTTGATGGTTAACAATACCACTAGTTTCAAGAAAAGGGCAAGGGGAAGAGAGGGAAATTCAAGAAGAATGGCAAGCAAGTTGTCACTCCCGTGAAGAAGCCCAAAGCTGGACCTAAGCCCGAAACTGAGTGCTTCTAACTGCAAAGGAAATGGTCAATAGAAGCCGAAGTTCACCGAATATTTGGCGGATAAGAAGGATGGAAAAGTGAAAAAAGGTATACTTGATATACATATTGATAATGTGTACCTCACTAGTGTTCATAACAGCCCCTGGGTATTTTATACTTGTTCGGTTGCTAAGATTAGTAACTCGAAACAGGAGTTGCGGACTAAACGGAGACTAGTTGAGGGTGAGGTGATGATGTGTGTTGGAGTAGTTCCAATATTGATATTATCATCATCGCACACTCCATGTACTTTCGGGATCAGTGTTAAACGTAAATAAATGTTATTTTGTATTTGCGTTGAGCATGAACAAGATTGGATCGTGTTTATTGTAATACGGTTATTCATTTAAGTGAGAGAATAATTGTTATTCTATTTACATGAATAAAACCTTCTATGGTCATACACCCAAGTTGAACGGTTTATTGAATCTCAGTCGTAGTAAACACACATATTCATAATATTGAAGCAAAAAAGATGCAGAGTTAATAATGATAGTGCAACATACTTGTGGCATTGCCGTTTAGGTTATATTGGTGTAAAGCGCATGAAGAAACTCCATGCTGATGGACTTTTGGAATCACTTGATTATGAATCATTTGATGCTTGCAAACCATGCCTCGTGGGCAAGATGACTAAAACTCCGTTCTTCGGAACAATGGAGCGAGCAAGTGACTTATTGGAAATAATACATACTGATGTATGCGGACCAATGAGTGTTGATGCTCGTGGCGGGTATCATTATTTTCTCACCTTCACTGATGATTTGAGAAGATATGGGTATATCTACTTGATGAAGCACAAGTATGAAACATCTAAAAAGTTTAAAGAATTTCAGAGTGAAGTAGAGAATCATCGTAACAAGAAAATAAAGTTTCTACGATCTGATCGCGGAGGCGAATATTTGAGTTATGAGTTTGGTCTTCATTTCAAACAATGTGGAATAGTTTCACAACTCACGCCACCTGGAACACCACAGCGTAATGGTGTGTCCGAACGTCGTAACCGTACTTTATTAGATATGGTGCGATCTATGATGTCTCTTAACGATTTACCACTATCGTTTTGGGGGTATGCTGTAGAGACAGCTGCATTCACGTTAAATAGGGCACCATCTAAATCCGTTGAGACGACGCCTTATGAACTATGGTTTGGCAAGAAACCCAAGTTGTCATTTCTTAAAGTTTGCGGCTGCGATGCTTATGTGAAAAAGCTTCAATCTAATAAGCTCGAACCCAAGTCGGAGAAATGTGTCTTCATAGGATACCCAAAGGAAACTGTTGGGTACACCTTCTACCACAGATCCGGAGGCAAGATATTCGTTGCTAAGAATGGATCCTTTCTAGAGAAGGATTTTCTCTCGAAAGAAGTGAGTGGGAGGAAAGTAGAACTTGCTGAGGTAATTGTACCTTCTCCCGAATTGGAAAGTAGTTCATCATAGAAACTAGTTCCAGTGATTCCTACACCAATCAGTGAGGAAGCTAATGATGATGATAATGAAACTTCAGATCAAGTTACTACTGAACCTCGTAGGTCAACCAGAGTACGTTCTGCACCAGAGTGGTACGGTAACCCTGTTCTGGAAGTCATGTTACTAGACCATGATGAACCTACAAACTATGAGGAAGCGATGATGAGCCCAGATTCTGCAAAATGGCTAGAGGCCATGAAATCTGAGATGGGATCCATGTATGAGATCAAAGTGTGGACTTTGGTTGACTTGCCCAAAGATCGGCTAGCCATTGAAAATAAATGGATCTTTAAGAGGAAGACTGACGACGATGGTAATGTTAGTGTCTACAAAGCCTGACTTGTTGCGGAAGGTTTTCGACAAGTTCAAGGAGTTGACTATGATGAGACCTTCTCACCCGTAGCGATGCTTAAAGTCTGTCCGAATCATGTTAGCAATTGCCGCATTTTATGATTATGAAATCTGGCAAATGAATGTCAAAACTACATTCCTTAATGGATTTATGAAAAGAAGAGTTGTATATGATGCAATCAGAAGGTTTTGTTGATCCTAAAAGTGCTAACAAAGTGTGGAAGCTCCAGCCATCCATCTATGGACTGGTGCAAGCATCTCGGAATTGGAATATACGCTTTGATGAGGTGATCAAAGCGTATGGTTTTATACAGACTTACAGGGAAGCCTGTATTTACCAGAAAGTGAGTGGGAGCACTACAACAATTTCCGATAAGTATATGTGAATGACATCTTATTGATCGGAAATGATGTAGAGTTTTCTGGAAAGCATAAAGGATTGTTTAAAAGGAGTTTTTCAGTAAAAGACCTCGATGAAGCTGCTTACATATTAGGCACCAAGATCTATAGAGATAGATTAAGAGGCTTGATAAGATTTTCAGTGAGTACATACCTTAATTAGATTTTGAAGAAGTTCAAAATGCATCAGTCAAAGAAGTTGTTCTTGCCTGAGTTGTAAGGTAGGAAGTTGAGTAAGACTCAAAACCCGACCACGGCAGAAAATAGAGAAAGAATGAAAGTCATTTCCTATGCCTCAGCCATAGTTTCTATAAAGTATGCCACGATGTGTACCAAACCTGTTGTGTACTTTGCCATGAGTTTAGCAAGGAGGTACAATAGTGATCCAGGAGTAGATCACTGGACAGCGGTCAAAATTATCCTTACTTACTGGATGACTAAGGAAATGTTTCTCGATTATGGAGGTGATAAAGAGTTCGTCGTAAAGAGTTACGCTGATGCAAGCTTTGACACTAATCCAGATGACTCTAAGTATCAATCTGGATGTGTATTGAAAGTGAGAGCAATTATCTAGAGTAGCTCCACGTAGAGTATTGTAGACACGGAAATTTGCGAAATACATATGGATCTAAATGTAATAGACCCGCTGACTAAACTTCTCTCACGAAGCAAAACATGATCACACCTTAGTACTCTTTGGGTGTTAATCACATGACGATGTGAACTAGATTATGGACTCTCGTAAACCCTTTGGGTGTTGGTCACATGGCGATGTGAAGTATGGGTGTTATTCACATAATGATGTGAACTATCGGTATTAAATCAGATGGCGATGTGAACTAGATTATTGACTCTAGTGCAAGTAGGAGACTGAAGGAAATATGCCCTAGAGGCAATAATAAAGCTGTTATTTAGATTTCCTTATATCATGATAAATGTTTATTATTCATGCTGGAATTGGATTAATCAAAAACTTGATACATGTGTGGATACATAGACAAAATAGAGTGTCCCTAGTATGCCTCCACTTGACTAGCTCGTTGATCAAAGATGGTTATGTTTCCTGACCATAGACATGTGTTGTCATTTGATGAATGAGATCACATCATTAGGAGAATGATGTGATGGACATGACCCATATGTTAGCTTAGCATAATGATCGTTTAGTTTTATTGCTATTGCTTTCTTCACGACTTATACATGTTCCTCTAACTATGAGATTATGCAACTCCCGAATACCGGAGGAACACCTTGTGTGCTATCAAACGTCACAACGTAACTGGGTGATTATAAAGATGCTCAGGTGTTTTCGAAGGTGTTTGTGGTGTTGGCATAGATCGAGAATAGGATTTGTCACTCCGAATGTCGGAGAGGTATCTCTGGGCCCTCTTGGTAATACTCATCATAATAAGCCTTGCAAGCAAATTACTAATGAGTTAGTCATGAGATGATCTATTACAGAACGAGTAAAGAGACTTGCCAGTAACGAGATTGAACTAGGTATGATCACACCGACGATCGAATCTCGGGCAAGTAACATACCGATGACAAAGGGAACAACATATGTTGGTGTGCGGTTTGACCGGTAAAGATCTTCGTAGAATATGTAGGAGCCAATATGAGCATACAGGTTCCGCTATTGGTTATTGACCGGCGAGGTTTCTCGGTCATGTCTACATAGTTCTCAAAACCGTAGGGTCTGCACACTTAACGTTCGTTGACGACCAGTATTATGTGTTTATGTGTTTTGACATACCGAAGGTTGTTTGGAGTCCCGGATGAGATCAAGGACATGAAGAGGAGTCTCGAAATGGTCGAGACATGAAGATTGATATATTGGAAGTTTATATTCAGACACCGGAATGGTTCAAAAGTGTATCAGGTATTTTTGGAGTACCGGGAGGTTACCGGAACCCCTCGGGGAGTCTATGGGCCTTATTGGGCCTAGAGGAGAAAGAGGGCAGCAAGAATGTGATGGGGCGTGCCCCCTAGGCCCAAACCGAATTGTTTTAGGGCTTGGGGACCGGCCCCCTCTTTCCTTCTCCCCTCCTCCTCTTTCTCTCCTTCTCCTAGTAGGAATAGGAAGGGGGGCAAACCTTCTTGGAGTAGGATTGCCCCCCTTGACGCGCGCCTCCTCCTCCCTCCCTCCTTTATATACGTGGGGAGGGTGCTCCCCAAAGAGACACAAGTTGATTTCTTAGCCGTGTGCGGTCCCCCCTCCACAGTTACACACCTCAGTCATATTGTCACAGTGCTTAGGCGAAGCCCTGCGTCGGTAACTTCATCAACACCATCACCACGCCGTCGTGCTGACGAAACTCTCCCTCGGCCTCAACTGGATCAAGAGTTCGAGGGACGTCACCGAGCTGAACGTGTGCAAATCGCGGAGGTGCCATGCGTTCGGTACTTGATCGGTGGGATCGCGAAGACGTTCGACTAGATCAACTGCGTTACTAAACGCTTCCGCTTTTGGTCTACGAAGGTACGCGGACACACTCTCCCCGCTCATTGCTATGCTTTTTCTAGATAGATCTTGCGTGATCGTAGGATTTTTTTTGAAATACTACGTTCGCCAACATTTTTCTGCGAGCTCGTCATTGGAGGTGCTGCGACCTACAACGGGCGCAAGCCGGAGTTGCGTACGCCGCCACCGGAGCAGCGATCGTCGTCATCGGGAGCTGCAACCACATGCATAGGCTGTTGCTTGCATGAAGCCAGGGTGAACCACAGGAGACGACGGTGGCGAGGGGCGGTGACCGGCGGCGAGGGCGGCGAGTGCGGCATCTAGCAGCATGGGGCGGCATAGGTAGGAGGTCTTATCTAGCAGCATGGGGCGACGGGGGAACTGCGCGAGGAAGAAGAGGATGTTTGGGTGAATCATTTTTTTTCTCTAGATCCAATGGCCAGGGCGACTCGCATCGGGTGGCTCGGGCTAGTCTGGCCCAATTGTTCGGCCGGACTACCGGCGCCTATCACCGCCCTACATGGAACTAACTAGTCTAGATAGACTAGGACATATAGCATGCACACACCCACTAGTTAACTCTGACGCTAATCAAGATTATTGCTAACATTATATATATTATGTGAACAAAAATCATTTCGGTAACAAAAATCCATCTCTGAAGCGGCTCGAGCCTTCCCGTACCCCCTCGCTCGCTCCCTCCAGGACCAACCCTAGCCCCCCGACCGCCGCCACCTCCCCCCTCCTTTCCATCTCATCGGCCCCAGAGGCGGGCACTAACTAAGCCAGGGTGCCGTCAGTGGTTGGGAAGGCAGGGATCTGGGCTGCAGCCTCGCGGTCTCGAGGGATTGGTGGCACAAGATCCAATCCAGATTTCGTCTTTCCCGGCGGTTGAGTGGTGCTCCGGCGGCTTGGTATCAAGGGCAGATCAGGAGTGGATGTGGCCATCGATGGTGATGGATCCCCGGAGTCACGGCTCCGATCATGACGGTGGAGGCGTCACCTCCGCCGAGGCTTATGGGCCAAGTGGTGGGTGCTTGTGGTAGAGTCAGTGGCGGTGGATCTTGGAATCCTGCTCCTGAGGACGTTGCAGGACGCGCGTGGCGGCCCGAGCTTCCTCCACTGCAAACAACATTGGATGCGACATCACAACGTTTGCCATTGTATGGACGACTACAGCGGTTGGCGCGACGGTGGAGCTCCCTGTAGTGCCCGGAATCGGGGTGGCGGCACCTCTTGATCGATGACGACAGACTCCTGGGTTGTCTGGGAGACTCGAAGTCTGGATCTCGAGGTGGCGATGGCCTTTTTGAGGGTGGTGGCGGTATGGGACGTCCCCTCCATCAAGAAATCAGTTTTGATGCGGCTCGGCAGGTGACACATGCGCCTATTTCAGAGTTTTTTGGCAGTGCCTGATGCCGGCAGGTCAAGCAAACAGTGGATGCGCTACTGGCGGATGCTACGCACGACGTCTTATATGGAGACGTCAAGTCATGCCTGCTACCAGCATGTGATGCATGGTGACTCTGGCGGAGGTGTCATGTTTAGCCCGTTAATGTTTGGTCAAGGTGGTGCGACAGTAGCGGGAGGCAGGCGGTATGAGACGTCTTTATCTTTTGTTGTCTTCTCCAGAGGTATCCGACTATCAAGGCATGGGTAGACCAGTAAGGGCGGATGGTACATACTGCTTCATCGGGGAGTTTATGCACTCCGGTGGAAACACATGATCTCGGATCGGGCTATGTCTACGCGCTTCTACATCATGTCCTTGCTGTAGGTAGTAGATTGAAGCTTGTCTTTGGGGATGAGTATCCGGAATTTAACCTTGTGGTGCACTCGCCATCATCGGCATATGTGGGGCGATTCCTTCTTGAATGCGTAATCTAGGAGTTGGATATTTTTCGTTTTTGATGTGTCTTCTAGCATAGGGTTAGTGGTTATCTGGAGTAATTATATTGTCACGAGCTATACGACCTTAGGGTTTGTTTTCGGCTTTATTTCCAGGTCGAAGTTGTTCAGCTGCTGGATTTTGGTTTCTTAATAATATATAGCTACATGGATAGTTCTGATGCAGATGTCAAGGGTTATCCTCCTTTTCTTAACAAAATGCCACATAGGTTTAACTATTCATTGTGTTACTAGAGCCAGGGCTCCGCCTCCTCCTCCTCCTCCAAGAAAGAAAGTTAGGGTTCGTGCCTCTCGCCGACGCCGGCGCATGTCCGCCTCGTCTCCGATGGCCCTAGGGCCATGGAGGCGCGGTGCATCCTGGCAAGGGCCGGCGGGAGGGCTCCATCTTTAGTCGTTTTTTTCAATCTTGTTAAGGTTTGTGTCCTACTCAGGAAGGCGAGACGGCGGCGACTTCCTGAAGATGGAATAAAGGTCTCCCCGTCTAGCCCCCGTTCCGGCGGTGCGTCTAGCATCATTGGTGGGCATGTGGAGGTGTGTCTCCGGCAGATCTATCTTTGGTGGATTTGTTCGGATCTCGTCGTTGCTCGTCTATGTTCGTGTGTCTCCGGTTTGGATCCTTCCGATCTACGTTATTTTTCATCAGCGGTGGGTGCTGTTCTGGGGTCCTGGTCCTATGGGGCCTTAGCACGACGACTTCCCGACTGTCTACTACGACAAGTTGTGCCCAGCTCCGGCGATGGAGGGGCGATGACGGCGGCGCGCCTTCGGCTCGCTTCGGTGCTTGTAGTCGTCGCTAGGTGGTCTACGAATCTGGATGTAATTTTTATTTCTGGTATTAGCAGTACTGCCATGATTGAAGATGAATAGATTGAAAGCTTTTCCGCAAAAAAATTTGATCTATTCATTGAAATTATTATAACTGTAATTATGATCTTAATTCAAGTCTGTTTTTCTGAGTATTTATATCCCTGTTGCATCTTGCAACTTAAGGAATGAATATTCATCCTTTGACCTTTTCTATTTGGCATTTGGAGAATACTAGTCTTGGTTGAATGTCATTTTGCCACGTCATGCTTGAATGTCCAAATCCCATTTTTAAATAATAATATGTCATAGAAATGTTTCGTTATCTTCTGTCAATAATAAAATGTTCTGTATTCATGTTTTTTTCCTATTAGATGAGTCGTAGGTTGAAAACTGTAAAGCGGTGTGTGGGGGGTCTGCTAGCTAATGGTCTCCAACTTGTGTCCGGGGTGCGTCACCTGTTTCGATGACAATGTGGCTTCGATAATTTGTAGATGATGAGGTTTCACGGAAATTCAGTTCTCGGCTTTGTTACTAGCTCGATTATCTCTCACAATCAGTGGCTTCAACAATCAAAAACCACATGCTCCGCCTGCGATCTGTAACACAACTTTCCTGTCCTAGTAGTGCGGTCATGGTGTACTCCTGCACTCATGCTCACAATTATCGATGCATCCTGCGCTGTCGCTGAGTTATGATAATTTGAAGATTAATCAGCATAGAGGCATGTTAATATTTGTATCACCTGAGCCTTCTCATTGTATGTGCCTATCTGGACGTCTAAAGGAAGTTTTGTTGTATTACGCAAAGAGTTCCTGAGAAGGTTAACATTGGAGAATGTGGGCCCTCCTTTCCATGCCGATTCGGCGAATGTGGGAGGACGTGGGTTTGGCAGAGTAATCGTCCGCCAGAGAAAATTGGTAAGCGTATTCTTCGATGACGGTTAGTGTAATCTGAACGGCTAGATGAAATTAAGTGATTTTGATCGCGAGGCTATAATTAGACGGGGATGTTACGTGTAGGTTTAGTTGGGTAAGTTTAGAGATGAATATGTTTGCTTGTTTAATAGTAGTAGAGATTTGCTGGTGCTCAACATGTGGCCTTTCCTGAAACTTCATTATTAGTATATGATCACAATCGAGTCGTGAGAGCAAATAAGATCTTAAGCTTTTCCATCTTTATCACATAACTAGTATGTATAGAAGGAAGATGGGCTCGCTGCGTACTAATTGATCTGAGCGGAAGAGATGCACGAACCGTCGATGAACATCCCATGGATGGAAATGCATCATCGGTGGGCGGGCCAGAAGCTCTTCCAGGGTTTCCGCGGAGGAATCCCAAATCCTCCACTGCGTCGCTGGAATAAATCGATCTCTGAGTCGCGTACGCATCGCCTGGGTTTAGCCTTTGGGCAGTTGACGAAGCACATGCCCAGGTGGTCGCCCCTCCTGTCCCCTCTCATGCGTGAAGATTCATGGCTTTGAAGCCAAATGATCAATCCTATGGCCACATTCATGGCATAGTTTGTTCAAATGATCTCATATTGTTCACAAGGGTGCATCTTGGAATGGAAAACAATGTTGACCAAGGGAGTTTTCACTTTCTTTGGACGAAAAATTCATTTTCCATTTTTCGAGTGCCCAAAAGGAGGTTTTTTTGTGAAGGACCTGCCAAATAATTGTTGCAAAATTGGACCAAATCATTTTTATAAAATACTAGGACATATTTAATGCACAATTGACAAAATGGTTGGGTGTAAAAAGTTTTGATCCACCTCTCATGGAAAAGACAAATTTCCGCCGATTCAGTTGGAATCGAGTCAAATTTGAACTGCAGATGCCTCATAGTTTGCTATTTATTTTTTTTCAAAAATCATTTCTTGTTACATAAGTACCTATTTAATCATAAATACATGGTTTGGTGGCGATACGTCGAGGTTTGGGCGGTGATCGAGGGCCCCAACTCTAGAGCGCGTAAACTCGCATGCCCGCCGCGTGGTCACCGCGTGATTGTGGCGTTGCCATGTGTTCTGGGAGGCCTAGGCATGTCTAGTGGGTTGGGCACTCCCCAGGTAGGTGCTAGGAAGAAAATTACAACATAAGATTCTCAGGAGGAGACCGATCGATGCTCAAACATGAATTAGCAGCCAAGTGTTTGATTAGCGGTACGGGAAATGCACATGGCTAATGGGCGTGAGTTTTTGTTGAGGATGATCAGTTACTAAGAAGACCGTCTTCACAAATTTTCATCTCAAAAGGAGGAGTCTAGGTGGTACTTGCTTTGCAAAGTACCACAGTGGACATAAATACGAATGTTGAAGCTGGGCTCAAAATAATGAATGGATTGAGCTGGCATTTGGTGGAGGATAGTTATTTGGGCATAGGAAAGCACTGTAGAAAATGGATGCTATTTGGACATGCCAAAGTGGTACTTCCTTCACAAAGTGTTTTTTTGAACAGAATAGGAAAATGAATATTTTTGAATTATTTTTGAACTAGGCAAGGAATGTTTTTTTTTACATATTTGACGAAGATATGACCCAAAGAATTTATGAGATTTTTTGGGGAATTTTGGGAATGACAGAAATATAGGTTGCTTCACAACCAAGGGCAAAAACTGCCACATGGACATGAACATAGGCAAAACTGATGAGGTGGCGCCTAGTCGTAGCAACCCACCACAATTTACAAGGTTATGACCATCTATATTGGTCATAATCAGCTAGAAATAAGGCAGCGGACCAGTGCTATCTGCTTTATGACCATTCCGTGTAAGGAAATTACAACCTTTCTAACCAAAATGGTCGTTATAGTTTAGGGTTCGGAGCCCCCCGAACAGCTTTTGACCAATTGGTCTGAAATGGTCATAGATCTATGACCAATTCTTCCAGGGTCACTGACAGAAGGT
>LR738716.1:128770246-128792558 GCA_902687465.1 Secale cereale
GTCGATGTAGTCTATCATAGGGGCATCAGCAGCGGTCTCGGGGTCTATCGGAGAGAAGAGGGGGAAAGAAACAATAAATACCAAGCACACATATGCAATACAGATGCACGACATGACAATAAGCGGTGCTAGGGGTGTTCTAACGCAGTACTACGCGATACAGATGAAGGGGGATAACATCCGGAAAAGCATTCCCGGTGTTAGGCATTTTCAGACAGGCGAATCGGAGGGGGATTGTTTCATGTTCGGTATGCTAGGGATGTGTGGTGGACGAACGGACCGCGTATTCAGAATCGTCTCGTCGTTCTGAGCAACTTTCATATATAAATCTTTTTCATCGGAGTTACGGTTTATTTTATATGTTCTTTCAAAGTTTTAAACAATTTCTGAAACTCTATTAATTTGAAAATTAAACTGGAATTTGTCATGGCTACACAGAGTGCACCCAGCCAAGGTGTATGGCAAGTGGGGCCAGTCAAAGTCAACATAGTTGAAGTTGACTTTGTCAAAAAGTGAACAGTACATAGGGGTCCCATATGTCATTGACTACATTTTTTTAATTTACTTTTTTTTAAACTAACAGTAGGTCCATATGTCATCTGTTATTAGACTAATTTAGCACTACTTTTAGTTCTAATCTAAACTAGTAGTAATACTAATTAGGACAAGGGCCGGCCACACAAGCCATGGCAAAGCCAGCCACACACACAGCACGCACCTTGCTATGCTAGGGGTTGCTTTTGTTCTTTGTTATCACAAGATACCATTTTGTAATTTTTGCAGGATTTAATCCATACATCAAATAGATTCGGTCCAATGGACACATTTAAGACCTGTCAAGTGTACTACCTACTGATATTATTTTTACACATATTAACCGTTGATTAGGCGCTGTTTAGGGGGTTGGTCAACATAGAAATTGAAAAGCTAACTAGCAGCTACAGTAGAGCTTCAGTTAGCATTGGTAGTAACCGATGAGTAGCAAGCCGTAGCAGCAGACGAGTAACAAGCGGCAGCAGGTAGGCACGCCGGCGCGTGTGCACGCGCAAGGCACGACCAGCGCGGGGAGCGGCGGCTGCCCCGGACCGGACCAGAGCGAGGCGAGACGCGCGCGGGGTGGCTCGGCCAGGAGCGAGCGACGTCGACAGGCACGGCAGGAAGCGGCGCATGTGCGTGAGCGTGCGCTGGACGACGCGACGGAGCAGCGGGCAGGGGTGCGCCTGGCGCATCGGTGGCGGCGGCCCCGCTGTTGCACTAGCAACAAGCCGCAATGAGCCTGGCAGGGGCGCGGCCATGTCTTGCAGGCAGAGAAGCAGCGCGGACGACTGCACACGTGCACGGATATGGAGCTCCAACTATGGCGAGCAGCGGCGACATTCGGCACGGATCGAGACCGGGAAAGGAGGGATTCGGAAGAGAAGCTCACTACGGGTCTCCTGGCAGTCGCGAGGAGGTTCGGGGAGGGCCGGAGCCTGCGGGACGTCGGCGAGATGTGGCGGCCATGGCGTAGAAGACCGGCGAAGGCGACGGCTGCCGTGGCGTCCCTACTCGATTCGTTGCAGGGGGAGGCGAGGTAGAGGGTGGCGGTGCTGCTGGAGATCCCCTCCCGCAACGGCGACGACGATGGTCGTGCCAATGGCGACGACGCGCGGCGTCAAGGACGTGCGACGGGCGCGATGACTCTGGGTGCGAGCGGCGCGTAGAGGGGCAAGGGGCGTGCGAGGGGTGGAAGTGGGGAACGGCTAGGGTTTGTGGGAGCGAGGACCGGCCTTATAGGCGCCGGGGTCGCCGGGGCCTGGCTGCCACGGCGACGGCCGCGGCCGTGGCGGCCATCGGGCGTGGCCACGACCCCCGGCGCTGTAGCAGGCGAGTGGGGAGGGTTAGCTGGGCCGGCGTGGTGGCCTAGTGGGCCCAAGGCCCAAGGGGGAGGCCGGTTCCTTTTAGTTTTTGTTTTGTTTTGTTTTCCCCTTATTTATTTTTCTGTTTTACATTTATTATTTTCTTTTTGCATTTTGTTTTAGCTAACAAATGTAACTTGTAAAATGTGGGACTTGTCCACATAAATAACTTGCATCATCTAGCACTTCCCCAAGCTAGTTTGGGAAGCTTTTGAGTTTGTTTGAATTTTTCATAAATGGAAATGCATTTAATTATTTGTTAACGCCACTGTTTTAATTATTTTAGTGCAACTAAACCTTTTATAAAAATGTGGTTTCTTCACCAATATTACCTATGAATTATTTGTCACATTTCGTATTTTTTTAGTATTGACATTTGAAAACTTTTATTTTTGACTTTATTTTAAATTTGAATTTGAACCGGTTTCGAACCAACGCGAGTTTAACAACATTAACCATGGTGACGTGGCATCATTAGTAGAGGATTACTGTGGTAATCAGAAGAAATTTGCAATTTGGTGAAATAACTACCTCATAGAAGAGTTAATTGGTTTCGATGTAGGAAAAATCTGCAGGCTGGTTAAGCTTTGATGTATAAATAGTAGCACTTCGCTGTGTGTAAAAAAAGTTCTTGCTAAGGTTATTCAATGGGCTAAGTTTTCTGAACAGTGTTGACTTGATATTACAGTACTAAAATCTCGAGAATACTTGATGGACCAAGGCAAGTAGTGTTTGTAATGACTTGGTTTATGATAGTCATTGCCATCAAATATTTTAAACTTGCAGATACTCCCGTTCATATCATGACATCCACAATAACCGAACTATCCTGCTTACAATGCTTCACACAAATAGATAAAAAAAATATAAGTTTTCTTATCAGAAATAGACACCACCATATGTGTGGAGTGTGTTGTAGTGCTCCACAGATATTTTCTCATGACTCCTGAAAACTTTTAAGGATAGAGCGAATTGCCCACAACAATTTCCATGAAATTCCTTCTATTGTGGTGGCACGTATAATACTTAGTCTTGAAAAATATTTTTTTGTGTATAATCGAACACTTAAATAACTGATTGAGGGGATTTGAGAGGATGGAGAAGATGGGGGCACAATAGGGAAATGGATGGAGAGAGAGAGAAATAAGAGAGTGGAGATGAGAGACAGGGTGAGAAAGAGGGTCTTTACATAATAAAAAGGTCGACATTGATGGGTAAGCATGATTAGTACGAGGGTAAAGTATATATCATACAACCATTGTCATATACAAGGAGCTCGTAGCAACGCACGGGCATTATACTAGTTACAGTTACAGTTAAAGCAAGAATATGGTGCAAGACTTCCTATAAAATATCCGGCCTCGTCGGTACTGCGTTTGCTTCGCTCACGATGTATTCTGTAAGAATGCTTCCTGATACGGCGCTTCGCAAAGTTGAAACCACCCGAACCGCCCGGCGTTAGAAATCGGGACCGCGGTGTATTCCTGAAACGGAGAGCCCACGAACCAAACAAAGGAGGTTTTACGTATAAATTTTCGAAAACACCGCTTCCGGATACGCTAAATTGAATATGTTATCATGGCCGAACCAAACGTGTCGTTAGTCGATTTTGATTTCATTTTGGCATATCTGGTTTCTTGAAGTATAATTTGTTTTACTTTGTCGTATTTGTTTTGAATTGTTAAATTATAATGATTTGTATTGTATGATTGAATTACATGATGTGCGGCAGTTCAAATGAATGCCTGCGTTGACGGCGGTCAACCCGGACGTGCCCGTGGCCGGCCGGATTTGGCGCTGTAGATGCTCTAAGGCTGGTCGTAACGGTAGTATCATGCATGCCAACTAGATAATTTTGATGATGTGTCATATAATTAAATGAAGAAATAGATGGTTGAGTATCATATCATGATACCGTATCATAATAAATACTATAATAGTATGTGTCATGCATGGGAATAAATAGAGTACTACTCCCTCCATTCCCAAATATAAGTCTTTCTAGAGTTTCCAACAAATGACTACATACAGAGCAAAATGAGTGAATCTATACTCTAAAATATGTCTACATACATCTGTATATTGTAGTCAATTTGAAATGTCTAAAAAGACTTACATTTAGAAACGGAGGGAGTACTTGATACTAATATATGATAGTATGCGTTGGAAAGATAGTATCATACACTAGTATTATATGCATGATACTAGTAGTTCCATTACAACCGGCCTAACCTCAGTAGTTCCATTAAAAAAGACTCCCGGCTGCATACTACTCCCGACTCTGCTCCCCCTCTGAGTGTTCTGCTCCACTGACCCGCAGCCACTGCTTCTCTACTGGATCTGATGGAAGGAACTTCGCTGGAGGCCGCGATTGTGTGGCTGGTGCAGGCCATCTATGCCAGCCTCCTAGTTGGCGGCGAGCTCGATGCTTGGATCCGCCGGGCTGGGCTCGCGGATGACATCGAGAGGCTCAGATCTGAGGTCGAGGGAGTCGAGATGGTGGTCTCTGCTGTCAAGGGGAGGGCGATCGGGAACCAACCGCTAGCCCGGTCACTCGCTCGCATCAGGGAGCTGCTATACGGCGCGGAAGATCTGGTGGACGAGCTCGATTACCGGAGGCTCCAGCAGCAGCTGGAATTGGAAGGAGGTAAGCCCCCTAGATCCATCCAACTTCTTTTTTTTCTTTGTCTCTTCTTTCGAATGTCTATGTTAAAAAAATAAATCTTTCATTCATACAAGGAAGGAAATCGAGTATACTCCGAACATATAGACAAATAGCGCTCAAGAGTTAAATTTATGTTTCATAGTATTTTCTTGTGGTACAGGCACAAGGCACGACCTTGATGAACATGGATCACTGAGCCTCTCGATGAGAGATCGACTGGATGAAAGTGGAGGGTCCGAGTCCTGGGGACACTTTGATATCGAGGAGTTCCATGAAAATGGAGGGCCTGGCAGAGCAAGATGTAAACACTGTCGTGCCATGGTTTTGTGCACAGCTGACAAGGGGACACCTGTTTTGCGCAAGCATCTCAAGAGCAAAAGTTGTAAGAAGAAACGCGGAGCGAGTGACCTTTCAAGGTAACTGAGAAATCTATATCTTCATGGGTGGTCAGCACATTTTACATTTTAAGTGTCTTCTGTATACATCTATGGTGGTTCTAACCATAGTTCAAAAAAGCGCTAGGCGTTAATTGTGCGTTTTGCCAATGCCTTGCGCTTTACTGACCAAAGTGCATGCTTATGCGCAGTTATGCATAGATTAAGCGTAGTTATGCGCAATGCGTTTCGCCAACGCCTAGAGCCTAGGCGCGCTTAAGCGCTCGCTTAAGCACGCCTTTTTTAACTATGGTTCTAACAGCCAATCCACCATCTTTTTTTTCTTTTTCTTATTGCAGCACTGGTGATGCTACTGCAAGTGCTACTTCTACTGCAACTGATGGTATTTCATCCACCAGAAACATGGGAGGGGTTGAGGCTGAGGAGCCAAAAGACGGCACCAGATCCGACACATACACTTGGGACATGGGCGACTTTTCCAATAGGATACAAGCCATAACTCATCAGTTGCAAGGCATCCGAGGAGATGTGAGAGCGGCTCTGATGATACTTGGGTCAGACTCCAGCGCAAGTTCAAATCACCATGTAGATCATCCGCACCGTAGAACATCAAGTCTTGTTCAGGGAAAAGTTTATGGGAGAGATTATGAGAAGGAAGAAATCATACGGCTGATAAAAGGACACAAATTATCTAGCAGTGTAACTGTTCTGACTGTTTTAGGCATTGGCGGGGTTGGGAAGACAACCCTTGCTCAACTGGTATACAACGATCCATCCGTGGAAAGTCAATTTGACCATAGGATATGGATTTCAGTGTCCAACAAATTTGATGAAACGAGAATCTCAAGAGAGATGTTGGATTTTGTCTCCCGAGGAACACATGAAGGGCTATATAGCTTTGCCAGGCTTCAGGAGCTCTTGAAAGGTTATCTTAAATCAAAGAGGGTTCTACTTATTTTAGATGATGTTTGGGATGACTTGAATGATTGCCAATGGAACCAACTATTAGCCCCTTTGAAGTCTGACAGTGCAAAAGGCAATATCATACTTGTGACTACTAGAAAACCATCTGTTGCAAAAAAGAGAGGTACAACTGGACCAATTAAGTTACGTGGTTTGCCAAAAGATGATTTCTGGATATTGTTTAAAGCGTGTGTGTTTGGTGATGAGAACTACATGGTGAAAGGTAGTCTTAAGGTCTTGGGAGGACAGATAATAGAGAAGTTGAACGGAAACCCATTAGCTGCAGAAACTGCAGGGGCACTATTAAGAGAGCATCTTACCATTGATCATTGGAGTAACATTCTGAAGAGGGAAGACTGGAAATCCTTGCAACTCAGAAGAGGCATTATGCCTACTTTGAAGCTTTGCTATGATCAACTGCCCTACCATTTACAACAATGCTTCTCGTATTGTTCTATATTCCCCTACAATTATCGGTTTCTTGCTGAGGAGATAGTTCGTATTTGGATTTCACAGGGATTTGTGAAGTCTAGTCACTCAGGTATGAGATTGGATGAGATAGGGCGGCTCTATCTTGCTGATTTGGTGAACCTGGGCTTCTTTCAGCAGATTGAAGTAGACTGCTCTTCAAGCAATCAAACTCCTTATGTTATGTATGATCTTATGCATGATTTTGCAAGGGTAATTTCAAGAACTGAGTGTGCAACTTTGGATGTTCTACAGTGCAATGAAATTTCATCAACTGTACAGCATTTGTCAGTAGTAACTGGTCCTGTGTATTGGTACAATGAGAAGTTTGAAGAGATATTGCGGAAAACAGTTAAAAATTTGAGATCATTGGTCCTAATTGGACAGTATGACTCTCAATTGTTCCAACAAGTATTTGAAAAGGCACACAGTTTGCGTCTGCTGCATGTTTCTGCAACAGCTCGTTCTCATTCCTTCCTGTGTGGTTTGGTAAATCCTACACATCTTCGGTATCTAAACCTTCAGGTTGCTCCTGTTTGGCAAGGAGATTTACCTCAAGTTTTGAGCAAGTTTCTCCATCTTCAAGTGTTAGAGGTTGGCTTATGTCGTGGTACTTCGTTTGCCTCTGGGCAGATGGTTAATATGGAGGGTTATGGCGAAAGGCTTATATTTCCATCTCTGGAAAGACTTCTGTTTCTTACGACGCTCAAGTTGAGCAACATGCGAAAAATAAGAGAAGTATCAGTTCCGTCATTGCAAGAGCTGATTTTAGTTGAAATGCCAGAGTTGGAGAGATGTACCTGTACTTCCCTTGGGGACTTGAACTCTAGTTTAAGGGTACTGGAGATCCGGAGCTGCCCTGCACTGAAGGTGTTCGATCTGTTTGAGAAAGGTCATAACTTCGCTGAGCAGCCGCGACTGTTTGAAGGTCATAACTTCGAAACTAAGTGGAAGCCATGGTTGCCTGGTCTTAGAGTACTCACAGTAATCAATTGTCCTCATTTACTGATGCCGTGCCTCCTTCCACATTCAACTACTGTTTCTAGACTCCACATCGATGGAGTTCCGACGCTTCTGAAGATGGAGGGATCGTCCAGAGAAAAGTTAAAAATTTCTCCAAATAGTCAATCTGGTGTGAATACGGATAAAATAGTGAGACTGGATGGAAAAATATTGGCATTCCATAATTGGGGGGACCTAAAATCCTTGCACATATCATTTTGTGGAAACCTAACATATATTTCATTCCAAGGTCTTAGTGAGCTCTTCTCTTTAAAGGATCTCCATATAGTAGGGTGCAGAAAACTTTTCTCTTCAGATGTTTGGCCAGAGCTTACCGATGAATATGCGATAGGTGCATATCGGTCCCTCCGATGTCTTAGAAGTCTCTATATTAGATCATCCGGAATATCGGGGAAGTGGCTATCTTTGATGTTGCAGCACGCGCAGATCCTAAAGGAATTGAGTTTAGATGACTGCCCTCAGTTTACACAGTTACAGATTGAAGAGGAAGATAACAGTCAAGCAAATATTATCTCAGCCTCAGAGGCTTCATCAAGCTCCGGTCCAGATGGACTTTTGTGCATTCCATTAAATCTCACCTCGTCTCTAGAAAAGATAGCTATTTCTGGAAGCCCTTACTTAAGGTTTGACAGGAACAAGGAAGGCTTTGCTGGATTTACCTCCCTGGAGGAGCTAATAATTCGGTGTTGTCCTCGGCTCCTCTTATCCTTGGTGCATAATAACGGAAATGATGTCCAGGCAAACAGAACATGGCTGCTCCCACAGTCACTTGGACAAGTTGTGATCAGTAGCTATGACTACGAAACACTATCACTCTGCTTTATGGGTAATCTCACCTGTCTCAAAAAACTGGAAGTATTGGAAAGCCTAGGTTTGGTATCTCTATGGCTGCATTCCTGCACATCGCTTGAAGATTTGAGAATTAAGAAATGCGAACAGCTTGCCACAGTAGAGGGATTGCAATCCCTTGTGAACCTCAGGAATTTGGAAGTACAAGAAAACCTAAATTTGGTATCTCTGCAGCTGCATTCCTGCAGGTTGCTGGAACATCTGAGAATTGAAGAATGTGAATCACTCATCGCAATAGAGGGCTTCCAATCCCTTGTGAACCTCACAAAATTGACTGTACTCAGCTCCCCCGGCTTACCTCCATATTTGGAATGTTTGTCGGGGCACTATGAGCTGTGCTCTCGACTCGAAAGGCTTCACATTGATGACTTGTCTCTCCTTACCATGTCACTGTGCAATGGCCTCACTTGCCTCCAATGCCTACGACTTGAGAAGCTGGAACGGGGAGGGACAAGACTAACGGATGAGCAAGAGAGAGCGCTACTGCTCCTCAGGTCCCTGCAAAACCTTGAATTTTATGATTGTTTCAACCTCGTACATCTTCCTGTGAGACTGCACAGCCTTCCTTCCCTCAAGACATTGATGATCGCTTGTTGTGACAACATCCCAAGGCTACCTAAGAAGGGCCTCCCATCTTCGCTGGAAAGGCTAGTGATATACGATTGCAGTATTGAGCTAAGAGAACAGTGTGAATTGCTAACAAGAGGCAAGCTAAGGGTTGTGATGAATGACTGAATTTTGTGCAGCAGGGGTGCAAAAACATCTTCTTTCAAGATTCAAGACGCGTATCCTTGTTCGGGGATATGTGCTGCAGCTCACCGCTAGGTTTACAACTGTTCTACCATTGATCATGTTATCTTGAGAATTGACATAACTCAGAGTCGTGCTAAAATGAGCAGTCTCTCTGCAAGCATTTGAAGATGTTGAACATATTGTTGCTGCAGTAACCATCTTTAGGATCACGACATATACCATATAATTATAAGGTATTGGAGGGAGTGCTCAGGCCATCCCTGTTTCTCCTGGGCGACCTGTTATATAACACTTATGACTATCAGATACTTTTCTTATTCTGCGGAGTTTTGATTTCACACCGGAACCTCATCCTCGAGCACTCATATTAATGGACGGTGTCTCATAATCTCATCTCTGCTATTAACATGTTCGGAGTTCTGGAAGCAAACTGGTAATTTTTGGCCTATTATTGTGGCATGCCAACTGAAAGCAGTCAACAGTTTCTGGTTCAGTAGGTCAGTGCGGCCCAAGTGCTTTGTAACTGTAACTGTAAACTGTAAACTTTCTCAAAATGAGATAATGCTGTTAAGGATGCACAGCTTGGAAATTCAAACTGGATTTATGTCATCTTGTAGACTGAAAATGTTCTGAATTCAGGTGTTCCAATCTGTATTAAATCATTCCTTCCACCTGAAATAGAAGACTTTTTTGGTGTCAGTTTCTTCTAAATGTAGTAAGCTAGCTATCTGAAACTGTAGAACATGTTGAGACAATATTAACCCATTAAAGGATCAGTATTCCTTTTGTTACATCAATCAACAGTTATGTCACTGGATTGCCCTACTATAATCTTAATTTTAATTCCTAACTTAACTTTGCATTGCTGAAAGTGACACTTAAGTACTTGATAAATACTCCCTCGGTCTCAAAATAAGTGTCTCAATTATAGTACAATTTTGTACTAAAGTTATACTGAAGTTAAGACAATTATTTTGGAATTGAGGGAGTCTTTGTCATGATAATTGGTGTATCTACATCGTGTCGTAACTCTCAAGTTTCTTGTCACCTGCTCTTAATATCCAACCTGGAATTCAAGATCTTGCTGTTCAATGGCCAAAGTCTGTTGCATTGCATGCAAGTGACTAGAAATTGCTGCCTTGCCGGCATGAAATAAATCGGCCTGATTCCATGCAATGTGCCTATGAGTCAGTGGTACTTTGTGCTATCGCAGATGCATGATGTATACCATGTATTGCTCCGAGTTCTGCTCCCCTGGCTCCGGCTATGGAGCAAGGAGTGCAGATTCATGGTTCTGAAACAGCCAAACAGGGTGTTTTACTCTTGGCAATGTCAACAAGGACTACTGTTAGGAGCCAACCCTAAGAGATAAAAATACCAACTCAGGGCATAAGCCCATCCCGTCCGTTTGAGGCAAAACGGACAAATCAAATGGCCCAGCGCGCGACGGCCTGGACCCATCTTGTCCGTTTTTTATCCGGCCCGACCTATTTCGAGCGCAAACATGCGCCTGGTTTGGGTCCAGTCAGACAGCAAACGAACGTGGCGCTCGTCCGCTTCGAGGCCGCGTGGCAGGCGGCCAACTACCTCCCAGCGTCCATTTTAATGTGCACGAACGGGCGGGCCCAGTTGTCATCCTCCCAGCGAACGGTCGCCGTCCTTCTTAAATGGGAAGCGTGGACCGGCCGCGGTCCCCACTCCACTCCACCCCGCGCTGCCTCCTCGAAACCAGACACGACCCAAACCCTAGCCCTCCCTCTCCCTTCCTCGAGCTCGCCCGGCGGCCGCCAGGCAGCCATGGGGGGTGGAACTCCGGCCACAAGGGGACGCACGACTATGGCTGGCTCGTCCTCGGGCCACCGCCGCCGCGTCGTCAAAGCGGAACCCGCATCACCCCCACGACACGCTCCACGGAGGGCCACCGCACCAGGCCCTTTCTCCATCGGCCCTACGGCCGACGGCGAGCGCGACCGGCAGTACATCCACGTGGATGTCTGCCGCCGTTATTGGGAGACGAGGACGCCGCTCCCCTGGAGCGACGTTCACCTCCCCAATGACTGGCACTTGTCCACCGACTGGGTGCCAATCCCAAGGAGCGGCCGTGCGCGCCGGGAGGAGATCGAACGGCGCTGCCGCCTCCTGCCAGACGACCTCTACCACGACCCCAGGTACGCCATTGAATCCACGCTATGGGACACTTGGTTCCGGGACGAGCATGACCTGCGGCGAGCCTCCTTCTTCGCCGGCACCTACTAGGGTGGTGCGCGGCATCACGCTGACGCCCTCCCCAAGTGCGCGGGCGTATGGTGGTGCGCGGCATCACACCGACGCCGTTGCCCTCGCCCTCTCCGTCGCCACCACCACGTCCACGCTTGACAGAGGAGGAGGAGGCCCGGCTCCTTAAGCGTGTCATGGAATACTCCATGAACACACACGACGAGCGCCAGTGGGAGGGCCTGGAGATCATGACGGCCCTCTCTGCCATCGGCGACGTCGCCTTTCCCTGAGTTGCAGATGGTGGAGGCGAGGAGGGAGGAGGAGGAGAAGCCCGTGGACGCGTTCCGCCCGGGCCTGGTGGGCCAGCGGTTGAGCTGGTCGTGCACGGCTCCGGAGATGGCCGACGCCATGGGGGGCGTGAACTGGTGCCCCACGCCGCTGCGATCACCGGAGCGGGAGACGTCGCCACGGGAGGAGGTGGTGCATGCACCTCCCGCCATCCAGCCCGCCCCCGTGTACCAGGCACCGCCGTCCCACCTTTGGACGCCGGTCTATGTCGACCTCGTCAGTGACGACGAAAGCGGCGGCCAGTGAGAAGACGGCAACGGGTAGGAGCGTGCGGGTGGCGGGTTTCTTTTTTTAATGTTAATTATGTTCATGTTAACAATTAGAACTGGCCGTTTTGTGGCCGTGATGTTTAATTATGCTTTATATTTTTATGTTTGCGTTAATTTTATTTTTTTCGGCATTTTGTTTTAGATTTTGCGTTTTTTTATTCAACGTCCACCCTGAACATGATCTGGGGTGCGGCCGCGCGTTGGGCGCACCGACAACCCAACGGCCGCAAGCGGATATGGGTGCCCCATTGCCGCCCCAAACAGACGAAAACAGATCAAACCGGACGTCCGTTTGGGGTCGTGCGCTGGAGTTGGCCTAATACGAGAGAGAACCCATACATGCATCTTGAGTCAATTTCCATTTCATTCCCTTTTTGTTGGAAAGGAATTCAGCTACGTGGTAAACTTTTCTTCTCCTTTTCCGTTTCAAAAATAGCATCAGCGGTGCATTTCGACTTTAAATACCCTCGGTGGAATAGACTTAACATTGGCAAGGTATTTATTCTCCTAGCTCAGGCGATAGCGATCTTGCAGCTAGCTTGAAACAAAAACAGAGATCCTACTTTTACTGCCTGGTAGTATGTTGGATTAATGATGGTCATCTAGAAAACTTGTAACTCTGGTAATGGTCGAGGGTGAGCAGAGCTAGCTAGGTGTCCAGACGGCTCCACCACTCTCTTATTTCCCATAGCGAAATAACGCCGGGTCTCATAGAGACATCGAAGAGGTTAGATCATCTCCAACAGGCGCGGCAAAAGGGCGCGCTCGCGTGTTAAAGTTTGGTTTTAACTCGCGTCGGCTGCTTTCGCGCGCTCCAGCGGTGGCGGGAACTTACCGCGCGTGGGAAGTGTCTGCGCGCGCGGGGGAGAAAACGGC
Organism: Secale cereale; assembly: GCA_902687465.1. NCBI lineage: Eukaryota > Viridiplantae > Streptophyta > Magnoliopsida > Poales > Poaceae > Secale > Secale cereale. The sequence goes on from LR738716.1 coordinate 128,782,971, forward strand.
ATGCGGCGCGGTAGATTTAGCGCGCCGCTTCGCGCGCGCCTGTAAAATCCCGCGCTCGCTTCGCTGCTTCGCCACCTCGCCCTCCCCTCGCTTCGCCACGCGCCCTCCCCTCGCTTCGCTGCTTCGCCATCTCGCCGCTCCGCCGCTTTCCGCGCCACCACCGCGCCACCATGCCGCCGCGCCACCGGGGTTCTTCGGGCTACCGCGGCGTCCGCGAGCGCCCCAACGGCTGGTACTCCGCCGAGATCCGATTCGACGACGTCCGGCTCGCCCTCGGGACGTTCCGGAGCGCGCACGAGGCGGCCCGCGCGTACGACGCGGCGGCGTGGCGCTTGGAGAGGCCCCGGTCGCAGCTGAACTTCCGAGACGTCTCCACGCGCGAGCAGGCGCAGCGCCTCGCCCCTCCGCCGCGTCTCATCACCGACATGGACCGTGCCGAGCACACTCGGCGGCAGGGCCGCCTCCTCATCGCCGAGGAGGACGAGCGAGCCATGGCGGAGTGGCGCCGTCGCTACCCGGAGGACATCACCGACGAGCGTGCGTACTGGGCGGAGAGGACGGCAAGGCGCCGCACGGAGCGGGCGGACCGGCGTCGGCGGAAGGCATTGGCGAATGCGTAGTGCGATATCGTTGCAGCGGGTGGGAGGTCGATCTTCACGCCAGACGATGAACGTTGGGACGACATGTGGCTCGATACCTCGGACAACACCGACGAGGATGATGATGATGATGATGATAGCGACTTGGAGTAGTTTCTATCTATGTATGCCGTAGTAGTTTCTATCTAGTTGCACCGTAGTTATATCTATCTATGCTTTCAAACTATCTATCTAGTTGCTCCGATGTAAAATACCTTTGTATCGTTTTTATTATATATCTATGCAATTAAAAATAATATTATAGAATTCACGTACGCTGCATTTTGGCGCGCTGCTGGAGCTGCGCGCGCTGCATTTTAGCGCGGCAGCTGGAGCCAGCGCTGCGCGCCGCGCCAAACCGGGCGACGCGCGCGCGGCATATCTGTTTTTTGCGCGCGGCGCGACCGGCCCCTGTTGGAGATGCTCTTAATCGAGAAGAAAATGCTGATGTGGGTACGCGCTGCACTTATAGGAGGTTGTTTTCTTGAGAAGAAAAGCTGCAGCTTGGAGCTGTTGACACGAACGATGCATCTCTATTTTCTTGATTTCCTAGTTTCTGAGTTTGTTTTCAAAATGGCCACTGGGGAAAAGCTCTCCACCTGGATATATTTCAACTTTTGAGGCTAATTTTCGTGTTTTGACCCTTTTTAAATATAAATTCCGGATTTGACCTCTGTTTGAAATTATTTCGGGATCTGACCCTTTTTCTTATCGCCAGGTGTTCTGGCGGTAGGGTTAGACAGCCTACCGCCAGGGACCCTGGCAGTAAGGTGCTTATCCACGTCAGCCAGCAGAGACGGCCGCCGTCCCCCTCCGTCGCACCCTACCGTCAGGGACACCGGCGGTAGGTTATCTAATCCTACCGCCAGGATTCCTGGCGGTAGGGTGCGAGCAGTTATATCGCCCGACCCCCCGCCCGTGCCCATCTCCCCACCCCTCCCCCCCTGCGCGTAGTTTCTTCTTTCCCCGCTCGCCCCTCTCTCCCTCTCTCATCTCCTCCACTTCCTCCCTCGGATCTTCACCGTTTCTCCATCGTTTGAAAGGATCAAGATGGCCCCGAAGAGAGCAACATAAGCTCCTCCGATCCCTTCAAGTATTTTTTGCAAACTTGCTTCCGATTCGACGCATTATTTGCTTGAAATCCCTCATCCTTTTGAACATAGATTGATTTTTTCCACCTAGGATTGTTTAGCTTGATTGTAATTCTAGTTCTTAGTTCTTTAGTAAAGAGTGGTATTGAATATGAACTCTAATTAGCTTTAGTTAAATGTCTTTGAATTAGATTTAAATTTTTTGAACCCTAGTTGTTAGGGTTGTTTGAAGATGAACCCTAGTTCATTATTTTGACAGAATTGTTTGTTCTTCATACCATGCATGTTGATATGATGAACCCTATTTAATATGCTTATTGAAGTGAAGTTGCTCTTATTTTCTAGGGTACGATATTTTTTAAAGATGATGAAATTTATTTGATGCATCTATATGTTTAGGTACAGAACCGTGGCGCAAGCACCACCCACTCCATCACCGCGCGCTCCTCCCACTCCTCTCGAGCACATTCCGAATCCCATGCCGCTCCCGTTCGTGTACGAGGCCTTCCCCGAGTTGCTGCGGCCGGTGGGATGTGTCTCAGACGAGGTCCTAGAGGCGACGAGGGCAATGCGGTGGTTGCAGAGGGCAGAGCGGATCCTCGATGATGTCCAGTCTTGGTCTGAGAGCGCGAAGGAGTGGAGGGAAATGAAGGCAGAGGTGGATGCAGATCTAACTATCTCCCGTATCCGCCGGGAAGGGTGCATTGAAGTTGCCAAGCAGCATTGTGACCGGGAGCTGCGCAATTTGGCCCGAAGAATTTACTTCGAGAGCAATGTGGAGGAGAGAGCCAGGATGCCGCCACCAACTGCATCACCGTTCGAGATCATCAACTGGGTAGGGCGGAGGTGAGAACTCCAGCGGGCAAGGCAAGGTGGGAGTGTTTGAACGGCCGGATGCCGACCAGCGTTCCCCCTTCGCCTAAACCTATTGATCCGCTGCCGTTTCTGTCTCCGCCGCGAGGGCTAACATACGAGGAGATCAAGGAGCTCTATTGAAGTTGCCGGCTATCTGAATTTGTCTTCTACCTTTTAATTATGTTCTCGAAGTGATGTTGAACTTGCTAAGTTAAAGTAGTTGTCTTATGTTGAACTATTCGGTCGTGTTATTGCTACCCATGTTACTAGTTGAACCTATTTGATATGTTTAATTTAATGGATACATCAATTTTACTATTTATGAGTGTGAGGTTATCATATTTTCATATTGCAAAGACTTTTGATATGATGTGATCCATCATTGCTGTGATATTGTTTTTCAAAAAGAAGCAAGCAATTAAACTGAAAAGAAGCAAGCAATTAAACTGAAAAGAAGCAAGCAATTAAACTGAAAAGAATGCTATGGGCGTGAGGCAGACTTGAAGAACATCCACAGAAGGCTGGCCTGATCTCCTCGATTTTCTTCACGGGTTCGGCCACTTGTTTCTCCATGTCGTCAAACCGATCCATCTTCTCTGCCATCTTCTTCACCACATTGGCTGGTGTCGCCAACCACCTCCGTCAAGAGTTGCTTGAGTAGAATTCTAGTTGTCGCTCTTTTCACATCGCATCACAGATAGGATCACAACAAGCTTTGGTACAAAGTCTTAACAACCCGGAGATTGCTCCCCTTTGAGATTTCATTTCCCATTCTTTTACTTCGAGAATTTAGGGCAACTAGATACAAATATCTAGGTACAGGTAAATGAGACGTAATCCAAATAAGTTGCGCGACAGAGGAGCTGAGAGGAAAGGAGTTTTTTTCTTTGAGATAAAGTCATTCTTTGGTCAGTTTTTTCTCGAGAAACATGTTATTCTTAGGTAGGAGCAACGCCTACCATTGGCCTGTACTTCCTGTAAAATGGTCCAAAAAATGACTCCAACAGACGACCTTAAACTGCATCGGAACAAAAAAAAAATTTTATTGGTGACCACCTAAAATCTGCTACCAAAATCAAAATACAGGTCGTCCCTACAACAATACGAATAAAAACGACCGCGGGCAAGCAACTGCCGACCCTTGAAGTTTCACCCGTGGCCACGCCACCTCACCCCGCCCGATTCATAGGGTGTGTGTATGTTCAACTCGGCGAAAGCCATGCTCTGCTCAGAGCCAACGACGGCGACGCCCGTGGGCGCCACTAACCTTCTTGGAGGCGTCGTTGAAAAGTTGTTTTCGCCACCTTTTGCTCAACTTGAGGAAACTCTGCTTCCAGGTCCGCCTGAAACCGATGATGGTGGCGCAATCGTGCATCGCACACCTTCTTGAAGGCATCATCGAGAAGCTGGCCTGGTTATTTTGTTCGGCAGGTGGGGATGTTGGTGGTGGTGGTGGTGCAACTGGCTCGTGGTCGACGGTGGTGTGTGTTGGGGTCTAGCAACAACACTGCTTCGTGCTGTGGAGCTGCCATCTCTACCCGTTGTCTGCTACGCTTTGTATGTCTTTGATGGTGTTCTGTTGGGGGGCGGCGGCGGTGCCTTTGTGTCGTCCTTGTTGCTGTGCAGGCTCAAGACCCTCCCATGGTTGCCATTGTATTGTGGCGAGCTTCGTGCTTTTGGGGTTGTCTTGGTTCATCTTTGCTCAATGGCGACGCAAGAAGCCCCCCCCCCCCCAACTTGCTAATCGTTCTGAATTCCACTGGCGGAGCTCCGAGTCAAGGTTCATGCTTGCCACTCGTTGATTGTGGATGCTCCTGTGTTGCGTCGTGGATTCGGTATGCACGCCGGTGCGGTGCGTTAGGTTGCTCGCAAAGTCTTGTTATTGTGATCCTTCGATGACACCCTACATGTACTTGTGTCTCTCGTGGTGATGGTCCTTTCGCCTGCTAGCTAGGTCCTGCCTTATCTTGGGCGTCATGTTCTTCTCGTCCTTTTGTAATCTAGTTACTTGTATGGTTTTCGGCCTGGTTTCCCTTATAAACATGGTCAACTTGCTGAGGTTTTCGATCCGGTTTCCCTTATAATCTGGACCACTCTCTTGGCATAATGGCCACTTTGAGTAATATATTCAGGTGGAGGGACTTCTTCCCCGGTGATTTCTCAAAAAAAAAAATACACAATGGTAAGTAAATGATGTACAAGTACCGCTAGACCCCCTGCCAGCAACCTACTTGCTCGTTCTGGTCCTAATATATTCCTAACCCCTACGGTCGAGCATCACACCTGCAACCCCCTTCGACCAGGTGAGTTATCATGCAACCCCAACTCTCTCACGCGGACTCTATCACGTCCTTCTCACCGTGGGGTGCTCATTGTGCGCGACCAGCACACCCGGTTGCTTATCGAGGTAACCCGAGCACCGAAACGCCTCTACAAGCTCTTCTTTCGCCATGTGCACCCTATGTGCCTCGCCGTGGACCATGTCTCCGACGCTTGGCATTAACATGCTCGGTTCGGGCACCAGTACTTGGACGGGCTGTGGGTGATGATGTTGTCCATAAGCCCTAGCTCCCCGCAGGACGATCCGCTGCCACCAGACCTGGAGGTGTAGGCCGTAGGGGTTGGTGTTGCGAGAAACCAAGTATTGGGATAAAAAGGTGTCTACTATTCCTGGATGCCTACTATTCCAAATACGATGTATTTTTTTTTTAGAAAAGGAGGATGACCTCCGGCCTCTGCATCTAGGAGATGCATACGGCCACTTTATTGATTATTCTCGAGGACCTTACAAAGTGTACAAGAGGCCTGCTTCGGTAGCCCCCCCCCTCCACAAACCGTATAAGGGCGGTATAGTCATTTCATGAAAACGTATACTCATACGCTTATGTGACACATACGAGACATCATACCCACTTTTTTTATTAAATTTCAAAAAATAGCGTAGGCATCAGGTGTCGAACTCAAGACCTCTTGGTATGAGGAAAACCACATTAACCAACTAGAACAACTTAATGCTGGTATGTTTTTACTTCTTTTTTTGTTTTCTTCTACTTCAGTTCGCGGCTGGACTGGCCCATTGTTGAATCGGTACTGTTATCACCATTTCTTTTTCGTTTTTTCTATTTGTTTTTCTCATTTTTGTGTCTTTTTATTTTCTAAAAAAATTCACACTTATTGTTTTTTGAATTAAAAATCGCTTTCTAAAATTTTGTACATAAAGTACATGTATTCGCTTTTTAAGAAAATAGTACAAATGTATCCAAAAATTGTTTGTTTAAATAGAAATGCTCACATCAATATGATAAATTTCTGAACATCTTTAAAATAGAAAAAATGTTTGTTTAAATAGGAACATGCTCACATAAAAGAACTAGACACTTTTAAAGTTTCTGAGCATCTGTTAAATATAAAAAGGAAAAGGAAAATAAAACATTCAGCGACCGGTTTACTGTTATTTTTTGTTTATTTTCATTCTTGTTGTTTTTCGTTTTTATTTATTTTTCTTTCAAAAAATACTCACATAAATAAAATGGACCCAAATTTCTTCCACACGCTAGTATCACCATGTCAAGCATCCATGATAAGTTTCATTGAATTCTGACCTTTTATACATTTTCTAGGGTTTTCGTAGTGAAAACCCCTAAAACACTAGCCGAACTTGACGCAACATGCGTTCGTGTTCAAATTTCTTCAAAATTTCGATGGAGGCGTGCCATGAGCATGCTCACATGCTGGCAAAATTTGATGTCATTTCATGCATGACAAGAAGCACACCATGTTCAAAGCCGGTGGTTTGAGTAGGCCGGTAGGGCAAGTCTGGTTGCACTTTTTTTCACACCAATAAAATAAAACCAATTTTTTCGAAACACTAATATCACCATGCAAAGCATCCATGATAAATATAATTGAGTTCCGACTTTTTATGCATTTACTACGGTTTTCCCGCGAAAAAAATCCTAAAACACTAACCGAACGTGACACAATGTGTGTTAGGTGTCCGAATTCCTTCAAATTTTGCATGAAGGCCATCCATGAGCATGGCCACATACTGACAAGTTTTGGTGTCATTTCGTGCATGGCAAGAAGCATATCATGTTCAAAGGTGATGGCTCGGGTAGGCTGGTAGGGCAAGTCTGGGTGCACTTTTTTCACATCAATAAAATGAACTCAAATTTGTTTCACACACTAGTATCACCATGCCAAGCATCCAAGATAAATTTCAAAGAACGCTCATTAAGAAAGAGGAGGGAGTTTAATTACAACTTGATCATTGACTTTTAGATAATTTTTAAAATAAATAATTAGGAATTCAAGAAAATTCACAAAAAAATTAAAAAGTCCACTGGATTTTAAGAAAGCTCATTGATTAGAAAAAGTAAAACAAGACTTCATCAAATTTGGGAAAAGTTCACAAATTCGGATTAAAAAATCATTATTTTAAAAAATCAAAATAAAAGAACCATTTTAAATAAAACTTTACCGATTTTGTAAAAAATACATTATTTTTTTAAAAAAGTTCATTGATTTTTAAAATCAAATTCATCATTTTTATAAAAATTTCAATTTTTTTAAAATCACAGATTTGAGAAATAGTACACGAATTTGGGGGAAAAACCTCACCATTTTGGAAAAAAAAAATGCACCCACTTTGAAGAAAAATTAACGACTTTGAATTTTTTTCTTCATATTTGAAAAAAATCACGAATTTTAAAATCTTTACACATTTAAGAAAGAAAAGGGAAACAAATAAAGAAAAGGAAAAAATAAAGAGGAAAAGAAAACCAAACAGAATATAGTGCACTTTACCGGTGTTCTATTGTTAGTCAAAAAAATAATCCAGCACAAGCTGTTTAGTTGCCCAGTTGGTTAGTGCGCCTGTGCTAATCCCTGCTGGAGGGAGGTTCGAATCCTCTTCGGCACTTATTTAAATTTTGCTGTTTTAGAAAAATAAAAAACATGATGCATGGGCCGATCCAGCGCGGGAGGATGCCAGCTTTCATTCATGGACTAAAAAAAATGTTTAGCGTATATATACGGCGAAGAATTTATAAATATGACTATCATGCCCCTTCCTATGAAGAGGTACGGGCTAATCTGAGCCGTCCTTGTGTTTAGGGAGGGTCTACCGAAGCACAAGTGTACAAAGTATTACAACAATATGCCTGAATCCGCCATCTTGGCAACATATGTCACTACTCCTATCCATATGATGAAGGGGTGCTACCTGGGCCAAATACCCGGACCACTCACCTAAGCCTATCATCAAAAGCCAGAAGCCCCAGCCGAGCCACATACCAGGTCTGGGGCATAAATTGGACTGACGCACTCACATGTGTCGTCGCCGCCATCTTCCACAGGTCTGTCTTCAGAGCAGATATTGAGGCTTCTACCTTGTCAGGCCACTCTGCCATCGACGCCACCATGAAGCCAGACAACTGCCTCCACCTGCGCGAGTCCATCACCGCGCATCGGGCGCCGAGTCTCCACTGCACCACGCCGCCGAGATCCGCGTCATCAATGTGTAGGATGAAGCATCGCTCCACCAAAAAAGGCGCCCACTGGTTCCTCGATCCTCGGTTGCTGTCACCGACACCATACTGAGCCCGCCACCACACTGCCCTCAAGGCGACGCCTTCAAGAAGGTCACGGCGCCAAGGACGCCGCCGCCGCCCACCGGAGTTAGGTTTTCACCCGAGAAGCAAGGTGGTGGGGTGTGGAAGGGCAGACCTCGACCGACGTCTCCATGAAGAAATCGGCGCCCGCTGACGTCGTCGTCGTCGAGGCCGGCTGGAGCCGACCAGGGGTTTCCCCCTATCTGGATCCCGACCACCAGAATCACCCGCAACCCAGAGGCAGGCCAGACGCCTGCACAGCCAGGGACCGTCGATGGTGAAACGCACCGAGCAGGGGAAGATGGCCAGCAGCCAGATCTGACGCCGCCAGCCACCAGGGCAGCCACGCGAGGTCCCAGCCCACCGAAGATCCGTCGGCTGCCCGACCAGATCGCCGGCACCGCGCCCACCCCACTGCTCACCGCAGGTGACAAGGGGCCTCGCCGGGGGCCGCCGCCCAGATCCAAGACCCTCCGATGTGAACCAGAGCAGCGCATTCCCCGCCGCCGCAGTCCCCGGCTGCGCCATGGGCCTTGCCCGGCGGCAGCCTCGTGCGGCGGCGAGGGGGAGAGGGGAGGGAGAGGGGCTACGCCGGCGAGGGGGAAATTGCCCCCGAGATGCCCCCCAAATACGATTTATGTGTGTAACTCACATATCCTAGGTGTCACTACTTTCTATTTCTCTTAAGTGTCGACATTTGAAAGATGATGCAGGCGATACGCCATAGGAAGAATACTATACAACAATTAGATGTGTATATATTGAGCTAAGATTGAAGGCAGTGCGTCCCTAATATTTACAGTACGCGATTCGAGTTGGTATGGTGGGTGCCTATTATAAATATTACAAAGCCCATATGCTGACCATACTTTCTTTTAGTACAATCGAAATTTGAATAAAAACTCTCGCTTTAATTCATTGGTCATTGTATCTTTTAGTAAAGACAATAGATAGAAATTGTGTTTCAGTTGTTTGGGAACAGTAGGTTTCCTCATTGGGTTTAAAGTAAAATCTATATTAGGCTGTACAGTAAGAAAGAAAAAAAAACTACAACAAAGATTGTAGCCTAACTGTACTACTGCTGATTTTTTTTCAAAACTGTGCCTAAATTTATACAAAATTTGAAAACTGTTAGTCTGTTAGAGAAAAAATCGAATCTATGACCCCGTCGGCCTTAACTGGGCCGAAAGGCGGCCTCTCGGCCACGACTGGGCCGACCAGCCAGCCGTCGGCCTCGGCTGGGCCGACCAGGGGCCCGTCGGCCTCGACCTGGCCGACCAGTGGCCCGTCGGCCTCGACCTGGCCGACCAGTGCCCGTCGGCCTCGACCTGGCCGACCAGTGGCCTGTCGGCCTAGTCTGGGCCGACCAGTGCCTCTGCCAGCTAGCGCATC
>LR738716.1:128795961-128829862 GCA_902687465.1 Secale cereale
GCAGTTGGGAACATATCGCTGGTGAGAGCGGTTTCGATCTGATCAGGAGCTGCTGATGGAACCAAGTAGATCCTCGTGCTATGCCGGTAACGCTGCAGATACAACCCGAACTTGTTCCAGTCGAAGGCCCCAACCTCATCCCAGATATTTGTCGGCGCAGTACTCCATTCGTCCACGTAAGGGCTAATGTCGCGAAGCCAAGATGCATGGGACTTGTTTCCTCCTACGCGACTAAACCTGAGATTGACAAGCACGTAACATGATTAGTTTTATTCTGAATGCAGACATGACAACAAAAACAATATTACTTACTTGTGCACGTGATCTGGTAAGTGTGGAATAACTGGAATGATAGGCTCTTGGCATAGACCGAACTGTCTCATAACCCTATGAAGAGCCATCTCCTCAACTGTCACGTCGAACACCACCTTGGCCTTGGTCATCCAATAGTGTCGATCTCTAGTGCATAATCCAAAAATCCCAACTGGATACCTGGATGATATAGCCTCATGGGAGTATGGTTCCCATATAACTTGAGCCTCGTGCAAACTATCAAACTGCGCCGTGAAGGAGGGGTAGCAGCCCCTCACCTGGCTATGATGAAACTGTCTCTGTGCATGACAACAAATTAGCATTAGTAATACTATTGAATGGCAAGAAATAAACACTCGTAATTCGTATTGTTATTAAATATGAAAATACCTCTCTACGTGTCCAAACAGATCCCATAGTTGGCAAGTCGCCGATTGTACGCACATAAGTCCAAGCTATGTCTTCCAAATCAAAAGGCTTCTCGACGTAGACATAGGGTCGACCAATCGGGAATCTCTCGTATGACCAGAGCTGCAACAATAGTGGACATCCAACAATAGTAAACATTTTTTAAACTAGCCGTGAAGGTTACCTGAAACTGGGCCAACCACCTAAAATGAGGGCCGTGTTTATCGTCGCCTAGGCACTTAGCAGTTGGCACCGCAGCCAAAAAACGGTTCTGCATCGATGCGTGCCAACCAGGATCTAATTCTATAGGACCTATGGCAGCACCAGCCAGAGGTAATCCCAACAAGTAAGACACATCCTGTAAAGTAGGCGCCATCTCTCCCCAGGGAAAGTGAAACGTATGTGTCTCTGGTCTCCATCTATCTACTAAGCAGGTAAGGAGTGACCTGTCGTAAGAGAAGCGTGCAATATGCTTCTTGTGTAACTGTATAGGTTCACCTGCCTCATCTAAGTCCGGACCATCAACCCACTCATCCAATATTCCCTCAACCAGTCGTGCCAAGGGTAGAAGTCCAGCCCAACTTAACCTACAAAATAAAGAGAATGTAGCATGCAGTTAGCGGCTATCAAAAGTATGTCAGACATACTAAGTCATTATACCGACACGTACCTATCAACCCATGCAGAGTGTATCATCCAGTTAGTCTTTGGGGTGCGAGTTACCAACACATCTAAGTGCTTGCCCTCTGCCATAAGTGCGGCCCGGTGCCCTCTATCAATAATACCATTCAGCAACGGATACGAAGCCATATCTGCAGTTCGAATAAAAAATCTCAGGTGCAAATTAAAACATAGTCCTTCCGACATATTACAAATTCAAACGTTGTCCGACATATTACAAACTAAAACATAGTCCGCACTTATTACTAATTAAAACATAGTCCGACATATTACTAATTAAAACATAGTCCGACATATTACTAATTAAAACATAGTCTGACATATTACAAACTAAACCACTTGGCAGCACATTATATAGCTTGTGAGTTATTCCTTCCTCGTCCGCCCCTTCGACCTCGACTGCCACGAGCACCACGACTGCCACGACCACCACGTGCTGCTACTGTCGTCGATGTGGAAGCACTCGTCGATGTGGAAGCACCGTCTTTCTTCAGTTCAGGACAATATTTCATCCTATGCCCATAAGCCGCACATAGCAAACATTGTCTGGTTGCTCCACCAGCTTCAGATTGGTCCATATCGTTTCGGATGCGTTTTACCTTACGTCTGCCCCTGCTTGTTCGCCGAAGTCCTGGATCCGGGATGTATACTCTATCCCCGTCGTTTACCTTGTTGAAATTGCCGACGACTCTAAACCCAGTCATCTCACCTGTCCAGACATTGAGTACTGCTTCTTTTAAATAGTACGGGGACACGAAGGAGATAGCGTCCAACTTAATCTGGCCACATGCAGCCAACACATGTGAGCAAGGTAGGTGCAGCAACTCCGGTTTGTTGCATGTACACTCACAAGATGGATAAAGTTCATTCCCCATTTTTACCTCGTGCGTCTTCACCTCATTTGCAGAACCAAAACCATCAGTAGGAAGCTGAACCTCATACCTCATTTCCTGATTACCTATGAGTCTGACAGTGTGCTTCTTTGCTTTCTCTATCTTCTTTGCCATGTACTCCATGACACGGCTACAATAAGGTGTGTTTTGTTTATCTTCAATATGCTTCTTTGCTAACTCATGCCTTTCTCTGAAATATCTCAAAGTGCCATGGAATACAGCCTCCACAATAGCTGTGAGTGGCAATGCTCTATTCCCTCTAAGTACAAAGTTATACACCTCTGCAAGGTTGCTTGTCATGTGGCCATACCTAGCTCCATGGGTGTCATGCAGCAAAGACCAATTTACGGGAGGCTCTTTCTCTATCCACTGAGAAAAACTCTTTATTGCCCTCCCCTTCTTTCTCTTAGTATTAGGAGGGTCAATTCCTGGCAAGTCACACAGACCTACAGGCTCCTCTAGCTCTGCCATGAGTGTTGCTAATTTAACCTGGTCTGCTTCCATTTTCTTCCTGGCAGTAACCTGCTTCTTAGTAAACTCATCAAGTTTTGACCAAATAAAATGGTACTTACGGTGCTGGTTCTGCTTGCATAATTTTTTGAACAAGTTCATCAACCGCTTGTTCTTAAACTGTGAGAAAAAATTTGCCCCTAGATGGCGCATGCACCACCGGCTCTGCAAGTCCTTCCAAGGTGTTCGTTCGTCTTCTGCTGGATTCCTTAGTGTCTTCACTGCCTTCAATATACCAGCATGTCTGTCATGAATGACACACACGTTTGGTCGGTCCTTCACGATCGCAATTTTCACTTGCCGGAAGAACCATACCCAGCTTGGAAAGTTCTCACCCTCCACAAATGCCATGGCAAGTGGGATGATTTGATTGTTCCCGTCCACACCAATTGCGGTCAGTATTTGCCCTTTGTACTGACCAGTCAGGAATGTACCATCCACAAACATCACAGGAGGACAATGCCGGAAAGCTTCGATGCACATAGCGAAAGAGAAGAATACTCGTTTCAACACCTTGAAATCAGGTATACTCTCCAACCTCGTGTGATGTATGTTTACATAAGTGCCGGGATTCCTCTCCTTTAGTATGGCAAGGAGACGGACAACATTATCATATGAGTCGAAGAACGTCCCAAACCTTTCCTCCATAGCCTTCTGCTTAGCCCTCCAAGCCTTCCCATAAGGAATGTCATATTTCCATCTGACCTTCACTGCTGTCTGGATGTGTTTTGCTTCCATATCTTTCTTCTCCACTATCTCAGTATACATGAGTTGCGCAATGAGAGTTGAAGTCAGATTTGGATGACGAACCAATAGGTTTCTCCTCACACAATTATGTGGGATCACATTGGTGACAACCCAGTGGATGTTATACTTCGGCACGTGCCCGTGCACCTTCGCAGGACAGCCTTTTTCAACACACTTCACGGTATAGTTTGTTGGACTTGATATGTGTGTCCGAAAAACCCTTTGCGTAGACATAGCCCACTTTGTCACCGCATACTTCAATTTTTTTTTTGTATCAAACATAGCCCCTATCTGGACTTGGTTCAGATTATACTGCCATGGAGTCTCATGGACATCGTTGACCGTAAGGCCGGTGGATATGTCCTGATCCCATGCAGAAGGAATCGGTACCTCCACTTCATCCTCGGAATTTTCAGAATCCAGATCCTCAGCCAATCCATCCTCATCCTCTTCCTCCATCACCCTCTGCATTTCCTCCTCTTCCTCATCCACATCAGAATCCAGATCCTCCGCCAATATTATCGACCGACTACTCTGCCCAGTATTATGACCACAAACATTGTCGGACACGAACTCTGACTCTTTCTGTTTAGCCACTTGACTACCTTGGCCGGGTTCATACCCCACGTGAAGTTGTACGGTATTCTCCTCCTTCGCCACAGGTTGCACTAGAACATATGGGTGGATTCTTCGGTCTCGGCAACGACTTAACAGAGTCAACCAATGCTGGCTCCTATTTACCGGCATCAACTCCCACTTCACATTTTTACAGGATTTGGTCCACAATGCATGAATGTTGACGGAACATACTTCAGGATTCAACCCAAAACTAGTAGTCAACCAGTACTTCAACTGTCTAATGTCCAGTCTGTTCGGGTCTGAAAGTGTCATGACGCCATTTTTAAACTCGCTAAGATCAACCCCCAACTCATTATATCGAACATTACCAGGGCCGTAGTAAACTGTCAAATTTATTGATTCAGACATTTTCACCTGTCAGACATTGCCACCTTCTCAATAATCGCAATGAAAAAAAATATTGCCGGCTACACTAACAAAATATGTTACCGGGTACACTAACAAAAATATTACCGGCTACACTAACAAAAATATTACCGGCTACACTAACAAAATATGTTACCGGCTACACTAACAAAAATATTACCGGCTACAATAACAAAATATGTTACCGGCTACACTAACAAAAATATTTCCGGCTACACTAACAAAAAAATTACCGGCTACACTAACAAAAATATTACCGGCTACACTAACAAAATATGTTACCGGGTACACTAACAAAAATATTACCGGCTACACTAACAAAAATATTACCGGCTACACTAACAAAATATGTTACCGGGTACACTAACAAAAATATTACCGGCTACACTAACAAAAATATTACCGGCTACACTAACAAAATATATTACCGGCTACATTAACTATACGCTAAAATGACTATGTACACTAAATATTCAGCTAATAAAAAAAATGTGACGACATTTGTATACCTTCGACGCGTGTGTGCCCTTATCGCAGACTTTTTGCACCACCGGACAACACCACCCGAACTCCTCCTCACCACCACCTTCTCCTCCTCACCACCACCAAAACCGCAGCTCCTCCACCCCACCATGGCTATTCCACCCCACCATGGCTCCTCCTCAAATACGCACAAATAACTACCCCATAGCAAAAAATAATTGGATGGATCGGTGAAGAATGCTATGATCTATTGATTCTGCTACTTGGAACAGAAAATGGCTGGAGCAATCAATAGATCGGGGAGGGGGTGAAAGAACAGAGAAACACGAGAGAGAGAGAGAGGAGCAGGAACGAAGAACAGAGGAAACGAAAGAAACCAGGAAGAGGAAAGCGTCGGTGGCTTATCCAGCCGCCGCTCGGCCGCTGCCAGGCCGACGGGCACTGGTCGGCCAGGGCGAGGCCGACGGGCCACTGGTCGGCCAGGTCGAGGCCGACGGGCCCCTGGTCGGCCCAGCCGAGGCCGACGGCTGGCTGGTCGGCCCAGTCGTGGCCGAGAGGCCGCCTTTCGGCCCAGTTAAGGCCGACGGGGTCATAGATTCGATTTTTTCTCTAACAGACTAACAGTTTTCAAATTTTGTATAAATTTAGGCATAGTTTTGAAAAAAAATCACTACTGCTCGGCCCCTGGTTTAAGGCTTGACAGCCCACTCTATTAAAACAATAATGCCACATCTACGTAAAACGTCGAAATCACTAACTGAGGAGTACTTGTTGCAAAGATCACCGCAAACCCTTATGTTGCGACAAGTGGCGCGCTGCATGTGCGCCACTTGTCGTAACCTGGGCATTTTCCTTTTTTTCGTAGGTCCGTTTATTCAAAACGTTTTATCTCTTAAATCGTCCGTCCAAATCTCGAACCATTTTCACCGTTAAATTCCTCGCGTCAAGATCTTCAAAACTAGATCCCATGTTGATTGATTTTGACGAACTTTTTTTCATGAACAAAAAGGGACAAAAAAACCTGACAAAAAACCGAACAAGGCGCACTGTTTTTTTCTCTTTCAGAAAGAGGCACGCCCGTGCCTCTCTCGAAATCACAACCGTTCTTCTGTCGAAAGCCAAATCGTGACTCTCGCGGAAGAAAAAAAAAAGAGAAAACGCGTTTTTTTTCCGTTTCCGAGAGGCACGGCCGTGACTCTCGCGAAAGCACAACTGTGCCTCTCGCGGAAGAAAAACCGTGACTCTCGCGAAAGAAAAAAAAACCAGAAAACTCGTTTTTTTCCTTTTCGAGAGGCACGGCCGTGACTCTCGCGAAAGCACAACCGTGCCTCTCGCGGAAGCAAAACCGTGACTCTCGCGAAAAAAAAATAGAAAATACTTTTTCTCCCTTTCCAAGAGGCACGGCCGTGACTCTCGCGAAAGCAAACCGTGACTCTTGCGAAAGGAAAAAAACTGAAAATGTGTTTTTTTTCCTTTCTGAGAGGCACGGCCATGACTCTCACGAAAGCAGAACCGTGACTCTCGCGAAAGCAAAACCGTGACTCTCGCGGAAAGAAAAAAACAGTAAACGTGTTTTTTTTTCCTTTCAGAGAGGCACGGCCGTGAGTCTCGCTAAAGCACAACCGTGCCTCTCACGAAAGAAAAACCGCGACTCTCGCGCAAAAAAATGCGTTTTTTGCATAATTTTTTTTCGTCGAAAAGCTGAGGAAGACCGGTGGAAAACCAAAACATCGAAAAACCCGGAAAATATCGTTTAATAAGCCGAAAACATGTGCTGAAAAAATTTCGGAGGGAGCGCCCAGAGCGCGACACGTGACGAATGGCTGTGAGCGCACCAAGTGACGCTGATCGCTGCGAGGTTAACTAGTTGCTCCCCTAAAACATTACGAAAGCTTATGTAACTTGACTAAACTAAATCCTCCCCCCTACTTTATCCATGGGTGGGCCCCTTCCTCCCCCTCTCTCCAATCTCAGCCCACCACGTTACTGTTTACGTTTGTGTTTTATGTAGATGTTGCATTACTCCTATTTAAATGTATCAAATGTGAGACACTGCTTTCAAGCCAAGTTTCATAGACAATTTTCGACAGGACAAGTTCAAATTTTGGCGACTCGTTCGGCTGCACCACAGAAGGCGTGTCGCACATGTACACGTCGGAGGTTACCTTCGAGAGACTGAGCCGGTGTATCATGTTGAGATTTTACAAAGTCATTGTAGGCGTCTCATAGTCGACGGGAACGTCTGCTGCCATTGAACGTACATCGCCGAAAATCCTAAAATTAATTCAGGATAAATGCAAGCACCAGAACTGGAATCTAGATAGGTTGGAGATACCATTGTCCACTTAACCATTCAATCGCATGTTGATTTGTTGATCAAGAGTGAGCTAGGTGCCAAGGGATCCTACGGGGTAGTGGAGCATTTGGACTCACGCGGCCCATTCCAGCAAGAAAGAAAAAGGTCACAGGCCCAACCTTCGCTCCCAATGGTCGTCACTTCCGAGCTCCGACGCTTATCGCAGCTGCGTTATTATGATTTTGGGACCACTGACTAAGTATTGTACGAATGCATTATGGTCAAAAAGCATGAATTTGGGCAGCCAAAATACACCTTTTTTTAAGTCGAAGAAAGTACATATGATGAAAAAAGACATCATAGCCCGGATGCCACAAAATGTTCAGTGTTGCCTTGCTCCCCATTCACGCCAGCTTGCCCGGAGTATATCCGCCCGCTGCTACCGCCATTGCGCAACCTACACTGATGACTCACTCACTCTCGGCCGAACACCGAATCGCGCCAAATTTGACTATTTTGACCTGTTGTTGCAATCAATTCACAGAATGAACTGCCCGCGAAATTATTTCACAGCCATAACCTTTTTTTGTAGCGCCTGCCACGACGGCGCTGCACCCTACTGTGCAGCGCCTGCCTCACAGGCGTTGCATGCCTGTCCACCGTGGCAGTCCCCTGGCCCGCACCCGCCCGTGCAACGCCTCCCAGCTAGGCGCCACATAATGTAATGTGCAGCGCCTCCGAGCCAGGCGCTGAACTATCACTTATCCAATCGCCGCGCGCAGGCCCAATCCCCACCCCTTGCAGTTACACCGGCGGCTGCTGGATCCTCTCCTCCCCTTCTCTCAATCTCAATCCCAAAAAGCTTCAGATCTGAGGGTTTTGTCCGTGGATTTCTTCCCCCTTCGATCCTACAAGGTACACTCCTCCGATCCCCTTCTTTCTATCCATACATTTTCTCTTTTTTGGAAGATTTGTGTAATCCTTTTTTGATTAGATTAGAATCTTGCATATGTGGGATTTATGATTCGTAGATGATTTATAAGATATATGTAACCTTAGTGTAGATGGTATTAGATGGTATTTTAGATGATTTATAAGATATATGTAACCTTAGTTTAGATATATGTAACCTTAGTATAAGATATATGTAACCTTAGTGTAGATCGTATTTTAGATGAGTTAGATCCTACAAGGTGAGATATATGTAACCTTAGTATGTATTGAAAAAAAACTCTTCTATGTTGGAAACCTACATTATGTTAGATGGTATTAGATGTTATTTTAGATGAGTTAGATGAATTTAAGAGAGGGGGAGGATGATGTTAGTGTAGTTAGTATTCAAGTAGGCTTAGTTTAGTTATTTTGTATTCATAGGATGATGTTATTTATATGGTTTGAGAAGAAAGCATTTTTCAAATTTTGCATGTAGTAGCCGTAGTTTCGTTTTTGTGTATTCAAAAGTTAATCGTGTTGAATACCTTCTCGATGGTTAGGACGATGGATTGGCTTCTCGATGATCACTGGGACAAACAACACCGGTCTTACGCTATGTCCGTAGATCAACGGGTAATAATGAAAGTTGCCGGTGTTAATTATTTCGTTATTTTTCAAACACATACCCCAGATTTAATGATTTATTTGTTTTGCTTGTAGGAGCTTGCACCTCTGAAGCTTCGGGCTCACAGAGTCAACCTTGGGTGGATGCGCTATGATGAGCGCTACACACCGTATGTTAGGGAGACAGGACTTCTCCCTTTCATTCAGTTGGTCAGCCGGTCAACGCCACCCAACAATGCTCCGGCACTCACCGCGCTCATTGATCACTGGAGGCCGGAGACGCACAGTTTCCATCTGCGGACCGGGGAGATGACGGTGACGCTTCAGGATATAGCAATGATCACCGGTCTTCCTGTCGATGGCATTCCTTTATGTATGAGCACTGATTCAGATGGGTGGCGCAAGCAGATGCATGCTCTTATTGGCATGGTTCCTCCAGAGCCTCAGGAACCAGAAGTTGAAGGCAAGAAGAAGGAAAGAGTCGCAACCGGTGCCCCTTACACCTGGATTACTACGCACTTTGGTACTTGCCCTGTGGAGGCTGATGAGGACACGGTGAAGACACATGCTCGTGTCTAGATGTGGTATGTTATATCTAGGACTATGTTTGCTGATGGCACAGGCAAGAATGCTCCATGGATGTGGCTGAAGGCGTTGACCGTCTTCGATAGCAAATGGAGTTGGGGTTCGGGGACACTGGCTTACTTGTATAGACAGGTATGAAGTTGTTTATGAAGGAAATATGCCCTAGAGGCAATAATAAAGATGTTATTTGTATTTCCTTATATCATGATAAATGCCTTTTATTCATGCTAGAATTGTATTAACCGGAAACTTAGTACATGTGTGGATACATAGACAAAACAGTATGTCCCTAGTATGCCTCTACTAGACTAGCTCATTGATCAAAGATGGCTATGTTTCCTAGTCATAGACATGAGTTGTCATTTGATCAACGGGATCACATCATTAGGAGAATGATGTGATGGACTAGACCCATCCGTTAGCATAGCACTATGATCGTTTAGTTTTACTGCTATTGCTTTCTTCATGACTTATACATGTTCCTATGACTATGAGATTATGCAACTCCCGAATACCGTAGGAACACCTTGTGTGCTATCAAACGTCACAACGTAACTGGGTGATCATAAAGATGCTATACAGGTGTCTCCGAAAGTATTCATGGTGTTGGCATAGATCAAGATTAGGATTTGTCACTCCGAATGCCGGAGAGGTATCTCTGGGCCCTCTCGGTAACACACATCACAATAAGCCTTGCAAGCAAAAGACTAATGAGTTAGTCACGAGATGATGTGTTACGGAACGAGTAAAGAGACTTGCCGGTAACGAGATTGAACTAGGTATAGAGATACCGACGATCGAATCTCGGGCAAGTAACATACCGATGACAAAAGGAACAACGTATGTTGTTATGCGGTTTGATCGATAAAGATCTTCGTAGAATATGTAGGAGCCAATATGAGCATCCAGGTTCCGCTATTGGTTATTGACCGGAGATGAGTCTCGGTCATGTCTACATAGTTCTCGAACCCGTAGGGTCCGCACGCTTAACGTTTGATGACGATCGGTATTATGAGTTTATGAGTTTTGATGTACCGAAGGTAGTTCGGAGTCCCGGATGAGATCACGGACATGACGAGGAGTCTCGGAATGTCCGAGACATAAAGATTGATATATTGGACGACTATATTCGGACACCGAAAGTGTTCTGGAAAGTTTCGGAATTTACCGGAGTGCCGGGGGGGTTACTGGAACCCCCCGGGGGAATGGTGGGCCCTGGTGGGCCATAGGGGAGAGAGAGGGCAGCAGCCAGGAGGTGGCGCGCCCCCTCCCTAGGAGGAGTCCGAATAGGACAAGGGGAGGGGGGCGCGGCCCCTCTTTCCCTCTCCCTCTCCCTCTCTTTCCTTCCCCCTTCTTCCTTCTTTGGTAGTTCCTACTAGGAATAGGATTGCAATCCTATTCCTAGTAGGATTGCACCCTAGCCGCACCATAGGAGGGCCGGCCGGCCTCCCCCCTTGCTCCTTTATATACGGGGGCAGGGGGGCACCCAAGGACACACAAGTTGAATTGTTCTAGCCGTGTGCGGTGCTCCCCTCCACAGAAACACACCTCGGTCATACCGTCGCAGTGCTTAGGCGAAGCCCTGCGCCGGTAGATACATCATATCCGTCACCACGCCGTCGTGCTGACGAAACTCTCCCGTGAAGCTCAGCTGGATCAAGAGCTCGTGGGACGTCATCAAGCTGAACGTGTGCTGAACGCGGAGGTGCCGTACGTTCGGTGCTTGATCGGTTGGATCGCGAAGAAGTTCGACTACATCAACCGCGTCACTTGACGCTTCCGCTTCCGGTCTACAAGGGTACGTAGACACACTCTTCCCTCTCGTTGCTATGCATCTAGTAGATAGATCTTGCGTGATCGTAGGAAAATTTTAAAATACTACGTTCCCCAACAGTGGCATCATGAGCCAGGTCTATGCGTAGATGATATGCACGAGTAGAACACAATGAGTTGTGGGCGATACTAGTCATACTGCTTACCAGCATGTCATACTTTGCTTCGGCGGTATTGTGAGATGAAGCGGCCCGGACCCACATTACGCGTACGCTTACGCGAGACTGGTTTCACCCTTACGAGCACTCGTTGCTTAAAGGTGACTGGCGGGTGTCTGTCTCTCTCACTTTAGCTGAATCAAGTGTGGCTACGCCCGGTCCTTGTGAAGGTTAAAATAGCACATACTTGACGAAACATCGTTGTGGTTTTGTATGCGTAGGTAAGAACGGTTCTTGCTAAGCCCGTAGCAGCCACGTAAAACTTGCAACAACAAAGTAGAGGACGTCTAACTTGTTTTTGCAGGGCATGTTGTGATGTGATATGGTCAAGACATGATGAGTTATATGGGTTTGTATGAGATGATCATGTTTTGTAATGTTATCGGCAACTGGCAGGAGCCATATGGTTGTCGCTTTATTGTATGAAATGCAATCGCCATGTAATTGCTTTACTTTATCACTAAGCGGTAGCGATAGTCGTAGAAGCAATAGTTGGCGAGACGACAACGATGCTACGATGGAGATCAAGGTGTCGCGCCGGTGACGAAGGTGATCATGACGGTGCTTTGGAGATGGAGATCAAAAGCACAAGATGATGATGGCCATATCATGTCACATATTTTGATTGCATGTGATGTTTATCTTATTATGCTTCTTATTTTGCTTAGAACGACGGTAGCATTATAAGATGATCCCTTACTAAATTTCAAGGTATAAGTGTTCTCCCTGAGTATGCACCGTTGCGAAAGTTCGTCGTGCCGAGACACCACGTGATGATCGGGTGTGATAAGCTCTACGTTCAAATACAACGGGTGTAAGCCAGTTTTGCACACACAAAATACTCGGGTTAAACTTGACGAGCCTAGCATATGCAGATATGGCCTCGGAACACTGGAGACCGAAAGGTCGAGCGTGAATCATATAGTAGATATGATCAACATAAGATGTTCACCATTGAAACTACTCCATCTCACGTGATGATCGGACATGGTTTAGTTGATTTGGATCACGTGATCATTTAGATGACTGGAGGGATGTCTATCTAAGTGGGAGTTCTTAAGTAATATGATTAATTGAACTTTAATTTATCATGAACTTAGTCCTGGTAGTATTAGCATATCTATGTTGTAGATCAATAGCTCGCGATGTTGCTCCCCGCTTATTTTTTATTTGTTCCTAGAGAAAACTAAGTTGAAAGATGTTAGTAGCAATGATGCGGAATTGTTCCGTGATCTGAGGATTATCCTCATTGCTGCACAGAAGAATTATGTCCTTAATGCACCGCTAGGTGACAAACCTATTGCAGGAGCAGATGTAGACGTTATGAACGTTTTGACAAAAGCTCGGTATGATGACTACTTGATAGTTTAAGTGCACCATGCTTTACGGCTTAGAACCGGGACTTCAAAAACGTTTTGAACGCCATGGAGCATATAAGATGTTCCAAGAGTTGAAATTAGTATTTCATACTCATGCCCTTGTCGAGAGGTATAAGACTTCTGACAGTACTTTGCCTACAAGATGGAGGAGAATAGCTCAACCAGTGAGCATGTGCTCAGATTGTCTGGGTACTACAATTACTTGAATCAAGTGGGAGTTAATCTTCCAGATAAGATAGTAATTGACAAAGTTCTCTAGTCACTATCACCAAGTTAGTAGAACTTCGTGATGAACTATAATATGCAAGGGATGACGAAAGGAATTCCCGAGCTCTTCGCGATACTGAAGTCGGCGAAGGTAGAAATCATGAAAAGGCATCAAGTGTTGATGGTTAACAAGAACACTTGTTTCAAGTAAAGGGCAAAGGGATAGAAGGGGAACTTCAAGAAGAATGACAAGCAAGTTGTCACTCCCGTGAAGAAACCCAAAGCTAAAACTCAAGCCTGAAACTAAGTGCTTCTGCTGCAAAGGAAATGGTCACTGGAAGTGGAACTGCCCTAGATACTTGGCGGATAAGAAGGATGGCAAAGTGAACAAAGGTATATTTTGATATACAGATTATTGATGTGTACTTTACTAGTGTTCATAGCAACCCCTGGGTATTTGATACCGGTTCAGTTGCTAAAATTAGTAACTCGAAACGAGAATTGCAGAATGAACAGAGACTAGTTAAAGGTGAAGTGACGATGTGTGTTGGAAGTGGTTCCAAGATTGATATGATCATCATCGCACACTCCCTATACTTTTGGGATTAGTGTAAAACCTAAATAAATGTTATTTGGCATTTGCGTTGAGCATGAATATGATTTGATCATATTTGTTGCAATACGGTTATTCATTTAAAGTCATAGAATAATTGTTATTATATTTACATGAATAAAACCTTCGATGGTCATACACCCAATGAAAATAGTTTGTTGGATCTCGATCGTGGTGATACACATATTCATAATATTGAAGCCAAAAGATGCAAGGTTAATAATGATAGTGCAACTTATTTGTGGCACTGCCGTTTAGGTCATAATGGTGTAAAGCACATGAAGAAACTCCATAGTGATGGACTTTTGGAATCACTTGATTATGAATCACTTGGTGCTTGCGAACCATGCCTCATGGGCAAGATGACTAAAACTCCGTTCTCCGGAACAATGGAGCGAGCAACAGATTTGTTGGAGATCATACATACATATGTATGTGGACCAATGAGTGTTGAAGCTAGCGGCAGGTATCGTTATTTTCTGACCTTCACTGATGATTTGAGTAGATATGGGTATATCTACTTAATGAAAGCACAAGTCTGAAACATTTGAAAAGTTCAAAGAATTTTAGAGTGAAGTGGAGAATCATCGTAACAAGAAAATAAGAGTTTCTACGATATGATCGTAGAGGTAAAATATTTGAGTTAGCGAATTTGGCCTTCAGTAAAAAACAATGTGAAATAGTTTCACTACTCACGCCACCTGGAACACCACAGTGTAATGGTGTGTCCGAACGTCATAACCGTACTTTATTAGATATGGTGCGATCGATGATGTCTCTTACCGATCTATCACTATCGCTTTTGGGGTTATGCATTAGAGACAGCTACATTCACGTTTAAATAGGGCACCATCTAAATCCGTGGAGATGACACCGTATGAACTGTGGTTTGACGAGAAACCTAAGCTGTCATTTCTTTAAGTTTGGGACTGCGATGCTTATGTGAAAAGGTTTTAACATGATAAGCTCAAACCCAAATCGAAGTAAATCTTCGTAGGATACCCAAAAGAAACTGTTGGGTACACCTTCTATCACAGATCCGAAGGCAAGGTCTTTGTTGCTAAGAGTGGATCCTTTCTAGAGAAGGATTTTCTCTCGAAAGAAGTGAGTGGGAGGAAAGTAGAACTTGATGAGGTAATTGTACCTTCTCCCGAATTGGAAAGTGGAACATCACAGAAACTAGTTCCAGTGATTCCTACACCAATTAGTGAGGAAGCTAATGATGATGATCATGAAACTTCAGATCAATTTTCTGCTGAACTTCGTAGATCAACCAGAGTTCGTTCCGCATCAGAGTGGTACGGCAACCCGGTTCTGGAAGTCATGTTACTGGACCATGATAAACCTACGAACTATGAGGAAGCGATGATGAGCCCAGATTCCGCAAAATGGCTTGAGGCCATGAAATCTGAGATGGGATCCATGTATGAGAACAAAGTGTGGACTTTGGTTGACTTGCCCGATGATCGGCAAGCCATCGAAAATAAATGGATCTTCAAGAGGAAGACCGATGCAGACGGTAATGTTACTGTTTACAAAGCTCGACTTGTTGCGAAAGGGTTTCGACAAGTTCAAGGAGTTGACTACGATGAGACTTTCTCACCTGTAGCGATGCTTAAGTCTGTCCGAATCATGTTAGCAATTGCCGCATTTTATGATTATGAAATCTGGCAAATGGATGTCAAAACTGCATTCCTAAATGAATATCTCAAAGAAGAGTTGTATATGATGCAACCAGAAGGTTTTGTCGATCCAAAAGGTGCTAACAAAGTGTGCAAGCTCCAGCGATCCATCTATGGACTGGTGCAAGCATCTCGGAGTTGGAATATACACTTTGATAAGTTGATCAAAGCATATAGATTTATACAGACTTGCGGTGAAGCCTGTATTTACAAGAAGTGAGTGGGAGCACTACAACCTTTATGATAAGTATATGTGAATGACATATTGTCGATCGGAAATGATGTAGAATTTTCTGGAAAGCATAAAGGAGTGTTTGAAAGGAGTTTTTCAAAGAAAGACCTTGGTGAAGCTGCTTACATATTGGGCATCAAGATCTATAGAGATAGATCAAGACGCTTGATAAGACTTTCGATGAGTACATACCTTGATAAGATTTTGAAGTAGTTCAAAATAGATCAGTCAAAGAAGGAGTTCTTGCCTGACTTGTAAGGTGTGAAGTTGAGTAAGACTCAAAACCAGACCACGGCAGAAAAATATAGAGAGAATGAAAGTCATTCCCTATGCCTCAGCCATAGGTTCTATAAAGTATGCCATGCTGTGTACCAAACATGTTGTGTACCTTGCCATGAGTTTGTCAAGGGGGTACAATAGTGATCCAGGAGTAGATCATTGTACAGCGGTCAAAATTATCCTTAATAACTGGATGACTAAGGAAATGTTTCTCGATTATGGAAGTGATAAAGAGTTCGTCGTAAAGGGTTACGCCGATGCAAGCTTTGACACTAAATCCAGATGACTCTAAGTATCAATCTGAATGCATATTGAAAGTGGGAGCAATTAGCTAGAGTAGCTCTATGCAGAGCATTGTAGACATAGAAATTTGCGAAATACATACGGATCTGAATGTGACAGACCCGTTGACTAAACTTCTCTCACAAGCAAAACATGATCTCACCTTATTACTCTTGGGTGTTAATCACATAGCGATGTGAACTAGATTATTGACTCTAGTAAACCCTTTGGGTGTTGGTCACATGGTGATGTGAACTATGGGTGTTATTCACATAACGATGTGAACTATCGGTATTAAATCACATGGCGATGTGAGCTAGATTATTGACTCTAGTTCAAGTGGGAGACTGAAGGAAATATGCCCTAGAGGCAATAATAAAGATGTTATTTGTATTTCCTTATATCATGATAAATGTCTTTTATTCATGCTAGAATTGTATTAACCGGAAACTTAGTACATGTGTGGATACATAGACAAAACAGTATGTCCCTAGTATGCCTCTACTAGACTAGCTCATTGATCAAAGATGGCTATGTTTCCTAGTCATAGACATGAGTTGTCATTTGATCAACGGGATCACATCATTAGGAGAATGATGTGATGGACTAGACCCATCCGTTAGCATAGCACTATGATCGTTTAGTTTTACTGCTATTGCTTTCTTCATGACTTATACATGTTCCTATGACTATGAGATTATGCAACTCCCGAATACCGTAGGAACACCTTGTGTGCTATCAAACGTCACAACGTAACTGGGTGATCATAAAGATGCTCTACAGGTGTCTCCGAAAGTATTCATGGTGTTGGCATAGATCAAGATTAGGATTTGTCACTCCGAATGCCGGAGAGGTATCTCTGGGCCCTCTCGGTAACACACATCACAATAAGCCTTGCAAGCAAAAGACTAATGAGTTAGTCACGAGATGATGTGTTACGGAACGAGTAAAGAGACTTGCCGGTAACGAGATTGAACTAGGTATAGAGATACCGACGATCGAATCTCGGGCAAGTAACATACCGATGACAAAAGGAACAACGTATATTGTTATGCGGTTTGACCGATAAAGATCTTCGTAGAATATGTAGGAGCCAATATGAGCATCCAGGTTCCGCTATTGGTTATTGACCGGAGATGAGTCTCGGTCATGTCTACATAGTTCTCGAACCCGTAGGGTCCGCACGCTTAACGTTTGATGACGATCGGTATTATGAGTTTATGAGTTTTGATGTACCGAAGGTAGTTCGGAGTCTCGGATGAGATCACGGACATGACGAGGAGTCTCGGAATGTCCAAGACATAAAGATTGATATATTGGACGACTATATTCGGACACCGGAAGTGTTCTGGAAAGTTTCGGAATTTACCGGAGTGTCGGGGGGGTTATTGGAACCCCCCGAGGGAATGGTGGGCCCTGGTGGGCCATAGGGGAGAGAGAGGGCAGCAGCCAGGAGGTGGTGCGCCCCCTCCCTAGGAGGAGTCCGAATAGGACAAGGGGATGGGGGCGCGGCCCCTCTTTCCCTCTCCCTCTCCCTCTCTTTCCTTCCCCCTTCTTCCTTCTTTGGTAGTTCCTACTAGGAATAGGATTGCAATCCTATTCCTAGTAGGATTGCACCCTAGCCGCACCATAGGAGGGCCGGCCGGCCTCCCCCCTTGCTCCTTTATATACGGGGGCAGGGGGGCACCCAAGGACACACAAGTTGAATTGTTCTAGCCGTGTGCGGTGCTCCCCTCCACAGAAACACACCTCAGTCATACCGTCGCAGTGCTTAGGCGAAGCCCTGCGCCGGTAGATACATCATATCCGTCACCACGCCGTCGTGCTGACGAAACTCTCCCGTGAAGCTCAGCTGGATCAAGAGCTCGTGGGACGTCATCAAGCTGAACGTGTGCTGAACGCGGAGGTGCCGTACTTTCGGTGCTTGATCGGTTGGATCGCGAAGAAGTTCGACTACATCAACCGCGTCACTTGACGCTTCCGCTTCCGGTCTACGAGGGTACGTAGACACACTCTTCCCTCTCGTTGCTATGCATCTAGTAGATAGATCTTGCGTGATCGTAGGAAATTTTTTAAAATACTACGTTCCCCAACAGTTTATATTTCACCTTATTGGTACATGCTGAATGCGATCTTGCTGTTAATTCAATAATGTTCTTTTTTATGTGTAGTTGGACGAAGCCAGTTGCAGGCTATCTGGAGGTATCGATGGTTGTTTGCTCGCACTTTCCATATGGAGCTAGAAGCGTTTGCCGGTTGGACGACCGAAGACCGTGAAGTACGAGCCTTGGGACGAGAAACAGGACCCACTACGGCTCCCCACTTGGGCTTACAAGTGGGATGTGTTAAATGAGATGACGGATGATCCATCGGTCATGTACAAGCTCTACAGGAGCGAGATGGACGCGATCACGGCTGAGCAGGTGAGTCGATATTGCATAAGTTATTATCATGCTTATTGATGGCTTCTCGCCTCTCGTTGGTTACCCCAAGTGGAAGGTTTGAGATGCAGTGTAGCGGAAGTTTTCCCTTGGCAAAGATACCTAGGATCGATTACCCTGAGACTCCCAGTTTCAACAAGAAGGTGTCAACTGCTAACGGTGCCAGATATTAGCAATCAACGTGGACCTGCACACAGATACAAATAACTTTGCTCCCAACGAGTACAGAGAGGTTGTCAATCCCTCCGGCCTTGTAGTTTACAAAGGATCAAACGCAAGTGATAATAGTGATAGATATTGCTGCAATAGTAAGTAAAACAAAAAGTAAATAGCGGATGTGATCAGTGATGGTAATATGGACCGGGGTCCCATGATGTTCACTAGTGATGTCTCTCTCCCAAAAGACGATAAAACAGTTATGTGAGGTAAACGAATTACAGCTGGGCAATTGACAGAATTATGTGCGCAAACCAATGCTAATTATATTGCAAGAAAGGTAGAGGTTCAAAGCATGGGCGGTACGCCAAGGCAAGTAGACCGAAATCCATCAATATCTACTACTAATCATCCACCTTGAGATATCTATCCAGAACATCTCGCTGGTATTAAGTTGCGAGTCCCACCCATAGTGTAAACTCAAAGCAACAGACAACTGCATTAAAAGAACTTTGCGTAAAGTAAACAATCCTTGCACCCGCGGGCACAAACACCGTTGTTTTCCCCCTTGTGGCAACAGCACATCCCCTAGACTCATGTTTCTGTCACTCAAGCTAGTCATCGAGGGGCATGAACCCACAATCAAGCATAACGTTCCCTCTTGGAGTCACTACCTACTACTTGGCCAAAGCAATAAATAACAACGGAGAACATGCAAGAATTACTTACGAACATAAATATAAAAGAGGTAGACCAAATATATTACTCAAACACAATCTAAACATAATCTCACAATCCATCGGATCCCAGCAAACTCAACATAGCAACAGCATAAGGATTACATATGTGCCTCGATCATGTAGGGCAGCTCACGAGGTCTAATTAGTGAAGCACAAGAAGGGGAGGAGAACATCACATAGCTACTGATCATGGACCCATGGTCCAAGGGAGACTACTCACAACTCATCCGGGAGGCGTCCATGGTGGTGGAGAGGCTCCCGGTGGTGATCCTCCCCTCCGGTAGGGTGCCGGGAAGAGTTCTCCTGGTGCTCCCGATCTTGGAAGCGCGGCGGCGGCGGAACAGAGATGAGATCGTGAAAAAGGGTTCCCCTCTCGAGGGTTTCGAGAGACGTCTTAAATATATGCCAAAGGGGGGCATCAGCGGAGGCTCGGGGGGCCCAGGCGCCCCCCCCGGCGCGGCCAGGGGGGGGGCGCCACCAGGGCGCCTGGAGCCCTGGTGCCCCCCGGCTGTACTTTGTCTACCGGGAAGCTTCTGGAATGCTGATTTTTTATATAATTTTTCCGGGATTTTTCGGGCAGTTCTCGTAACGTGAAAACCTGAAATACAAAAACAGCAGAAAACAGAAACTGGCACTGGGGTGCACTGAGTTAATAGGTTAGTCCAAATATGATCAAAAGTGTATGGAAGTGTATAAATATCATAGCAATATCACCCAAAAGAGGCATGGAGCAAGCAGAAATTATAGATACGTTTTGGACGTATCAACATCCCCAAGCTTAATTCCTGCTCGTCCTCGAGTAGGTAAATGATAACAAGAATAATTTCTGTGGTGACATGCTATTAACCATATAGGACTTTTTCATAGTCACATGACAAAAGCTTACTGAGACAATGAATCTGTAGTAATTAAGTTGCCTCATGAGAAAATCACAAAGAACTGAAAGTTTTACAATATGATACTGAAACATCAAATAGATTTGTAATGAGCATGGTGTGCAAATATGACAAAGTGATATCTCGCTTGCCCCCTTTAGTGAAGCAAAACATAAATGCAGGGGCACCTCCAAGGTTTAAGTGATGACTAGATACAATGATTTCAGAATAAACAATATCACAATCATGCAAAAGACAATGCTACTTTGGGACAATGCACATTACACTCAGAATGACAATCATGCTCTCAGTAGTTGGTGCTTTAAAAGAAGGTGGAGACTCTCGAACCGTGGCTTTTGTTGGCAAGGTTGAAAACCCGTAGTCGGAAACAAAGACAAAACATGTACCAGAGCTCTTGGTTTTAAAAACAGAGGTAATAATTATTTTTTTGGATATGCATGTTTCGTCAACGAATGCTAGCAGATAACTCAATCACTTCTTGAGATGGACAAGTTTCGAGGAACGGCTCCCGAATGAGGACGATCACATCCTCTTAATCTCCTTTGTTTATCACTGCCAAAGTTTTCTGATTTCTCATGAACAAAGCGTGAAGGAGGGTTTGTTTGTTATATTATTTTTGAGCCGGGCGCACTCTTTGCCAGTTCCTTCTCGTATTATGGGTTTGCACATTAGACATGCAATCCCGGGGTGAAGCTTGTCCAACTTAAAAAGATCATGAATTAACTACTACTTCCTCATGAACTAAAACAGAGGCACAAAATAGAAATGCTTTTTTGAATAATTTCGAGATGGTACATGAAAGTCTTCGTTAGGAATGGCAGGTAAATACCATGTATAGGAAGGTATGGTGGACTCATATGGCATAACTGGTTTAAAAGATTTTGGATGCACAAGCAGTCAGTCCGCTTAGTACAGGCGAAGGTTAGCAAAAGACTGGGAGCGACCAACTAAGAGAGCAATGACGGTCATAATCATGCAGAGCGACAAAGCAACATTGAATCAGGCATGGAAGTTATATCGCTACTCAGAAATAAAAGATCATCAAGGCTTGACAGACTTTCTTTACAGTCTTAAATATGCGTGAGCATACGCCAAGTCAATCAAAATAAATTCTTGAAGGAAGATATTACTAAACCATACCACATCATAGGCAAACAAATCATGTTGGTACTCCAATAACACATTGGGAACCCCCCAGCTATTTGAGACTAACCATAAGAAAACATGAAGTACTAAGCGCCATTATGCACGTAGCATTTTTATCATAGACATATCGACCAATGCAACAGAAGCAAACTCTCTTAATAAGATAAGCATGATAACTAAAGAGAGTTCAAGCAACCAACTAAACAAAAGCTCTTTACAAAGATAAGCATGAAAACTAAGAGCTAAACATGATAGTAGCTATTGAAAGACAAAGAACACACACAACAAAGATATATATGAAAATTCTATGTTATGTTCTAGGTAGAAGTGGAGCGTGTTTCTCTCCCACACAAAGAAACGCTGAGTTCCGACTCATTATGAAAAGCTAAAGAAAACTAAAAAGGAAACTAAAAGCAAGACGCTCCAAGCATAGCACATAACACATGAAGTGATAAAAATATAGTGGAACGAAAGACGAACTGATAATGTTGATGGAGAAGGGGATGCACGGGGGCATCCCCAAGCTTAGATGCTTGAGTCTCCTTGAATATTTCTTGGGAGTGCATGGGGGCATCCCCAAGCTTGAGCGTTTGACACTCCTGAATCTTTTTATCATCTTCCCTCGCACACTTGAAAACTCCCTTCATACATAACTCATCATAAACTGATTAGCGAGGTTAGTACCCATAATAAAATAATTGTTCCTTGCTGGAAATAAGGATATTCTTGAAGGTCTACTGTTTCTCAAGATTGCCAAAAGGTTTTTGCAAATAAAAAGCAAGCTCAAGGTTTGCAAAATGAAGGAAATGCAAAACAGGACAGAATCTGTGAAAAACAGAACAGCAGGTAGTAAATGATTTTTTCGGGGCACTTCTGCAACTCTAATCAAAAAACTCAGAACAGACGCTCGAAAGACAATTGTATAGAGCACGCTTTCGAAAAAATTCAGACCAAAAAGATGATCTGGTGATTTTATACGAATTTTTCATCCAAGGACAGAATCTGTTTCCTGGACAGCACGTCACAACTTTTGAACTTTCTTGCAATCAGAGGCTACACTTGGCACAAAATTGAAAAGTAAAGATACAATGATGATGCTATTGTAGTAACAACATCAAGACACAACAAAAGCAAAATTTT
Organism: Secale cereale; assembly: GCA_902687465.1. NCBI lineage: Eukaryota > Viridiplantae > Streptophyta > Magnoliopsida > Poales > Poaceae > Secale > Secale cereale. The sequence goes on from LR738716.1 coordinate 128,818,623, forward strand.
ATTCATGTGGGCTGCCTCCCAAAAGCGCTTTCTTTTATGCCTTTAAGCTAGGCATAATGCAAAGAGATCAAGTTTTATCAAGAGTAAAAGAATAGCTATCCCGTATAACGGACTCAAAAGGTAACTTAATCTTCTTTCGAGGGAAGTGTTCCATCCCTTTCTTGAGAGGAAATTGGAATTTTATATTCCCCTCTTTCATGTCAATGATGGCACCAACGGTGCGTAGAAATGGACGTCCCAAAATAATTGGACAAGAAGGTTCACACTCAATGTCCATAATAGTAAAATCAACGGGAACATAATTGTCATTGACAATGATAATAACATCGTCGATCCTCCCCAAAGGCTTCTTTATGGAAGAATCAACGAGACGAACACCAAAAGAACAAGAATCAAAAGGTTTCAATTTAAGCATATCATATATTCTTTTGGGCATAACAGAGGTACTAGCTCCAACATCACATAAAGCATAGCAAGAGAAGTTATTCAACTTAATTTTAATCATAGGATCCCAACCATCTTCTAGCTTTCTAGGCATGGAGGCTTCTACTCTAAGTTTCTCCTCCCTAGCTTTGATGAGAGCATTAGTGATATGCTCCGTGAAGGCAAGGTTAAGCGTGCTAGTGCGGGGATCTCTAGACATCTTGTGAAGGAAATCAATAACTTTGGTAAGAGTGCAATTATCAAAATCAAGGTCACTACTATCAAGTAAGGTGGTAGTGGTGTCCTTTAGGTTCACTTGTTTGGTAGTTTCTATGGTCATAGCATCACCATTAATAGGTCCATTGGGACCAGGAGCGCATTGGGTGCTAAGAGTTTGGATATCCTCAACAACTTGGATGGTAGCAACAGTGTGGTGGGTAGGAAGGCTCTTAATTCTATCTTCTTCCTCCCTTTCTCTAGCCCATCTCTCTTTAAGTTTAGCCAACATCCTAATGTTTTCATTAATTTGCACTTGAATAGCATTCATAGGAGTGACCTTCCTCTCCTCAAGAGGAGAAGTTCTAATTTTAAGCAATTCTACCTCATGGGCTAAATTGTCTACCTTCGAAGAGAGATCATCTAGTTTATTTAGTTTCTCTTCTACACTCTTATTAAAGGCTTTTTGGGTAGTGATGAAATCTTTAAGCATAATCTCTAGTTCAGTAGTGGAGTTCTTGGTGCTAGGATAAGCATTGTTGTTCCCATAAGAATTAGAGGGGAACGGTCTAGGATTGCTACCAAAGTTACTCCTATAAGCATTGTTGTTAAAATTGTTTCTAGAGATAAAGTTCACATCTACTTGTTCTTGAGCAATCAAAGAATTTAAAGGAACATCACGAGGATCAACAGAAGATTGCTTCGAAAGTAGAGACATGATCAAGTCAACTTTTTCATTTAGGGAGGAAATCTCCTCGACATAGTTTACCTTCCTACCTGTTGGAGCGCGTTCGGTGTGCCATTGGGAATAGTTGGTCATCATCTCATCGAGAAGCTTCGTGGCAGCACCAAGTGTAGTTGACATAAAGGTTCCTCCCGCGGCCGAATCTAACAAGTTCCGCGAGGTAAAGTTCAAGCCTGCATAAAAAGTTTGGATAACCATCCAAGTAGTCAAACCATGAGTAGGGCAGTTCTTGACAAGAGATTTCATACGTTCCCAAGCTTGGGCAACGTGTTCATTATCCAATTGTTTAAAATTCATTATGTTACTTCTTAGTTGGATAATTTTAGCAGGTGGATAATACTTTCCAATAAAAGCATCTTTGCACTTGTCCCATGAATCTATGCTATTTCTAGGCAAAGATTGAAACCAAATTTTAGCTCCTCCTCTCAAGGAGAAAGGAAAAAGCTTAAGCTTAACAATATTACCATCTACTTCTCGGTACTTTTGCATATCACAAAGTTCAACAAAATTGTTCAAGTGTAAAGCAGCATCATCTCCAGCACCGGAGAATTGATCTTTCATAACTAAGTTCAGCAAAGCAGGTTTAATTTCATAAGAAGGTGCTGAAGTGGCAGGTGTAGTGATAGGCGTGCAAATAAAGTCATCGTTGTTGTGACTAGTGAAGTCACACAACTTGGTGTTCTCGGTGGAACCCATAGTAGCAAGCAAGCAAGATAACTATTTTTGTGATTTTCGATAAAAGATACTAATGCAAAAACTGAAAGGTAAACTAACAAGACTAAAAAGCAAAGGTAAAAGATAGTGTGCAACTCCCCTATCCTGAAGAGTGGAGTCCCCGGCAACGGCGCCAGAAAACTTTGCTTGATGACTTCTCGCCCCTCGTTGGCTACCCCAAGTGGAAGGTTTGAGATGCAGTGTAGCGGAAATTTTCCCTTGGCAAAGATACCAAGGATCGATTTCCCTGAGACTCCCAGTTTCAACAAGAAGGTGTCAACTGCTAACGGCGCCAGATATTAGCAATCAACATGAACCTGCACACAGATACAAATAACTTTGCTCCCAACGAGTACAGAGAGGTTGTCAATCCCTCCGGCCTTGTAGTTTACAAAGGATCAAACGCAAGTGATAATAGTGATAGATATTGCTGCAATAGTAAGTAAAACAGAAAGTAAATAGCGGATGTGATCAGTGATGGTAATATGGACCGGGGTCCCATGATGTTCACTAGTGATGTCTCTCTCCCAAAAGACGATAAAACATCTATGTGAGGTAAACGAATTACAGCTGGGCAATTGACAGAATTATGTGCGCAAACCAATGCTAATTATATTGCAAGAAAGGTATAGGTTCAAAGCATGGGCGGTACGCCAAGGCAAGTAGACCGAAATCCATCAATATCTACTACTAATCATCCACCTTGAGATATCTATCCAGAACATCTCGCTGGTATTAAGTTGCGAGTCCCACCCATAGTGTAAACTCAAAGCAACAGACAACTGCATTAAAAGAACTTTGCGTAAAGTAAACAATCCTTGCACCCGCGGGCACAAGCACCGTTGTTTTCCCCCTTATGGCAACAGCACATACCCTAGACTCATGTTTCTGTCACTCAAGCTAGTCATCGAGGGGCATGAACCCACAATCAAGCATAACGTTCCCTCTTGGAGTCACTACCTACTACTTGGCCAAAGCAATAAATAACAACGGAGAACATGCAAGAATTACTTACGAACATAAATATAAAAGAGGTAGATCAAATATATTACTCAAACACAATCTGAACATAATCTCACAATCCATCGGATCCCAGCAAACTCAACATAGCAACAACATAAGGATTACATATGTGCCTCGATCATGTAGGGCAGCTCACGAGGTCTAATTAGTGAAGCACAAGAAGGGGAGGAGAACATCACATAGCTACTGGTCATGGACCCATGGTCCAAGGGAGACTACTCACAACTCATCCGGGAGGCGTCCATGGTGGTGGAGAGGCTCCCGGTGGTGATCCTCCCCTCCGGCAGGGTGCCGGGAAGAGTTCTCCTGGTGCTCCCGATCTTGGAAGCGCGGCGGCGGCGGAACAGAGATGAGATCGCGAAAAAGGGTTCCCCTCTCGAGGGTTTCGAGAGACGTCTTAAATATATGCCAAAGGGGGGCATCAGCGGAGGCTCGGGGGGCCCAGGCGCCCCCCCGGCGCGGCCAGGGGGTGGGGGCCGCGCCACCAGGGCGCCTGGAGCCCTGGTGGCCCCCCCGGCTGTACTTTGGCTACCGGGAAGCTTCTGGAACGATGATTTTTTATATAATTTTTCCGGGATTTTTCGGGCAGTTCTCGTAACGTGAAAACCTGAAATACAAAAACAACAGAAAACAGAAACTGGCACTGGGTGCACTGAGTTAATAGGTTAGTCCAAATATGATCAAAAGTGTATGGAAGTGTATAAATATCATAGCAATATCACCCAAAAGAGGCATGGAGCAAGCAGAAATTATAGATACGTTTTGGACGTATCACTTATATCTTAACTAGATATCAATTTTTCATTTTATCCCCTTTTTGCAGGTTGTATGGGAACCGTATGGAAGTGCAGAGAGTTTTGGGAACCCTATGGAGTTCGCGCTGAATCCGATGTGCACTAAGGATAGGGAACTCTGGCATATGCGGTGTCCACTCATATGCAACTGGGCGGTCGAGGTTCACCTGCCACATCGGGTGTACCGTCAGTTTGGTTTGTTCCAGACACACCCGCCGGAATGGGAGGACACGGACCGACAGCTACACGCGTAAGATATAACTAACCTTGAGCACCTAGCTGCTTGTCGGCCTCATCGTTGGTTCTAATAGTATGTTTATAACTTCCAGGTTGGATAGGAAAAAGCAGCGTAAGATCAAGGACTGGGCCAAGCATCACAGGAAGTATGTTGTGCAGTGGCAGTATAGTGTTGATCAAGCTACGCGCAACAAAGGAGCCCCGCTTCGTGAGCACTGCCCGTTTGCGTTCAACAACTATCTCACATGGTTCCTTGCAAGAACCCGTGTGGAGGTATGCAAGCCGGCGTATGCTGAGGATATTTTGGAAGATCCCACCGTATTCGATGAGATAGCCCAGCACGAGTACAACGCATTAGTTCGGAAAGGAAACTCAGTGATCCCTGCAGGCCCAATGATGAACTTTGTGGTATTTGCCCTTTACTCTTTTCCATTCGCACTATTTACATCTTCGCTTGCCTAACACGTTAATACCATTTGTGTTCATAGCGTGCCCAGATCAAGAAAGCAGCCGATGAGACCGACAGTATTTTGGAAACAACCCCGGCTGGCAAAGACGATGGGGAAGGTGCCCTTTGAGCATTCCTTAAGGTTCACATCTCCTTCAAACTAGCACTTAACATGTGTTGGTACGTTCGTTGTCTCATTCACTTGTTCATGTTGCAGCGCCAGGGCCAAAAGTTAAGGCGGCTATCTAATCTTTTCGGTTGTCGTGACCTCGAGTATGTATCACCAGAACGTTCTAGGTCGGCGACACCATCAGATCCCATTTCTGGCGATGCTAATCCTTTGAATGATGAGGATGTGGGTGTGGTCACCCAAGAGGTATGGCATTAGCATATATATCCAATGATGATATTGTCACACACGGTTGTTGTTGCATTGCTAACTACATGCTCACACACAGTCTTTCCATAACTTTTGTTGATGCATAGGCTCCTGATGATATGGTCTTGGGGAAGTACAAGGCTCGTTCTGCAATCAAGTTAAAGCCTAGGAGGGAATACAAGAAATACACACCCGAGAACTTTACCCAGAAAGACAAAAGGACGGTCGAAACCTCACGGATGTCGGCTTTGGATGACTATTTGAATGACGATGAGGATGAGTACAAGGCTCCCCATTCACGCCAGCTTGCCCGGAGTATATCCGCCCGCTGCTACCGCCATTGCGCAACCTACACTGATGACTCACTCACTCTCGGCCGAACACCGAATCGCCTCTACAAGCTCTTCTTTCACCCTGTGCATCATGTATGCTTCGTCATGCACCGTGTCTCCGATGCTTGGCGTTGACATGCTCAGTTTGGGTACCAGTACTTTGTGGGGCTGTGGATGGCGATGTTGTCCGTACCAAGCCCTAGCTCCCTCCTGGACGACCCGGTACTACCAGGCACAGAGGGGTAGGCACTAGGGGTTGCTGTTGCGTGTAACCAAGGATTTGGATACAAAGGTGCCTACTATTCCTGGATGCCTACTATTCCAATCCCGATGTAGTGTGTAACTCATAGATCCTGGGTGTCGCTGCATTCTGACAGATGGTGTAGGCGACACGCCATAGGAAAAATACCATACAACCATTAGATGTGTATATATTGAGCTAAGATTGAAGGTGCTGCGTCCCTAATATTTACAATACGAGATTCGAGTTGGTATGGTGGGTGGCTATTAAATATTACAACGCCCATATCAAGACCAAACTTTCTTTTAGTACAATCAAACTTTGAATCAAAAGTCTCGTTTTAATTCAATGATCGTTGTATCTTCTAGTAAAAACACTAGATATAAAATGTGTTTCAGTTGAGATCCAGATCACGGGCATGGCGGTGGAGGGCCAACCCTAGCACCCCAGCCGCCGCGATCCAATCTCTTCTTCCCCTCCGCTGCCATCGGGGGACAGCGCCGGGCAGAGCCCGTGCGTTCGGCGGCGACTGCGAAGGGCTGCTCCTCCTTCCCGGGTTGTAAGGCGACGAGGGCCCCAGATCCGCGGAGGTGTGACCTCTTCCTCGATTCATGGCGGCGCGTTGGCTCCTGCTGGAGGCGTTTGTGGTGGTGCAGGGTGAGATGGCCAGAGGATGAAGGTGGGGTTGGGCGTGGCCGGTGGCGGCGGCGGCGTCTGGCCCGGTTCCGGTCTTGGTGGAGGCGTCGGCGACTCAGCCCGGATCCGAACATGGCGGTGGCGGTGCCCCCTCTATCGGGGGATGACGGGCCAGATGGTGGGTCCTTGTGGCGGCACCGGTGGCGGCAGTTCTTGGGATCCCGCACCCGGGGACGTCGCAGGACGCGCGCGGCGGCCGGATCTTCCTCCGGCGTTGACGGCGCTTGATGCGGGATCGCGGCGGCGTTGTTATTGTATGTGCGACGACAACGGCTGGCGTGACGGTGGGTGCTCCCTGTAGCGCCCGGAATCGGGGCGGCAGCCCCTCTTCATCAACGGCGGCGCACTTCGGGATTGTGTGGGCGATTCGGAGTTTGGATCTCGAGGTGGTGACGGCCTTCTGAGGCTGGTGATGTTATGGGACGTCCCTTCCATCAACAGATCGGATTCGATGCGGCTCGGCAGGTGACACATTTGCCTCTTTCGGAGTTGTCCGACGGTGCCTGTCGCCGACAGGTGAAGCCACAGGTGGATGTGCTACCAACGGATGCTCCGCATGGCGTCTTATATGGAGACGTCAAATCATGCCTGCTACCGGTAGGTGATGCACGGTGGCTCTGGCGGAGGTGTCATGTCTATCCTGTTGATGTCGGATCGAAGGTGGTGCCATATTAGCGGGAGGCTGGCGGTATGTGACGTCTTTGTCTTCCGTTATATCCTCCAGAGGTATCTGGCTATCGAGGTGTTGTTAGACGGATAAGGGCGGATGGTACATGGCTTCAACAACTAGTTTATGCACTCCGGTGGAAACATAAGATCTCTGATCAGACTATGTCGTCGCGCGCCTATGTCATGTCCTTACTGAAGATGGTGGATTGAAGCTTGGCTTTGGGAATGAGAATTCGGTGTTCAACCTTGTGGTGGACTCGCCATCATCGGCGCACGTGCGGCGATCCCTTCTTGAAGGCGCAGTCTAGGAGTTGTGTATTTTTCGTTTATGTTGTGTCTTGTATCATAGTGATTAGTGGCTATCCGGGGGAGGTACTGTCAGGGCCGGATCTGGGCCTATGCGACCTGGTGCGGCGGCCAGGGGCCCATATCAAAAGGGGGCCCATAATTTTGTATACCCTTATATATGTATTACTATACATCTGAAAAAAAATATAAGCCTTGGCCCGGCCGGCCGGTCCAGCAGTCCAGCTTCTCCACGCGCTCGACGCCTCAACTGATCGCGACTCCTCGGGACTGGAGTCCTCGTATCGGTGATCGGATATCCTCGCCGAGTGCCCGAGTCCCTAGGCCCTGCGAGTCTCCCCGATCGGCGATCGCCTCCAGTCCTCCACTCCACTCCAGCCTCCGAATCTATAATCCAGGATTCCAGGTGAGGACGTGCTCCGATCCAGGCCTGCTCCGATCGCGAGGGCCTGCCTATCGTCCCTGTCTCCGACGCTCCAACGATCGGTCGATCGCCCCGCTGTCTGCCTGTCTCTTCTGAATCTCCCTTCTCTGGTATAGTTAATATGGAGCTTTTTTTCCTGTCTTTTTTTCTTTAGATCACGCGTATAATAGTCACAGGAGAACTCAATGTTTAATTCGTTATATAATGTTGTCGATTACTTCATAATTTTAGGTGATATGGCGCCAAAACATAAATCCGGTTGTGCGAAAAGAAATAAAAGAAAAAGAGATCTTGCACTTGCTGAATCACAAAAAGGTGCTCTAAAAAGGTATTTTCCGGCAACAAGTAGTGTTGATGTCAATAATGATAATCAAATTGAAGAATCTGAACATGATCAAGATGATGATCATAATTCAAATGTTGATCATGAGGTCAATGAAGAGTCCTCGGGCCAGGGTAAGTAATTAAATACCTTCAATTTTTTTGCAGAAGTAAGTTAGTAACTAATTATAATTTCTTAAATTTAAATGTAGGTCTTGATGTTAATAAGGACAATACGGAGGAGGAAAATTTGCAGCCTGCACCCGATGCTCCGAATATTGATGAGCAGGTTGATTCTCTGTTATCTCTGTATGATCCTAGAACATGGGATAATCTTGACAACAGCAAACGGGATATTCTAATTGAAAAGGGGCCTGTGAGAGAAATGGATCTGGTGTTCCCAAAGGATGATGAGGGTAGACATTTCTCATATTTTCACTACACCAGAAAGTTAGCTAATGAAGAGGTCATTCACAGAGAGTGGTTGGTTTACTCTAAAGAGGTTGACAAAGTTTATTGTTTTTGTTGCAAGTTATTCAAATCAAATCAGAACAGGTCATTGCTAGCGTCTGATGGATTGAGGGACTGGAGGCGTATTAGTGCAAGACTCAAAGAACATGAGGTTAGTGCTGAACACTTTACCAACATGAATACATGGAATGAACTAAGGTTGAGGTTAAGCAAAAACAAAACAATTGATGATGAGATGCAGCAGAAGGTTGCAAAGGAAAAAGAGCGTTGGAGACAGGTATTGTTGAGGATAGTTTCTTTAGTGAAGTTTCTTGCAAAACGTAATTTGGGATTTCGAGGAACAAATGAGAAGCTGTTTGAACATAATCATGGAAATTTTTTGGGCTCGGTTGAAATGATTGCTGAATTTGATCCTGTGATGCAAGAACATATTAGGCGCATTCAAAACAAGGAAATACATCATCATTATCTTGGCCATGGTATTCAGGATGAGTTGATCTTACTTCTTGCTGATTCTGTCAAAAAGTTTATCTTAAAGACCATCAAGGATGCCAAGTATTTCTCTGTTATATTGGACTGTACTCCAGATGTGAGCCATGAAGAACAAATGACGCTAATTGTGCGTTGTGTGAATATGTCAAGTAACATTCCAAGAGTCGAGGAGTTTTTCCTAGAGTTCTTAAAGGTTCATGATACATCAGGATTGGGGCTTTTTAATGTGTTGATGGATACATTGGACTCTCTTGATCTAGACGTTGCTGATGTAAGAGGGCAAGGTTATGACAATGGTTCTAACATGAAGGGAAAAAATCAAGGTGTTCAGAATCGCTTGCTTCAAGTTAATCCCAAAGCATTATATATGCCATGTGCATGTCATAGTTTGAATCTCACTCTTTGTGATATGGCAAAATCTTGCGAGCATGCCATTTCATTCTTCGGTATTATCCAGCGTATATATGTACTGTTTGCACGTTCTACTAAAAGGTGGAAGATTTTGCTTGATAATGTTCCAGGTCTGACTCTCAAACCTTTGTCTGATACTCGTTGGGAGAGCCGAATAAAGAGTGTGCAACCTATAAGGTACCAAACTTCTGAAGTAAGATCAGCTTTGAAGGAGTTGGAGAAGACTGCTAGGGAGGATAATGATCCAGCTACAGTAAGTGATGCTCAATCTTTGTTCAAAGCACTTGGGAAATTTGAGACTTTAGTTGGTATGATTATTTGGCATGACATACTATTTTCTATTAATATGGTGAGCAAAATGTTACAAGAAAAAATGGTGTGCATCGATGCTACTCTAAAACACATTGATGGGGTCAAGTCATATTTTCAGAAGTATAGAGATGAAGGCTTCAATTCTAGTATTGAAAGTGCCAAAGCCATTGCGTTGGATATGGGCATAGAGCCCAAATTTCATACAAAACGTAAAAGTAAAAGGAAGAAGCATTTTGATGAAATCAATGATGAATATGAAGATCTACAACTGTCAGCTATTGAATCCTTCAGAGTTACATACTTTCTTGTCATTGTTGACACGGCAATTGCTTCATTGTCTAGTCGATTTGATCAGCTGAAGGCATTTGAAGATTTGTTTGGTTTCTTATTCAACTCAAATAATCTGAAGTCTTTGGATGAAAGTAGTCTACGCAAATCATGCACCACTTTTGCAAAAGCTTTTACTCATAAGAAGTCGCGAGATGTTGATCTTGATGATTTTTTCTCCGAGTTAAAAGTATTGCAACTAACCTTGCCAGATGCTTTGATGTCAGCACTTGAGATTCTTCAGTTTGTTACCGCTGCAAATTGCTATCCAAATGTATCAGTTGCCTATCGGATCCTCTTGACTATACCTGTGACTGTAGCCTCAGCTGAAAGAAGTTTCTCTAAACTGAAACTATTGAAGAATTGTTTGAGGTCAACTATGTTACAAGACAGATTGAATGGCTTGGCTACATGTTGCATTGAGAAGGATATCTTGGATAAAATTGATCTTGAGATTATAATCAATGATTTTGCATCTAGAAATGCCCGAAGAAGCTTTTTTATGAAGCATTGACGCATTATTGTCATTGGACTCACTGGAATTATTTTTTATTTAAGGTAATCAAATTCGCGGCAAATACTACATGTTATATTTTGAGACTGGAATGTGTGGTTTGATGTTACGTTTAATATTTTATAAGCAAAACTACATACATATATGTTTATTTTCTAGATATGTGTATATATGCATTAGACTTAGGGCCCATACCGTTTACTTGGCCAAGGGCCCCGTCCAATACAGATCCGGCCCTGGGTACTGTCGCGAGATATACTGCCTCAGGGTTTATTTCTGGGTCGATGGTGTTCAACTGCCGGATTTTGCACTATTAATAATATATGGCTGCACGCATCGTCCTGATGCAGAGGCCGGGGGTTATCCACCTTTAAAAAAATGTGTTTCAATTTTTTGGGAACAGTAGGTTTGCCCATTGGTTTTAAAGCAAAATCTAGGTTAGGTTGTACAGTAAGAAAGAAAGAAAAAACTACAACCAAGATCGTAGCATGAATGTGCTACTGCTCGGCCCCTAGTACAAGGTTTGACAGCCCACTCTCTTAAAATACATCAAACGTGAGTCACTGCCTTCAGGCTCAGTTTCATTGATTCTCCTATCATGCTTGTTGTTCTTCATCTCAAGATCTGGGATAACATCTTTTGCTCTTTCTTTCTATTCACTGTTAAGCCATTGCACATATCTTTAACGCCCCTCCAAAGGGCACAAAACCTCCTCCCCGCGGCGACTCCATGGTTGCAATCCCCC